>JAVLUX010000037.1:13962500-14447500 GCA_032164185.1 Moxostoma hubbsi
CATGCATCCAAGTACTCCACCTCTCAGCTAGCCAGAAGGGCCTCAAAGATGCCCAAATAATGAATTGGCCCCCTTCCTCACCTGACTTAAATCCTACGGAAAACTCGTGGGCCCTTCTCAAATATGAGATTTACAGTGAAGGAAGACAATACACCTCTTTGAAAAGCATTTGGGAGGCTGTGGTTTCTACTTCAGAGAAAGTTGATTGTGAACAATCAAGAAAATGACACACTCCATGGATGGAAGGCTCACGGCAGTTATTGAAAAGAAGGGTGGCTTTATTGGTCACTTAATATTTAAAAAGGAATTGAGAATAAACAATTGAGTTGGGACAAATTATTTTTGTAATTTAGTTGCCTAATAATTGTGCACACTTGTATATTCTCCTAACAAAGACAAAACTCCCTTTTTCTTTGTTAAACATTCAGGTTTGAGGTTCAATAACATTTTGGATTTACTGAGAGCATTGTGTTTGTTCAACAATAAATTTATCCTGAGGAATACAATATATATATATATATTAGGGCTATCAATCGATTACAATTTTTAATCGAAGTAATTACATGGTGTCTAGATAGATAGATAGATAGATATACACACACAGTATCTCAACAAAAGTGAGTACACCCCTAAGTGAAAATGTACAAATTGGGCCCAAAGTGCCAATATTTTGTTTGGCCACCATTATTTTCCAGCACTGCTTTAACCCTCTTGGGCATGGAGTTCACCAGAGCTTCACAGGTTGCCACTTGAGTCCTCTTCCACTCCTCCATGATGTCATCACAGAGCTGATAGATGTTAGAGACCTTGTGCTCCTCCACCTTCAGTTTGAGGATACCCCACAGATGCTCAATAGGGTTTAGGTCTGGAGACATGCTTGGCCAATCCATCACCTTCACCCTCAGCTTATTTAGCAAGGCAGTGGTTGTCTTGGAGGTGTGTTTGGGGTTGTTATCATGCTGGAATACTGCGCTGTGGCCCAGTCTCCGAAGGGAGGGGATCATGCTCTGCTTCAGTATGTCACAGTACATGTTGGCATTCATGGTTCCCTCAATGAACTGTAGCTCCCCAGTGCCGGCAGCACTCATGCAGCCCCAGACCATGACATTCCCACCACCATGCTTGACTGTAGGCAAGACACACTTGTCTTTGTACTCCTCACCTGGTTCCGCCACACACGCTTGACACCATCTGAACCAAATAAGTTTATCTTGGTCTCATCAGACCACAGGACATGGTTCCAGTAATCCATGTCCTTAGTCTACTTGTCTTCAGCAAAGTTTTTGCAAGCTTTCTTGTGCATCATCTTTAGAAGAGTATTCCTTCTGGGACGACAGCCATGCAGACCAGTTTGAAACAGTGTGCAGCCTATGGTCTGAGCACTGACAGGCTGCCATCGTTATGTAGAGCAACAATTCTTTTTTTCAGATCCTCAGAGAGTTCTTTGTTTTTTGAACTTCTTGTGACGAGTTTGAGGGAGTGTGTGAGCTATGACACCAAATTTAACACACCTGCTCCCCATTCACACCTGAGACCTTGTAGCACTAACGAGTCACATGACACCAGGGAGGGAAAATGTCTAATTGGGCCCAATTTGGACATTTTCACTTATGGGTGTACTATTTTTTTGTTGCCAGCGGTTTAGACATTAATGGTTGTGTGTTGAGTTATTTTGAGGGGACAGCAAATTTACACTGTTATACAAGCTGAAAAAAAAAAAAAAAAAAAAAAATTATATATATTTTTTTTTAGGGCTGTCAATCGTACAATTTTTAATCTAATTAATTACATGGTGTCCCGATTAATAGTGATTAATCGCTTTTAAGTCGCATATACAAATATATGCTGAGAAAGCCCCTCATATAACAATAATTCAGTATATAATGATGAAATAATTATTAGGGCTGTCGATTTAATTCAGTGCGCTTAATTTTACAAAAAATAACATGTTAAAAAATTAACGCAATTAAATCGCACTTCCCCCGGACCATAATAAGGATGAGTCCTGAGAAATGCAAGCTTGTAGTACCACCTGTTTACTCCAGAGGGCAGTAAGTGAATTTTCCCACAAATAAAATCAGAGAAATTTCCTTATTTAAACTTATTTATAAGTACTACCTCACTAATTATTTTCTTGTAGAGAGATTTAATTGTGATGTTGATATATTCTGTACATTTTGTGGTCTGCAGGAGGAAACATTTTTTCATTTATTTTGGAGTTGTCCCTACTCGACTTGTTTCTGGTCTGATTTCTGCAAGATTGTTAGAGATCATATTATCCCAGCTTTCAATTTTGATTTGAAAATGTTTTATTCTGTTTTTTTAGCTATGACATGTCTCTTCATAAGGAATATTATTTGATTAATGTTCTGCTTTTGTTGGTAAAGTTTAATATTCATAAATGTAAGTATGGTGGTTATAAACCATTAGTTTTAATTTTTCATTCAGAGGTTCAGGAATACCTAAGAACAATTTCCAATTTGAGTAACAAGAAAGCTGTAAAGTTTATTGAAATATGTAAACAATTATTTTATTAATATTTATTTAATATTTTTATTAAAATGTTTATTTTCCTTTTTGTTGTTGTTTGTTTTAATATACTCTAGATGTAAAAGTTTTGTAAGCATTAATAAAAATAAAAAAAATGTCTGATGCAAGTGAATTTGTGAAATGGATTTCTGTGAACTGTATGCCAATGACTGGCTCATGTTCAATAATATGGTAGTAAACCATACATTGTATTCTAAAGCCACTTTTTGAATTTGTCAATCAGTTCGAGATTTAATATGAGGGCTTGTTTAAGGACACGTCAATGTACACTTGCATCAGACATGCTTGTGTAGGTAATGGTTGGGAATGTTGCTTCATAAACAAATGTTTTAGGTCACTGTGTCAAGTTAAACATAGTTTAATACTTAGAACAGAGCTTGAGATCTCTTAGTTCGGATTTGCGTGTTTTGAACGCAAGAATGTAACGCATATTTGTGTTGTTCTGCCTATTGAAGTGTTTTCTTCACTGTATAAACTGCGCGTTACCACACAGCTGAAGTTTCACTTACTGCCTAAACAGGTGGTACTAGGGATTTCTCAGGAATCTTCTGTATTACGGTCCGGGGGCATGTGATCAATTGTGTTAATTTTTTTAACGCGTTATTTTTTATAAAATTAATCGCACTGAATTAACACGTTAAATCGACAGCCCAAATATATAAATAAAAATCAGGCTGACAAAAGTCGTGTATACGTACCAGTGCACAGGCAAAGAAAATTCCTGCTTGTCTTGGGACAAATATCGGAGAACAGTTGAAAGACAATTCGTCCAACTAGAAGAGAGCAAAAGGAATCATTAAACTCATAAATCAGAAGTCTTGTATCATCTATTTTTGTGTTTGGGGATTAGACTTGCTGATAAAAAGCTATTATTAAATTATTTCTTTTTCATTTCCACAAGTGGGCAGCATGGTTTCAGGTTACTTCAGTGTGCCAAACAGGAACACCTTCACATTCAATTCCAAGAGTACTCAAATTTAAGTAAATTTTTGGCATTTGTAGCTAAAGTCAATAGGAAGGACTATACATTAAATGTAAATTATAAGTGATAAAATAAATATAAATAGGGTGTTTAAACATTTTCTTTGGAAAATAATGGGTGTAAATGTACAAAATTTGACATCTAGAAGCTTATAACACAGGCATTTGTTTTAAAACAAATAATTAGCGGTAGACTGAGGTGAAGCCATACGGTAGTTCATACACAAAATGTCTGTGGTTAGTTAAAAAAGCCCTTCGGGTCAGGGCGTGGACTGACAAGCAGCTCCCTCACACACTGGGACAGGTATTTTCATTACCATCACCCTTGTACTTTCCAAGATATTTACACTAAATGCTTGAGTTTCAGTATTAGAAGTTTATGATTAGCTGGTTGAACCTATTTCTCCCTTAAACACACAATACATTGTCATTTCAGATCATTCAAAAATGTTAGGTTATAAATGGCATATCACTGAACCTTTCTGTAGGCTACTTTTTATAACATTTTAGCAAAAACAGACATTGGCTGCTACAAATTATTTCAGTGGCAAAAGTGTTTCATGGAAAAGTTTAGAATAACGAGGTGTGCAAAATACATTTAAATCTCTTTCAGAAAAAATTAAAGCATTTCTCAAAACTTTATTTTACCAATTTTTAAAGAGGTCTTTCAGAAAAGCCAAACAGCAATCTTTGTCATTTCTTACCTGGTTCCCTGTTGATTTCCACATCAAAATAGCACTGAGGGCGATCTTTCACCCCCATTTTGTAAACAGTGTAGCCTGTAGTGAAAAAAAAAAAAAAAAAAAAAAAAAAAAAACAGAACAACACAGTTAAAGTTTTTATTCTCAATATCCTCTAACCAGAAAGAAATAAAATCCACTTCAGATATCTTCCAAGATACAGTTTCTCTCCAGTTTCTAATGACTTAATTAGAAGACATACTGTAAGGGAACATAAAAGACATATACTGAGAATGGGGAAGTGTTTCGTTTAACCAATGAGATGCAAATCTTCCTGCATGTGTCTCCACACTTCCACCCCCTTTTTGAGCACTGCCCTGTCTGGATCTAGACATAAATGTCACCAGTTCTGCTGCTAGTTACCAACCTTGATGAGTGACATACTGTGTGTGAATATGATATTCGCTCAACCTAAACTAAGAACGTTGGTAAACCAGATGTGTGCTATCTTTGGGCTATGTTTAGAGATGGAGTCGGGGTTATGAATGGGGAGGGGGTTCTACAGTTTGTTAAAAGGACAAACCAAAGTATGCAAAAAGTCTGAAAAAATATAAACATTTCTAACCTTTCACATTTCATTTTCCCTTGAATGTGACAACTGACTACCACCCAAAAATATTGTATGTTAAATGGAAATAGGCCTACCAGCCATATTGAAATTCAACATCAATTCACCCAAAAAAAATTCTTATAATTTACTCACCCTCATGCCATACCCAGTGTATGAATTTCTTTCTTCTGTAGAACACAAAAAACATTTTAGAAAAAAAAGTCTCAGCTCTGTTGGTTCATACAATGCAAGTGAATAGTGACCAAAACTTTGAAGCTCTAAAAAGCACATAAAGGTAGAAAAAAGTAATCCATATGACTTCAGTAGTTTAATCCATGTCTTCTTTAGCTCAAAACATCAAAATATAACGACTTTTTTCACTGTATATCTTCCCATTGCAGTCTCCAGGCACAATCATGATTTCAAGCTTGATTACATTTACTAATGCTTGAAGCATGCTGATCAAGCTTGAATTCATGATCACCAAGGAAACTGTTGATGTCAGGATTTTTTAGTGAAAAAGGAATTATTTTTCAGTCTATTCTTCTCACATAAATCGACTGGATTGCTTCAGATTGCATGGATCAAACCACTGCTGTTATGTGACTTTGAGTTGAGGTTTTGGTCACCATTGTCTTGCATTTTATGAGCCTACAGTGCAGAGATATTCTTCTAAAAATATTTATTGTGTGTTCAGCAGAAGATAGGAAGTCAAACACATCTGGGATGACATGAGTAAATGATGAAAGATTTTTTTTGGGGGGGTGAACTATTCCTTTAAAACAAAGCCATCAAATCCTGATGCAGAACTTTGATTCCTCAAAACTCAGAATCCAGGTTTAATCACACCACATTGATTAAAATAAACATGGTTAGAGCTGGGTATCGAGTTTGATACATTTTAGGCACCGACAGAATTGCCTCTAAACAATCGAGAACCGAAAAATGTCTTGGCATTCGGTACCAAAAGGTTAATCTCGTCAACGTCAGTGATAAGCATGTAGCATGCTAAATGTGCCCAAATATAAAAGTGCTGGTATCAGAAAATGGTTTGAGTTCCAGGGCTGAGAAAGAATGTTATCAGTAACATTGCTAACACTGTTCTACATTACAGAGAAATACTAAACCATAATAATGAGCCTTTAAAATATAATTTTTACAAGCGCATACACAAAGCGAGCCGCAGCAACACCGGTAAAAGCGGTAATGATTCTGAATGTGTCGGAAAAACCAGCAAGCGACTGTCTGAACATTTGTTAATTTATAGAGAGAAATGCACTTTCGGGTTGAGCAAACAGACGATGATCTCTGGATCGATGGTCAGAGTGATCACCAATAGATGATGCCTTTGAACATGTCATGATGATATTTGGCTTGTTTTCTCATTAATCTATTAAATTATTAGACTATTATCAAATTAATATTACAAATAATTTGCCCATAGACACAAAGACACGTGTTTGAAGAAACACTCTTTATTATATTATTAAGTACAGATGACAGAAAAGCCGTATATGGGCATATATGATGCGCTGATATGGAGGCGTGCAGTCTCGTACAACACGCGCATCTAAGGATCTCGCACTTTGTTTCTGCCTTCCGATTTTTATTTTGTATTTTTTATGAGCGCTGCAAATGACCTCAGACATCTCAGTTCAGGAGGTGCTTTGAGTTCAGTTTACTTTATTTACACAGAGCAGTTTATTGTGAACGCAACTTTGCAGCCTGTAAAATAATACAAACTATATAAAATAATACAAAAACACATTCACCCCGAAGCAAGATTTACATTTATATAACATATATTTATAATTGTTTTTATGTCTTCATTTGTATAAGTAATTTTCTACCTGCAGTGGTAAAAGGAAAGGTTGGTTACGTGTATATATCACACATATGCACTGTGTAAAATATATATATATATATATATATATATATATATATATATATATATATATAAATAATCACTTTATTTATTTGCTTTTTTGTTTTTTAAATTATTTAATTTTCAATGCAAAATCAATAAAGCAAGATTATTCACTAATCCCTCAGCCTGAGGTTTCTGATGTTATTGGATATATATCATGAAGGAGGGAACAAAATGAATTTATTCACACACATGATATATTTTCCTGGATAACGAAATAACCGACGGGTAGAGAATGCACGGATGAAGCTTCTTTGCCAGGGAGATGTTGTGAACTGTTGTAAAGCCATCTTTCAAAAAGTTGAACACCACATTTTAAATGCACTTGTTTTTTTCCAGTTTTATTTGAAACTTTAGTTAAAATAAATACAAAAATAAAGTTCAAAGTTTGAAATCAAGGTGTCTTGATTTATTGTGTAAGCTTAACCCTAACCCTGCTTAATAAAAATGATCCCATAGTACCACCTAATGTCCAACCAGCGGTAATTCCGGTGTTTGTCATTTTCCTGCAGAGTTTTTTTTTTTTCCTCGACCAAAGTATCGGAAAAATATAGATTTTAGGAACCGGTATCAAAGTCAAGGTATCGGTATCTATATTTTTTTTAACAATACCAAGCCCTACATATGGTTGCTGTTTTATTCTTAAAATGAGATGGATTAACACAAATGTTAAACTGACAAGCAAGTTATTCCGGCCACTTATCAGATCCAAACATCAGACACATTCCTGGACAGATAGCAACAGCATTCTGAGATTATATTCTTCTCACCACAATTGTACAGAGCGGTTATCTGAGTTACTGTAGACTTTGTCAGTTTGACCAGTCTGGCCATCTTCTGTTGACCTCTCTCAACAACAAGGTATTTCCATCCACAGAACTGCCCCTCACTGGATGTTTTTGGCAAAATTCTGAGTAAATTCTAGAGACTGTTGTTCGTGAAAATCCCAGGAGATCAACAGTTACAGAAATATTCAAACCAGCCTGTCTGGCACCAACAATCATCCATGCAATTATCTAATCAGCCAATTGTGTGGCAGCAGTGCAGTGCATACAATCATGCAGATACGAGTCAAGACAAGAGCTTCAGTTAATGTTCACGTCAATCATCAGACTGGGGGGAAAAAAATAATCTCAGTGATTTGGAACGTGGCATGATTGTTGGTGCCAGATGGGCTGGTTTGAGCCTTGTATGTGGCTTGATTTATGCATCCTTCACAATCTCGGGGTGCTTCAGCAAGGCTTGAATCAGGTAGATTCGTCTTTGTGAAGGATGCATGAATCAAACCATGTACAAGGTTATACTGGAAGAAAACTTGCTTCCTTCTGCTCTGACAATGTTCCCCAACTCGGAGGATTGTTTTTTCTAGCAGGTCAATCAAGGTGTCCATAGTGGACTACCGGATCAAGACCCTGTCATGGCCAGCCCAATCTCCAGACCTGAACCCCATTGATAACCTCTGGAATGCGATCAAGAGGAAGATGGATGGCCACAAGCCATCAAACAAAGCTGAGCTGCTTGAATTGTTGCACCAGGAGTGGCATAAAATCACCCAACAGCAATGTGAAAGACTGGTAGAGAGCATGCCAAGACACATGAAAGCTGTGATTGAAAATCAGGATTATTCCACCAAATATTGATTTCTGAACTCTTCCTAAGTTAAAACATTAGTATTGTGTTGTTTAAAATGAATGTGAACTTGTTTTCTTTGCATTATTCGTGAAAACTTAAACACTGCATATTTTTTGTTATTTTGACCAGTAGTCATTTTCTGCAAATAAATGCTCTAAATTACAATATTTTTGTTTGGAATTTGGGAAAAATGTTGTCAGTACTTTATAGAATTAAACTAAAATGTTAATTTTACTCAAACACATACTATCTATAAATAGTAAATCCAGAGAAACTGATCATTTTTTAAATGTCTTTCCATAGTTGTGTGTGTGTGTGTGTGTGTGTGTGTGTGTGTAATATATATATATATATATATATATATAATAAAGCACAGGAACACAAAACAGTGATAAAGAACTGATTGGTATTTATAATACTCTGGTCTAGTCTCTGTAGTTTCAGAGACTAAAAATACATATATAGGTCAACCCAAATAACAAACTCTGATGACAACACGATTGTAGAATTATACATTTATAACCAGTCTGACTGAAAACTAATTAAACATTAAAAAAAAAATACATTAACAATCTAATAAATCACTAAACAGTTTTCCAACTACTATCAGTAGTTTGCCGATCAGGAGCACATGCGTCAATAAAAACGTGCGAATATTAACGAAATACTATCCTTATTATGACTATAAACTCGGTGAATTTGTCCAAACTGGAGCACAGTCTTTCTTAAAGCTAGGTGAAAGTGAAAGTCAACGTTAACTGAAACTACTAGCCCAAGCGATACGATACTGATAAAGATTAGCATGGTAGGCTAACACAACGCCTTATGATCAAAGTCAAACTAAAACCTAAACTTACTGCTTAAAAATAATTAAATCCAACGGTTATGAGTACTACGACAAAATGATTTTGGCTTTGGCCAGAGTCGTTTAGTAGCTGGCAGGTTAATACTGATTACCTTTTCAAGCTAACTGGCAATGTTTTATAGCCTCGGAAACACACTAGCGGGATATTTATGGTTTATTAAAACTATTACCAAAACCCACGTGACTATGGTCCTCGGATATACTCCTCATTTCAATGCATCACACTTACCTGTAATGGTGGTAAAAATTACAAAATTAATGAAACAATTCAACCCGTCTCTGTCGCTTGAGCACTGTATGCAGCTCTTAATACGTTCGTGTTCACGTCGAGAAACGGCACCGACTGCACACCCGCCGACTATCGGAAACTCACAGGAATGACAAAAATAGGGTTTACTCTTTCTGCCTTAATAATATCGAATATTATTTGTGTTGTTTAAGTTAATAGTGCTTATGCTAAATTTAATTGGTAATGCTCTGTAATATTATTTTGTAATATTCTGCGTCTTTGTGAAGTACAGCACATGGTTAAGCTCAAGTTATTTTAATTATAACGATTTTGTATTTTTTAATTATTTATCCTTTTTAATATGTATATACTATATACCAATAAAATATTAACGTGCATTTTTGAGAGGGACAAAAAAAAAAAAAAAACGGAGTGGACTTTTATTTTGAAATAGTGAAATCCACAGACGTTCCTGTTTCAATAATTCAGATAAACAAAAAGAAAGCTCTAGTGGCGTTTTAATAATGTTAAGCCATACATAACTCGTAAAAATATAATTTTGAGACGTTTTTACAACCCACCGTATTAATGAAGGTTGTAAGACTCTTGTGCATTTTTTATTTTTTTGTATAGCTTCACGTTATGTTTGTTAGATGTATTGAGCGGTTGTAAGGTAAGGCATGATAAAACGCATCTGCACCTGCTAGTTGTAAAATGATGTTATCTATGCTGCTGAAAGAACATGCACTGAATCGGGGAGATGAAATCCAGTTCACAAATGATGGAGCACCATTAAAACTGATATTCAAACTTTATCTCAAATGAATGTAATTGCAAGCAATAATTAGGCTATTGGACAATTACAAGGTACAACAAAGCCTATGATGATTTGATTTTCACTACTAAAACACAGTTTAATGTAATAATGTAACGTGTTTGCATTTAAAATGCTATGCAAATGTGGACATAGGGAACCATGTGTTAAATTAGCTCTCAAATTTTCATTCATACCAACCTGAAAGTGTTGTAATGTACTGTAGCATGTGTTGTGATGGCATACATGCATACATTTCTACGACAATGCATTTGAAAGGAAAAAACCCTTTCCTCAGACACATTTTAAAACAAATGCTGGAATTATTGCTTTACCATGATCTTCTGTGTTGTCCCTCTGCTTTGTGTTCAGGATGTGTTCCCATAGAGACCCACGAGGAGCATGTCACTGATCCTGTTTGCCTTTGTGGTCCGGGTCAGGGATTCTCTCCCTCTCTCCGCTTCCACTGATTTCCTACATGACAAGGAGCTTCAGGAGAGAAAGCAACAGCTGAAAGTGATCTCTAAAGCCTTGAGCTTATTACCAGAGAGAGGGGCCGTCAAGGGCCATGAGCTCAACATTTAGTAAGTGCCCTATTTAGGACCAGTCACTATTCCTTTGATATGTGGGTGATGGAGCATAGTGCAGTGGTTTTCAACCTTTTTTTTACTTTTTTAAGCTAAGAGTATTTATTTATTTTTGAGAAAACAACCTCTAAACATTTTGGACAGTGACAGAATTGAAAAATGTATTCAAGCATACATAAAAAAAATAATGACATTTCTAAGAGTTTAATATAATTGCATATTGTATTATATTAAATATAAATATGCCTATTAATGTAATATATCTATACATAACACGGACACAATTTTTGCTCTCCTGATCCGATTACAATTACCTGAACTCTCTGTATTGGCCGATCCTGGCCCAATACCAGTGTTGATTTGTTTCTTAATTAGTTTAGAATATCTTTGCTTCACTGTGTGGAACTGTTTGGGGTACTCTTTTATACAAAAAGAACAGAATCCTCAAACTACACATTATTTAAGTGTACTTTTTTTAGCCTATTGAAAAATCTTTATTGTTATCTAGTCTACTGGGTAATGCAGCTGCAAAATTATCAGTCCTTTGACAGGAACGACCATGACTAACACACAATACCAGATTTAGAATGGGCTCATCAGACCGATATCTAGGTATTGGATCAGTTCATCCTTAAACATCAGTGTAATTCTTATAAAGCATAATTTGAACATATCCATGAATTTAGACTTGGGCACAAACCTGCACACATACACACACACACACACACACACACACACAGGCACACACCCATGTTGGAGCTATTAATGGACATCGACTGGCTAAAATAATTTGAAATTAGTTGTATTCACTCCTCATCTGTTGTCGCATCTCTGACAGTGATGATATTTAACCTTTTAGCAATATGCTATTCTGTAGAGTTAATTTTTTAAGCTAATTTACTATGGACATTGGATATCTTTATCAAAAACAATAGACATGTCAAAAACTGTTTTTTCTTTTCAAAAATGACAATGTGATTTATGGAGTGCGTCACATGCATAGATCTTGAGTTTTTAGCATTTTAATTAAGTTCGATTATTTTAATATAACTTTCTTTAATAATTCAAAGTAATCTCTTGGCCTCCTTGTGAGTTTGCTGAGGCCCCCTAGTGGTCCCTGGCTATCAGGTTGAGAACAACTGGCCTAGTGGTTAAAGTGGTAAAATAATTTTTGTCTTAGTGCATATTGTCTGAATTGATTAGCTATATAAATAGATACATAAATATAAATATATATGTAGAATAAAAAGTCCAACATCACCAAATTAGCAAATAGTCCATAACAATTTATTTTTGCATCATCACTAATTAATTCTTTCATATTAAAATGTAAATGTGAAAAACAGATTTACAAAAGAAAAAAACTAGATTAAGTTTAAGGCAAAACTCAAATAATTGCTGTCATTTAATGCCTGACTATCCCTATACTTTGTTGTTTTGGATAAAAATTAAGTGGTTAAGAAGCAAGGTAATGTAGAAAGGAAACAAGTACCAAGGGTGAGTTCAGATGTTGTTATATCAGATAGAGGAAACAACAACTGTGCCTGCAGTCATGTTTACCGGCATTTACCGGAGTCCAAACTACAGTAAGCCAGGCAATTGGATGCCGCCTTGTGAAATCATGTTAACTAAGTGGCCTCTCTGTGTGTTGTAGCTTCCTTTCATCTGAGGGTGTGTCATACATGACCGTATGTGCCTGCAGTCTCCCTGCTGCCGTGGCCTTCTGCTTCTTGGAAGACTTGCGTTGGGAATTCACAGCATGCTTTGAGAACTCTTCAGTGGCACTGGCAAACAGGCCATACCCATTTCTGGAGTTTGGTAAGATGAAAGAAGAATGTAGTTGGACTAGGCATTTGATAGATCATGTATAATGTAATTAATAGTGTATTTCATCAATTAATACACAATAGAGCTCTAAATTATGACAAGCCACAATACAACCTGAAGCGATAAGCTGGTAATGTTTCTCTAACTTGCATGTGTTATGTACATCACTTTACTAATATGCCTTTGATCATTTTAGATAGTGTTATTCAAAAATTGCAGCACCATTACAATCAGAATGGTGGTCCATCTCTTGAAGTTACCCTGGGCGAGGTACAGGAGGAGCTCAGGACCAGCCCCCTTCAGGTTCTCACCATGGAGGATGTGGCACTCACCAACGGAACAGCCAATGGGCATGTTGAACTAACATCTGCATCAGGTCTACGCTCAGAGCACTGCATTGTTTAGTGACGAATATAGTTTGCGCTTTGTATTTTATAAATACAAATTTTGGGCATGTGTTTTTTTTTTTGTTGTTGTTGTTTTTTTTTAGATGTGGCTAACATTGATATCTATTGGTTTTAAAGGTCAAGGTCAGAGGTTGGAACCAGTCTCAGCTCCAGGAATCCTTTCCCTAGTTCTTAACATCATGTGTGCTGCCCTCAACCTTATCCGTGGTGTCCACCTTATTGAATATACCTTCCAGGTACCACTGTAATTCAAATGATATCACACAACTATATGCAAAGAAGTCATGTCTGAATTTTTTGATTTTATGGTATGATACAATTGTTTTACAGGATGATTATGATGGTTTGTGGAATGTGGTGGCATTTCTTTTGGCATTTTTCTGCTGTGTTTGCCAGGTAAATGGTTTTACAGCTACACTGTATATTATATAAATATGCTATACTGTATATTATACATGGTCTGTGATTTTCCAATCTCTGTTTGTTCATAAAATGAGCTTAAGGAGTCATTTTCTTAAAACTTACCAGAAAACAGCACCAACAAGCATGCAGTATGTCCATTTAATGAAGCACTGTAACCCAGATCTCTGTCTTCTTCCCACAGTGTCATTTGTATTTGTTCTACACCTGCCAGAAGAAGCTGAAATCATTCACTCTTCTGATTGTCATCATCTTATGCAATGCTTTTCTCTTTGGCCTGAGGAACATCTGGCAGCTGGTCTTCCATATATCCGTGGCCTGCCTCTCCACCCTGCTCACCCTCCACCGCAAACTGCTGGACAGGAATTCGGATTGTGGAGTATGAAGACTCCAGTTCACTTCGAGAGAGCTGCTTCAGATTGGACAATGGTAGGGTGAGATTACACTGAGGCGACTTCTGAAAGAACAAATAAACTTAACACGGTAGCTCACATGTTTTAGCTTTTGGTTTTATCTGATATTGGGATCAGGTTTTAATTTTGTATCACATGGATAGTGAGTGCAATAGCGTTTTTACAGGGGTCTTCAAATTAATGAATGCATAACAAAACGTTTTCAATTACGTATTATGATATGAATGAAATAAGGAAATATTATACAAAACTGACATTAAGCAAGCATTCAGTTGGCATTGTTAATTTAATTTTATTTGCTGCAACATAAGAACTTACCTGGTTAATCATAGTTTGTTCTTTTTCTTTGTTTACCTTTTTTCAGAACGGGTTAATTTTTAGTCAGTTTAAAGGGATAGTTCACCTAAAAATTTAAATTTTCTCATCATTTACTCCCCTTCATGCCACCCCAGATGTATAAGATTTCTTTCCTCTGCAGAACACAAACAAAGATTTTTAGAAGCATAGCTCAGCTCTGTTGGTCCATAAAATGAAGGCCAGAAATTTGAAGCTCCAAAAAGGGTGGTTCAATCCATGTCTTCAGAAACAAAATGATAGGTGTGGGTTAGAAATAGATCAAAATTTAAGTACTTTTTTTTTTACTATAAATTCTCCTCCCTGCCCAGTAGGTGGCTATATACACAAAGAATGGCATGAGGGTGAGTAAATGATGAGAGAATTTAAATTTTTGGTTGAACTATTCCTTTAATTGTTATGAAAATATAAATACATATTATCATTATCACATTATGTATTTGACTGACAGTGAGTATGGCAATTGATTCTGAAAATACTTTTTATGCTTGAAAACATTATCCCAAGATGTTCTTTTCATTTTGGACAGTGTCTGTTACGCAGTTTATATGCTGCACCACAAAACCTTGCATTTTTGTATTAAGAACTACAATTTATAAACACAGAACATTCAGGTCTTTCAGCTAGTCTTATACCATTTTTGCACATAGGATACATTTGTTTAGGCTAAGTTTCTTTGATACTCATCCCAAAGACTATAAACCTTAAGTAATTTCAACAAGTTCTTATAATACATCATTCCTTTTATCATGACAAAGTTGACAAGGATTAAGTAAAAATGAATGACAAATGCTAAAGAATACAGGAACTTATATGTATTGCATTTGTCTGAAATTCACATCTATTTTCTTAACATAAAAGCTTTTTATTTACAAATGTTTATTGTTTGTCATTATTTATCAGTCATTGACAGAGCTTAGTTTACATATATGTAATTACTTTATTTGCTCTGAATTGTTCTTCATGAAGTAGACAAAACCACTTGTCATTTTATTGTTATTAATGCAGCAGTATTATGATTTGACTGAGGACACAAGTTTATCCTGAATAAATGTAAGATTAAGTTGACTATATTTATGTTAATCTTTAATCTTTCATAAATTCAGTATGTTAAATAATAAGGATGTGTCCTATGTTGTAAACTGATCCAGAATATTAAGCCATTGTAGCCTGTACACTGAATTTCTATTTATTGCAAATGTTTTACTCTTATTCTTCAAGAAATCAATATTGACAATGCATTTGTTTTCAGATAAGTAAGCACATATATCTTTTTCTGAGCAATCATGTTCTTGAATTCTTAATTTTAAAAGCAAGCTGTGCTTTTTTTGGTTGGTGTAGAAATTGGATTACATGTCATTATGCTGTGTTGTAGCAACAGCGTGCACGTAAATCTTTGTTCTAATGTGTTTAGAATAACAGCTAATGTGTGTTCCTGTCAATGCCTTATTACACAATATGATTACAGCAATCCAAACAGTGGAGTGAGAATATATGTATGATCATTTTAAAGTTTGTGAAATCTATACCAATGCACAGCAAAGCTAATACTGTAATTATGTATCAATAACAATAATGTACAATTAAAAAATAAGGGCTCTTTCTAGTGACTGACTTTTCAACATGGTACATCATACTGCATAAACCATGATTTGGAAGTTATATTTCCTAATACTGTATGCAATGCTTAATTCTGGATTTTTACCTTTTTTAATTTTTGTTTGAATGAGGGTAACAAACTTTAAGTGGATACATATTTGCTCACTCATTTAATACAAAGCATAGTGTGTTTGTCGAAACAATGGAATATGTATGGTTTTTATAATAGTTTTTGATGTTTGTAGATGCAGTATATTAAATTAATGAGTGTATTTACTCATTAGTTGCACATTAGTACAAATTAGTTGCACAAATGAAAGAATCTGTGTGTAGATTATTTGATTCTCATGCATTTTTGACCCATTTTGAAATCATCTGTGTCAGTGAACTGTAATGTTGGTGCTGGAGGTTATACTTACATAATGCACGTCACACAGTTTAATATCACTGTTGTCTTAATCTACTTGCATTTGATTTAGATGATACATTCCAAAACATTTTATGTCTCAATACTGAAGGACTATAAAAGACATGTTTCCCTAAGGTCTTAAAGGGTTAATTCAACCAAAAATGTATAGATTATGTCTTCATTTACTTGACCTTCTGTTGATCCAACCTCATTCTTCCATGCAACACAAAAGAGATGTTAAGCAGAATGTTAGCCTCAGTCAGCATTCACTTTCATTGCACATTTATTTCTCCATACAATGTAAGTGAATGGTGACTTGGGATACATTCTGCCTGACATCTCATTTTGTGTTCCACAGAGGAAAGATGGGTGAGACCTATTATACTTTTTAATAAATAAAATCAACATGCTTAGGACAGACAACCTTAGTTAAACAATTAAGGTTTGTTTCACTAGAATTTAACTGCTACTAACATGAACCTCCAGCAACCAAATTAGTTTCCTAAAAGGGAGTTTTAAATGAACACTATTCCCAACTTGTTAATCACTAAAACAGCCTTATTATTATAAAAACAACAGCTGAGCATATTAAAAGAACTATGTGATTTTGTTTGAATACCCAATCTTGTTAGAGTATGGTTTGCTTGTGCATTTTTACATGCTAGTTGTCATTGAGTTTATACATGTTTGTATATATTTTTTTTTACTAGTAGAAAAGTTAGAATAAGACGTGCAATACCTTGGCTGGCTGAAATATGTTTGTGATAACTAAATGTCTTGATAACATACAGTTGAGATTATATTCAAAAGCAGTCATGTTCATGTTTGTTTTATAATGTTTTATGAATGAAGGTTAAAAGTGCCACAACCTGTTAGAAAGTCTTAAGTGCACAATAAAATATTTAGTACCTCAAAGCCCAACTGAGCTGATTTGACTTTCTTTTAAAATTAAGGTTAGTCTGCACAAAATTATGAATTTCGCCATCCTGTTTTTCACTTTTACTGTTGAGTTTTGTAGCTATTTCATCTAGTTTTTAATTTAAGTACATGTGCTTTTTGCATGTTTTATACTTTTTTAATTTTGGTAATAGTCTTATTTAATCTGTATTTGTAATGTTAGGAGTTAGACTAATTGGTTTTGGGATGTCACAACTTAAACATTTAGGCTTTCTTAGCACCACAAAGTTTTGTTTTTACTGTATTTTTTGCTAATTTATTTTTGTGGCCATATTACAATCGTTCCTGTCTCTACAAGCTCTGATACCATCTGTTGTTTGTGGGCTTGTAGTATATGGATCAGAACATTGGGTGGCAGTCTAAAACTACAGTTTTGAAGCTGGCATTGAGATGTTAGAGATGACTTGCATTCAGCTAGTTTTGCAATACTAATTAAGGGAAACCCTTGAATTTTCAGTAGATGTCTTCACTATTATACCACTTCATACAATGATGTGCAACATCTTGAAAAGAAACTGAACATACAGACTGATGTGGTTAAATAAGGATTATTATTGACTTGACATGCAACACCAAATATCTCATGTGCACAATCTTTTGCTCTTTTGTTGTGCTGAGATTTGGGACATGCAGAAAACTTTGACTCATATCACCTCTGTTGGTCCACCGTAGGGGTATAGCTTAAAAAGTATTTATGTACTGGACACAACTTAGGAAAGTTTTGTCAGTAATGCTCCCTGGCAGCACTGCATAAGCTAAAAATGACACTGGCGTAGGTCGCAGCATAAAAAAATAAAAAAAACAAGCCTGGTGCTGGCAATATCCTAAGCTGATTTTTCTTGCCTGGCAATACTCCCCTAAAATTTGGCAGTATTTAATCACCTTCACTCCAACAGATTATAGTCCAGGAATCAGATCACTACTGCACTGATCCATGTAATTTCTCTGTTAAACAAGCATGAGAGGATCAGTCACTGAGTTCTGCTCCTGCTTTTGGCACTCACAGGTCTGAATTGCAGGTATAGAGCAACATACTGTATATCTCTTTGACTTCAAAAGATTCAAAAAAATATATAAACAAAAAAGTAGTAGTGGTCAGGAACAATAATTTTGGCTAATCTTCTCCAGAATGAAAGACCTATGCTAGTTAAAAAGGCTACTACCACAGGGGTTTTGAATCTGTCTGGTGAGTAAGATTACGGATTTAAGGTCTTTTGAATCAGTTCACCAAATAGATTCATTCAAAGATCTTTTCTGAAGATCTTTAGGCTCATTTGTGGTGACAAATTAGCATTTGTGTTATGAGTGAGTCACCGAATCAGTAATTAAACTGATTCGTTAAAACACTGAGTCGTTCCAGTTTGTTCGCGAATAAAATGCTACACTCAAGTGAAGCAAAAATGACAACGGAAATATGATGAACAGTATGCTTAAATAAAACCCAGATTCATCTGCATTTTGCTCAATAAGAACCATGCCCACAGTGTTGTATGTTCCAAGTTGCTTGTAAATGACATTGAACACACACTGAATACAGTAAGCAAAAGTCCATATTTTATGTTTCATATGTGCATAGCCTGCATATGCCTTTATTTTATGTAAATAGCATGTTTAGGGTAAAAATGAGCAGGTCGTGCCCTGAAAGGTTGAAAACATTTGTACTACCATACTATTCTTACTTTTCTTGCAGTATGTAAACTCTGCACAGAATGCAAATTGTCTGTATCAGAGACTATTTATTTATTAGAGATGAGACACTTCTATTAAATGATTGGGAGAAATTGGAACGCCCAACCAATGAGCTCTAGTGCCTAACGGTAAACTGATGTAGAAAGGAAGTCCCGCCTTACAGGTAAAAGAGCCAGTCACCTTTTAGATGCAGACATCGCTTGGCAACTTGAGAGCATGCATGCGCATTAGCTACACAAGCCAAGATAATAGCGCTTTTTAGTGTAATATGAGGTAAAGAAGTACAATTAATGATACCAGCGTTGTCAGATTTTACTGTTGATTTGAAATATGTCATTTAACCGTAAGCTTGCCAAGCAGTTTTTGGTGTTCCCCCAGTCAAGTAGAGAGTCTGAAAATAGCCTTCTGGGAATGTTCCAAAGATGGCCAACAGTGGATTGACTTGCTAGAAAGATTTGAGGTGCGTCCCAAACCACACACTTCACTATTTTACATCATTTTGAAGTGCAAGTAGTGCGAGTATTGTGTTTACACTGAACATGCAACAAAAAGAAGTGTACTACGAGTACCTGGATGATGCACGTTTTCAACCGTTTAAATGGAGTGTGAAATGTTGGACACTTCGTGCACTCAGCGTAGGTGGCTTTCCGTACATAGTGGAAGGGGTGGAGTTACCATCGGCGATGGTGATCTGGCAAAACGATATAATTGTTTCACAGACTGTGATGGCGTGTTTCCGCCTTATTCAGCAGCATAAAACTAGCAAACTTTTATAAATTATATATCTTTTTTTTTTTAACATTTTTAACAGTTTATAACCTTATGCTTTGTGTTATATTACCCTGGAATTATAAAATAAAATATAATTAATTACCACAGCCGTGAAGGGGTTTCGATTGCAGCTGCTGAGAGAGTGACAGTAAATTTGGCATCTTCTCCTAGTGGGTCGTCCTAATCCATCGCTCTCTATTTTTTTTCTTCCTGAAAGTCATTCAAATGTAATGGTGGATTTTTTTATTTTGCTCTTGGAGCAAATGGGTAAGTGAAAATAATATTTGCTGTGGTCTCCCTGCAATCGTATACTTACCGGTTCCAAAACCAAGAGTGTGAAAAATGTCTTTTGTAAATAACAGAGAATATGTCAACTAGCAAAACTTCTGTGAAGATAGTACTTTTACAAAAGTGAGTTAAACACTTTACCATCATACCATGCTGTGTGAATATGTATATTATTGAGATATAAATGTTGAACTGAGGGTGAATAGTGCGCTAAAGTTAGCGGCAACACAGTGCTTGGGTTTGAAACGTCACTTCCGTCAGCTGTTAAATGGCGAACACTTCTGTGCAGGAAAAATAACTTTAAGTGTTCCATTTGGGACGATACTACACAATTCATACACTACATGGCATACACTACATGGCATAGGGAGTGCATAGAACATTTTGTAAGTGTATAGTGTGTCATTTGGGACATAGCTTTTGCTTGCATATAATAACTACAGTATCAAAATGTGCCATGATATATTTTATTTTTTTTTACTCAAAATATATAAAAAAAATAGGCCAACTAATTGTATGAAATGTATATCATGGTGTAATGCCTTTACTGTTTCACTTAGTATTTCTAAAGAAAAGTAGGAATTATACAGTGTACTATTAAATATTACTATTACCATCCTTGCAGAATGATAAACGATGGTGTCCAAAGTAAAAGAGTCATATCTGTATTATTGGACATGAATCATTAATCAGAGAATTAATGAGAAGTTTGCTTAGATGGTGGGTTCATGCAGGCAGAGATAGCGGAGTGCTTTTTCTCTTAGGTATTGTTGACTTTGCTTTATAGGCTCACATAAATTGCTTTGCACTTCACCTATATAAGACAAATTTCATTGACTGTGGGAAAATAATCTAGTGTGAACTTTGACTATATGTGCTGATGTCCACTCAGACAGTATTCCAAAATAGGCTAAAGAAGGATATTTGTGACCTCTTTTTCTCTCTCCTTCACTTACTCCCACACATAAACTTTGCAATCAGACTTGTGATTGTACATTCATTCACAGACATATGGACCAATCATAAAAAGGAAATGGATTTTTCATAGGTTAACTTGTAAATCCGACTCTCTGTCAAAACAGTTTCATCACCTGACTCATCCATGTATAATGCATTTGTACTGGAAGCACACTTGACACTGCTCTCATCTGGATTTGGTGTTGAATTTATACGATCTCCACAGAATAAGTTCCTGATAATTGCCTTTCCACAATTCTCATTGGCTGACTGTCAATTGTTATTATTCACTTTGTGATTGGATCAGAGGAAGGGAGCCTGCACAGCAGACATTGATCTACTGACTATCGAACCATATGGTGTATTGAATGAAGTCCCTCCTTTTTACAGTAATTTTTGTCCAGATTTATAATTTTTACGTCACACACCCAAACTTCCGAGAATGTTTCACAAATCGAGAGAAATGGACCTGAAACACATACCTTTCACGTGAGTTGTGTGAGACATCATATGTTGCTTTACATGGATGCTAAACTTGACAGAAACAGCTGTGGGAAATATCAATGACAATCAGTGCACGTCTTCTGTCGTGTTTTCTTTTGTCAAAAATAAATGTTGTCAAAATTATAGCATTTGAGGGCATGCTAATTATTTCCCACCACTGGGATTTTAAAACACCAGTAAACGCACCTATTCATGACATGCCATTACATTTTATTGCATATGTCAGAGCTCGGGAAGAAAGAGAGAGGTAAGAAAAACTGCATTACTGCATGAATTCAAAATAAAAGTACAGTTAAAACACTTAATTTGATTTTCTTACGTTTCCCTTATGATATACACTATTTACTGCCAAAACAATGACACTAATCCAATGAGAAATACATTATTTTCATGTTAAGCCTTTTATTTCCCTTTCTCTCTTCTTCCTGGTCATTGTATTAAAGTGTTTTTCATTTTAAGTTTAGTAGGGGCCGTTCACACTGAACGCATTTTTGCGTCAGACTTTTCAATGTAAAGCAGCGTCTCACACAGGAACGCCTGTAAATATGGGTCATTCCTACAATTCTGTGCCATTTAAGTCCCCATTACAATTTATATTGTTTAATTTCACCCGATTACAATTTTGATAGGCCTGTTAAAAAGAATAAAGACTTTATAATATTAGACACTTCTGTGGGCTTAAAAGTTACATTTTATATAATTGAAACCCTTTTCTATTTCACTGTGTCACTTTCTCATGTCCCAAAATCTGCACGTCAAACTTCTTTGACAAAAATAAATGCCAAATCATTGGATTTCTATTTTTTTCCACACAGTTGAGTTTAATGTTTCATTCTCTCACTAGCATGAATCTATTTGTGGTAAATCTGTAATTTTAACACTGATAGTGGAGATTTTTTGTGTGTCGCTTTATTTTTTGCTCTCCCTGTTATGTCATGATACCATGACCTTTCATTGAAGATGTTATTAAATGATATTACACACACTGGAGGTGGACATCAGCCACTCAGCAAAATTACTGAATGGCTGATGTTATTTGAAGTTTATTACTCTATTGTTTTAGTTAATTAATATTGTTTTATATAAGTTTTCCTTTATTTTGTGGTGTTAGTCATATGTAGTCAAGCATAAAATGTCCACCCTATTATGGGAAGATATATGGGAAATTAATATAATTAAACCATTTAAACAGAATGTTTAAATGTTAACAGAAATAAAATTCTAAATATTAATTAACAAATATGCTTCCTAGATATCAATCACAGACCATGTAGGCTTATTTATCCACTGAATGTCCAACCTGTTATTGTCCACCCTGATGCTGCCCATTTAATTGGATGTACCTCTGAATGTTTTAGTAATTTAGCTTGACCAGTTTGAATAATACAATCTTTAATGTGTCCTTGTAATGATGTGTTTGTAATGAAACATATAAATGTATGTTTTATTGGAGTCGCGTGGCACCATGCGAGGTTTGGACGTGTGAACGGTGAGCTCTGTGCACTTTGCTAGTTTTAATAATTAGTTTTTGTGTCATAAACCGGTGACATTCGATACACCCTGATTCTTAACTGTTAGGAAGACTATATGTCAAAGAATTCAAAATCCTCTGGGTCTGGAAACATTAATAGACACCTACGTGCTCAAGCTTAAGCCCCCAAGCAGCGGACCGCAAGCCTGGGAGTCGATTTGGCCAGTGAGGTGAAGGAAATTCTGCGACAATTGATGAACGTGTCGGCAATACTGACGAAGGTCATTGCTGACTTGGAGGGGCTTGCTGTAATACGCCGATCAATCACTACCATGGAGACGAAATTCACTACATTATATGGAGTCATTGGAAAGGGAATTAGCTGCTAATCAGCTAGCAACCAAGGCGGATTTGGAGCACTCTGGGAAAAGTTGAAAGATATGGAGAATCGTAACCGGTGGAATAACGTCTGACTTGTTGGAATTCCTGAGGGAGCAGAGGGTCAGAATATGGTGGAATTCCTGGACTGGCTCTTTCCGATTCTGCTCGACATAAAGGCCATAAGCTGGAAATCGAGCGAGCACACAGATTTCTGGCTCGGCGATCTGCTGTGGGATTCAATCAATTCTGGCCAAATTTCTGATACCATCCGATAAAGACCTTGTGGAGTATTTCTTGCAGGCCATTGGAGTGATTGGGTCATTGTTGCACTCATGTAGCAGTCGAATGGGCCAGCTCACTGAACATTCGTTTGACTGACTTTTTTTTGTGTGTGCTGTTCCGCTAGCGGCTGGAGCTTGTTTTGAGGAGGAACGCACCTTCGGTAGAGTTATGTGGATGAATCTATACGTTCTTAGTGTTTATCCTGCCTATTAGCTGGAGTTTGTTTTATAGATGATCTTTTATGTAATTCTGTCTAAAAAAAAAAATGTGTATAGAAACACCAGACTTGAGCAATCCTATGGCAAAGTTGTTTAGGGGGCTCTCGTTGGCATACGTGGACTGTTGGATGGACGCCAGTTGGCACTGTTGTGCACAGAGTTAATGCGCACTTTTTTCTTTTTTCTGTTTGTTTGGTTCTGGGGGAAGTTTGAGGTTTGATTGTTGCACTTACATTGGAAAATGGTCTTTATAATTTTATTTTTTACACAGTATCTATTTTTCTAATATGTCAAAATATAAAATGTTAATATGACTGGATTGTCTATGTCCACATGGAATGTGAATGGGTTCACTCCATAAAGAGAAGGAAGGTTATTTCTTTTCTTAAACTGAAGAAATATGATGTAGTGTTTCTTCAAGTAAATTAGCAGAAATTCATGGGCAAAGGTTGATTTTTGGCTAATATTTACACACCTAACACTGATGATCAGGGCTTTTTATAGATCTTGAAGGGATACTGCATGCCACTGTCACCACTCATGATATAATATTGAGAGGAGACTTTAATCTATTGATGGACTCAATCCTTGTTCATAGTGAAGAAAAAGTGCAACATTGATGCTTCACAGAATGTGTACAAATCTTGGTCTTACAAATATTTGGAGACTTTTGAACCCATCAAAAGTGGATAAAAGTGGTAAACTTTTCATCAGTCCTTAAGATTTATTCTAGAATAGTTTTTTTTTTTTTTTATCCAAGTCCCTCATTTCATCTGTTGTTGATTGCTCAGTTGGAAACATCTTAGCCTCAGATCACACCCTGGAGAGTTTAGAGATGTTGCCACATACGGAGAAAAAGAAACCACATAGTTGCCGCTTTAATGTATCCCTTTTGCAAAATCCTGAATTCTAATAAATGTTAAAGGCTGAATAGTTTGTTAAAGGTTTATATGGAGACCAACTGGTCCTCAGTATCCTCTGTGTTTATACAGAATCATTAAAGAAGGGAAAGATTCCGCCAACCATGACACAAGACCAGATCAGCCTGATTCTTAAAAAGGACAAAGATCCAAGTGACTGTAAGAGTTACCATCCAATTTCCCCTATGCAGCGTGTTTAAAACACAGCAGCTAGGCTTTTAAAAGGGTCAAGAAAGAGGGATCACATTTCTCCAGTTTTAGCATCTCTACACTGGCTTCCAGTGAAATTCAGGGTTGATTTTAAAATTTAGATTTTTATCTACAAGGCAATATATGGTCTCGATCCCCCAATACATCAGTGACCTTCTATACCCTTACTCCCCCACCAGAGCGCTCAGGTCTTCTGATCAACTTCTATTGAATGTTCCTCATTGCCACTATAGATCTAAGGGTGGCCGTGCCTTTTCTGTGATAGGTCCTAATCTCTGGAATAGTCTCCCTTTCCATGTGATGTCAGCTTCATCACTAGCCATTTTTAAATCTTCTTTAAAAACGTATTTTTATTCTGTGGCTTTTGAATAGTTAATTGAATAAGTTGAAGTGGTTTAATACATGATTTTATTATGTACTTATTTTATTATATTTCATATTTAATTTTAAATCAGTCTTTAAATCAGTTTTGGTATATATTGTTTATTTGCTCTGTAAAGCACTTTGGGTCAACTTCTGTTGTTTTTAAATGTGCTCAATAAATAAAGATTGACTTGACACTTAAAAATACTGTAAAAAAATTCTGGCTAACCGATTAAGTAAAGTTATGACATCTCATATACATATAGATCAAGTGGGGTTTATTCAGGGTCATAGCTCTTCTGATAACATTAGGCGTTTCATCAATATCATGTGGTCAGTGGCGAATAGTCAGACTCCGGTTGCTGCCATCTCACTTAAAGGCATTTGATATGGTAGAATGGGATTATTTTTTAAGATTTTGAAAATACACAGGTTCAGGAATACTTTTATTGGATGGATTAAGTTACTTAATAGCCACCCGGTAACGGCGGTACAAACAAATGGATTCATTTCAGATTATTTTACTGTGGATAGAGGCACCCAGAAGGGTTGCCCTCTCTTCCCATTATTGTTCTGTCTTGCCCTGGAACCATTATCAGCCAAGATAAGAAGGGAAGATGATTTTCCAGGGGTGGTGGCGGGAGGCATGGCGCATAAACTTTTGCTTTATGCAGATGATATTTTACTATTCATCTCCGACCCCATTAGATCTATGCCTTGCCTCCACAGAATTATTAATCCCCTTTCTATATTCTCAGGATACAGAGTCAATTGGTCTAAATGTGAAGCTTTGGCTCTGACTGCATACTGCCGAGTAACAGCTTTTCAGCCGGATGCCTTCCAGTGGCCCAAATAGGGCATGAAGTATTTGGGCATTTTATTCCCAGCAAATTTGTCTGACTGAACAAACAGAACAAATTACTGATTTTTGACACTGTAAAGAAGATCATTTTCATGGGCAAGGAAGAGGCGAGAAACCGGCTTAACATATAAACTTAAAGGTTTAATGGAGAACTCAAAAGACAAACACATAAAATAACGGACGTCCGTAATTGAGCTCTCTCTCGATCGCCGTCTGCGAGTGGTCTTTATCCCTCTTGACGGCGTAATTAGCCTAATACGGGACCGGGCGTGCGTAATCAAAAACCAAAAACTAACGTTCCCAGAACGTTCCCAGAACCTAAAATTGTTAGCTGGGGAGAGATTAATAAAAATAATAATAAAAAAAACACCTAACTTACCGGTTCTCTGATACGCTGTAGCTCGTTCCTCAGCCACTCCTCCACCCTCTACCGAACGGCAGCCGCGCCTCTCCAGGCGGATTCGAGGCAGTCCTCAGCCCCTGGCGGACGGAACGCCCCGCCGCGTTCTCGGGGAGCCGAAGGGGACTCCCCCGCCCATGGCAGCGGTTCCCCGCTCCAGGCGGTCGGTCGCGATCCCCTCCCCGCTCGCGGACGGCGGTCTTCCCTCGACCCCTCCGCGTTTCAGCGGCTGGTAGGGGCATCCTCCGCCCCTGGCAGCGGCCCTGACCACTCCAGGCGGTCGGCTATAGGAGCCCCTTCTCCCCTCGCGGTCGGCGGCCATTCCTCCGCGTCCAGGCGGCTGGGCTCCTCGTTCCCCGGCAGATGGCTGCTTCTTTGGGGTAGTGGCGAGAACTCCGCTACGGCGCATCCCTCTTCCTTCCCGGGCTTTCGGCACCAATGTAAAGAAGATCATTTTCATGGGCAAGGAAGAGGCGAGAAACCGGCTTAACATATAAACTTAAAGGTTTAATGGAGAACTCAAAAGACAAACACATAAAATAACGGACGTCCGTAATTGAGCTCTCTCTCTCTCTCGATCGCCGTCTGCGAGTGGCCTTTATCCCTCTTGACGGCGTAATTAGCCTAATACGGGAACGGGCGTGCGTAATCACGCGCCGGTCCCGCCCTCCACCGTGCCACAGACACCTTAATAAAACGTTTTTTGAGCGTTGTGGGCAGATGGATTTCATTACATTTATCTATGATTGAGAAGGTTAATGTTATTAAATGAATTGTATTCCAAAATTGAACTACCTGCTACAATCTCTCCCTGTAGATGTCTCCCTCTCTTATTTCAAACAAATTTGATAGCCAAGCGACAGGTCTGGATTGGTAATCTGGAATACCAGGATTTGTGCCAGTTTCTATGTAAAATACCAGGCCGGTTTCTCTTCCCAGTCCTCCCCTGCATAGCAAAGTCCTTCATTTGGAATGATAAACACGTCCTAGATTACATAGGACAACTGACAAAGGTTTTATTATTATGCATACGGTCACAGACATTTGGCTCACTGGTCGCTTTCACCTGAGAGAGCCCCTCCCTGGTTCTTGCCCCTATTTCACCATTGAAAAGCCTTTTTATCAAACTAATCGGAAAAGTTAAGTTATACCCCGTTATCTTGCATTTGTGTTTAATTCTGACATTTATTTAAATGTTGCCTCAAACATATGCCTGAACCCTAAATTATATATTAATAAGTCCCCTTTCTGCAGGTCAGAGTGAATTGTGAGGGGGGTTACTACACTCGGTAACCTATATGAGAGTGCAGTGTTGAGATCTTTTGAAAATTTGGTTCAACATTTTGGGATTCCCAGATCTCTGTTCTATAGGGACTTGCAGCTGCGCCACCTGCTCTGTACTGTTTTTGTGAGTAGCACCCCCCCTCCCCCAAAGTAGCAGATACTCTGGGAGAAGTAATTACTGCTTTTGGCAAAGGTCATGAAGAATCAGTGTATACCCTGCTAATTCAGAGTCTGTGGGTTGGAGCTTAAACTTCAATCAAGAGATTATGGGAAAAAGGTAGGAGTAGGGGAACTTGGTATTGGAGGATGGAGTGTGGGCTAGGATTTTAAAAAAAATTCAATTTGTAATCTAGAGATGCATGGGTGCACCTTATGCAATTCAAGATTTTACATAGATTCTATTGGACCCCCCTCTAGTTTGTATAGGCTTGGTTTTAGAGACACACTCATCTGCTGGCGATCCCAAACAGAATATGTCATAATCCATGTTTTTTTCTTGTGTGGGGGGGGGGGGGGGGGGGGGTGGAGGGGGTAATAGTAGGGATTAAATGTTAAATGTTGATTCATTTAATATATGTTGTGTTTTTACTTTGTTATAAGTTTAGGAATCAATAAAAAAATGTAATGTATGTTTTATTTTTCAAAAGTTTCAAAGCCGTAATGTTAGCAAATTGTAGGAATGACCCATTTACAATATGTACAGAGTTGCAGTTCTGTTAATTTAGGGAGAGTTCAGAAATCAATATTTGGTGGAATAACCCTAATTTTCAATCTCAGCTTTCATGCATCTGGGCATGCTCTCTACTAGTCTCTTGATCACATTTCAGAGGTTTTCAATGGGGTTCAGGTCTTGAGATTGGGCTGGCCATGACAGAGACTTGATGCAGTGGTCCTCCATCCACACCTTGATTGACCTGGCTGTGTGGCATTTAGCATTGTCCTGCTGGAAAAAACAATCCTCAGAAGGAAGCAAGTTTTCTTTCAGGATAAACTTGTATATGACTTGATTCATGAGTCCTTCACAAAGACGAATCTACCCGATTCCAGCCTTGCTGAAGCACCCCATATCATCACTGATCAATTGAGAAAAAAAGAAAGGAAGCATTTTCACTTGACTTCTTTGGATCCCATAGTAACAGATTTTTGTACAGTTAATTTTGTGAGGTTAAAAACTCCACAAAGTGTGACCATTCCACTGTGCACAAGTCCTATATTAACATACTATGAATAATTTATTTAATACTTCTTGAATTCTTGAGGGACATCATATTATGCCTTGGACATTTGGTCAAACAAGTGGCTGCTGTGACCCTGAGAGACCCTGTTGTTTTTAGCTGCTTAGTATCTAACATATACAGTATTTACTGTTAGTATCTCTATAAATTAGAGCAATTGTTTACATTAATTATAAAATTCCAGGTCCTTATTAGACAGCATACATCTTTGGTGAGTTTTGGTTTAAAGAACTTAATAGAAACTATAAAAAAACAGTGACTAAGTATTCTATTTTATTTTAAATTATAAACATTGCTTTTAAAATATATTTAATTTTGACAATTTAGTAAATGAGTTTAGAAATACCAGTCATATGATGGTCATTGTAGAGAAAAGCTGTGGCGAATGAATTATAGACACTACTAATTAATTTACCAAGTGAAAACATTTTTATAGACATAATGTCTTGGTTACTGTCATAACCTCCCTGATGGAGGGAACGATAAATTCTGTCGATGTAGTGACACTAGGGGTCGCTCTTGATAGCCTCGAACACCTCTATTTTTTTGAGAAAAGACCAATGAGAATTGGCAAGTGGAATTTTCATGTCACTCCTCCGGACATACGGGTATAAAAGGAGAAGGAATGCCCACTCTCATTCAGGTTTTGTGCTGAGGAGCCGAGAGCGTGTGCTGTAGCATTGATGCTGCCCAGGATGTGAGTGGCCCGCAGCGACCTCAGCCGCCACTGACTCCAAAAGAGGAGATGGCGGGCGAGTTGCGACATGCGAGAAGAGCATACGCTGCCTTGATGATTTATGTATGCTACTGTCGCTGTGTTGTCCAACTGAACCAACACATGCTTGCCTCGGATCAATGGCAATGGCCTCCACAGGGCGAGCAGTACAGCCAGCAACACTAGGCAGTTGATGTGTCAACCCAGTCACGGTCCTTTCCAGGAACCAGCAGCTGCATGCCATCAGTCAGTTCAGCACCGACCGCACGTGCTCGCTTGTGGACTGAATCTATCTCCATTCCGAGAAAAGAGATGCTCTGAACCGGGGAGAGGTTGCTCTTTTCCTAGTTGACCCGAAGCCCTAGACGGCTGAGTTCCCTGAGCACCAGGTCCCTGTGCATGCACAGCAACTCTCGAGAGTGTGCTAGAATCAGCCATTCTTCGAGGTAGATGAGTATGTGGATGCCCAATTCCCTTTCCCTTAAAGAGCTGCCTTTGCGACTTTCGTGAAGAGGCGAGGGGACAGCGAAAGGCCGAAGGGGAGGACCTTGTACTGATATGCCCAGCTTTCAAAAGCAAACCGTAGAAAGGGTCTGTGTCGAGGTAAAACCGAGACGTGAAAGTACGCATCCTTCAGGTCTACCGTCACAAACCAATCTTGATGCTGGATGCATGTCAAAATGTGTTTCTGCTTTAGCATCTTTAGCTGAGATGTGATGTGATGTGGTGCTATAATAACCCATTGTGTGAGCAATCTCTGAGACATTGGTTCTGGACCCATGAGACCAGGAAGTATTCACGTTCATCTAAACAATGATGAGTGTGATCTGGAGGTTATGCTTATGCTCTAAAATAAAAATTTTAGGTTTAGGGTTGGGGCTTTGGAGTAGTAGTAAAATATGTATTCCTGTTGAATATATTACACCATTTACACCATTATTACATAAAAATACTACTTGCTTTGGGTGCCACTTTGTGGACATTTCACCTCAACAACATTTTCAGCTTCAGCCACTGGGTGCAGTGGTACGAAATTTGGTAAGCACATACCAATTTCAGCAACAGAACTTTCGACCTCCTGTCACCGAATTCACATTGTCAGTCTGGAATTTCTTATGGGTTTTTAGCGGTTTTCAATTTATGAGTTTGATAACTTGAAGAAATATTTTGTTTTTTGAAATGTAAGTTACTAACAAGGTACTAAATACAGACTACAATGGTTGCATGATTCGTCAAGCATGTAAACTCACATACTCTTGGTAGTTGTAGCTCTAATTTAGCAACTTGTGTGCAACAAACTAAACAGCTCTAGAGGCACAGACATCTCAGACTTCATCTTCAATGACATTTAAAGGAGATTCATTCAAAGTTTCATACAAATGTGGCATTTTCTCACGCATATAAGAATGCTATGGGTAAGTATTTTGTTGATAGCAGTACAGCTCAGTCACATTAGCCTCTTAATTTAGAAAGCAATGCCAATAAACCTATATGTTTTGTTTTCTAGTCTCCCTCAGAGCATGGTAAAAGTTAGCAATCGATAAGCTATGTCTCTTTGATGTTAGAGGTCTGCTCCATTCATGTGTGAATTTCCCCACCTCTGGAAAAATCACATAAACCCATTAAAACTTGTGCAAGTTGCCACAGGGTGACTCTGTACCACTGAGAGTGCATCTTCTATCCCTTGCACTTTGGGAAGAAATGTCAAGCCATCCTTAAAATGGAACAAGCTGTTCAGAAATCATTAATAATTTCACAGCTGGCACTTCACTCATTCACTCATCTCATTATGACTGGCCCATTTAGATTGGTCTTAAATCAAATCGCGGAACAAGTGCGTACACTCTGTGTTCAAATTGCACTGTGCTGTTTGTTTACAGTTTTGAACTCGCGTCGCTTAAACGTGTGTTGTGGTGTGTGTGTGCTATATTGTTTTGACTTGTCCCATAGTATTCGCTGCTATAGTTACAGTTGATTATCCAGTGTGTGTAAAACTATCGTTGTTTTAGTGTCTGTAAACAGTGCTTCACTTGTTTAGAGTATTATTTATTGCAGCATAATTTTTTTGCAGTTTACGGAAATTGCGTTTGTTCCCGCACTTGGCACCTCACACGACCCTTAGTTTCGGTTGACCACGTGACTAGCTTTGTTGTGCTAAGGCGTGGCCTGCTTTTTTCTCATTGAATGGCTCATTAAAATCATATATATTTCACTGAATGCTGACACAGAAGCAGCAGCGGAAGTGGTAGCCCTCGTGTAAAGCCCTCATTGTATGAAGAACTTTTTGTGTAAAGACCAGCGACTCTTCCTTTGCGAGTCCACCGACAAGGTGCCACTGACATTGCACTTAAGTATCTTTTAATATTATATCTTCACTTGTTTTTTTCCTTCAACATACTAACATGTCTTCTTCACAAATAATACATGCCTTTCAGCATATCCCTGTTGTCTGCTATAGACCGTTTACAAGATATAGATGCAAGACCAAATGCAACCCGCACAACCTATGGCCACTTTGCACTGCTCCGCTCCATCATAGAATGCGGTTTAGCGTTCCTCAAGTGCTGCCTCATGCAAGCACTTTTGGAAGCTTGCATACTCTCCTTAGTTCGGAGTAAGCTCATCAGTTCTGTGATGGATGGAGGGGGGGAGGGTTTTCGCTGTTCTAGTTGTAACTCTGAAATCAAAGAGCTCTCCCAACACACTCAACAGAACTGCCTGAGAAAGTGCTTATCTACTTCAGAATTATCCACTCCGCCTTGTCGCAGGGTGGATTGCAACGTTACATGTAGCTGTTACAGGTTAGTGGATGGTGCTTCACTTGAGTTTACTTGAGTTATGCAAGATATTCAGAAACTTAATGAACAACTCATTACCATCCTCTATCGGTACAAAAGTGGAATCAAAAAGTTGGAGGTTAGTGATTGGTGATGCTGTCGACAATACTGACTTAAAGTTGTCAGCCGCCGGAGGCAAAAATCTCTCACAGATTCTACTCACTCGGTAGAAGTCAGAAACCACTGGATCTAAAATTAGTAAATCGACGCTTGCGTGCCAAGTATCAAAGTCAACTTCGTTGGAAGGACGAGGCATCCGGCCAGAAAACTTGAAGTCGTAACTGTGAGTTTCCGTGAACTGCCAAATCATTGTTGTGCACAAGGTGTTCCACTACAACTTTTTGTATTGCAGGCGGGTTCAAGTTACCGATTGTAATGGATGGAACTTCTGGATTCTTGATGGTTTGTGCCAACAGAACAAACTGTTCCAAGCTGGCTGTACTTTGTGGCTGCTCAGATGTGAAATCAGCCAAAGACTGCCCAACTGCATCTGCAAGTAAAGTATCACTGACTGTAGTATCAACAGACACCGGACTTGGTGTCGGCACTACAACCTCATGAATGTGCGTGAGCATGCCCTTTAAGACATCCTCAAAGGTTTTCCCACTGCAATTAGCTAACTGTTTTGGCTCAGCGAGGTAAGAATATAAACACTGGACATCAACATAGTAAGAAACATCAGGGTTGCTCTCAGACTGCTGGACGTAAAGCAACATAGGCTTCAAATTTTTCACTGCCTGTCCAGAATTAAACTCAACTATCAATGAACCTTGTGACTCTGCACTGGGGTTTTTGCATGGGATAATTCTGTGACTTGACTTGAGTACTTCTTCATCAGTGTCAGTTTCAGTGATGCCAGAAATTAAGATGGCATTCTGAATTTTCAAGCCTTTCTCTTCTACAACTTACATTTTCTTTAGGATTTCACAGATTTTCTTTTAACGATGGCTAAATTGAGCTGTTTACACAGGAAAGTTCTAGATTTACAAGTATTTATGTTTTATGCCACTTTGCCTCCTGTCTGGCTCACCAAAGATTTTATGTAGCACCGGGGTGGCGCAAACGGTTAATGCTCCACTAACATCCTGCTGGGGGTTGTTTAAGTCAATTATCTCTCAGCACACCTCAAGTGGGAACACTAGCAGGTGCATCGAGCCGGCAAAGATTTGGGCCAATCAAAAGATAGCTAGGGAGGATGCAGAAGGTACACATACACACTCAATAACTGACTTAAGTGAAATAACTGATTTGTATTGAATAACTTGAATAGAAAAAAAACAATACAACAAATGGTTCTTAAATAAATAATACAATACACACTATTAGAAATTTGAATTCTCCAACAGACGTTGTTCTGTTTCTTTTTCACAAATTAATCTCACTTTTATTTATTTCAATTCAATATTCTTTCCCTTCAAATTCTGTTAATCTAATCTAATTATGCCTATTAAATTTTTTGAAAGCTAATAAAATGTTTTATCGATTTTAGTACCTAATCTATTATCAAATTTAACTCTTTTGTAACTCTTTTCCCCAAATAAACGCAATGAAATGTAATTAAAACCAAACAAATAAAATTAGTTACAGTATCTATTTAACAGCAGCCATATCACCCTACGGCCCAAGACTGGTTGCCCACTGAAGCTAAGCAGGGCTGAGCCTGATTAGTACCTGGATGGGAGACCTCATGAGAAAATCAGGTTGCTGCTGGAAGAGGTGTTGTGAGACCAGCAGGAGGTGCTCTCTGTGTGGGTCGTAACGCCTTAGTATAGTGACAGGGACACTATACTGTCAAAAGAGCACTGTCCTTTGGATGAGACGTTAAACCGAGGCCCTGACTCTCTGTGGTCATTAAAAATCCCAGGATATCTTTCGAAAAAGAGTAGGGGTGTAACCCTGGTGTCCTGGACAAATCTGCCCCATGGCCTCCTAATCATCCTGTATATTGATTGGCTTCATCACTCTGTCTCCTCTCCACCAGTAAGCTGGTGGGTGTACTGGTGCAATATCGCTGCCGTCGCATCATCCAGGTGGATGCTGCACATTGGTGGTGGTTGAGGAGATTCCCCCCTTCCTTGTAAAGTGCTTTGAGGTCTCAGATAAAGTGCTATATAAATGTAACTAATAATATTAATTACCTATACAATTCAAATAAAAAATTATATAACTAAACAGCCAATGATCAATCAATTGAATCACCAAATGTACTACATTCTGAGTTCAAGAATAAACATTCAATAAATGTCCAGATTCACAAATTCCTCGACCGTTTTGTTGTTGAATTAATTCAAAGTAGAGCTGAATTGAAGATTATTCTTAAATCCACGAACAGAAGATATTCACAGTTCAGGTAATTCACTTGGATTTGGCTCACCATCAAACTTTCCAGAAAGTTTGTGCAGAAAACATCCATGATGAAACTTTCACTATTCTCGTTCAAAACATGGTCCAACTCTAATAAAAAAATTAATACACAGAAACTGGCTGATTTCCTCGATTATTAACTAAACTTCTTTCAGTGAAATTGATAACCACTTCATCACTCGTAATTATCTCAGTTAGACATCAGGATTCACTCTCATGTAAGCATTTTTCTCTTTTTCTAGAGCTTTAGTTTAAGATTAAATTAATATTTTCTATTTTTCAGACTTTAGCTGCTATAAATCCTTAATAGCGCTGTTGATCGGCATCTTGTTGCTCTTCGCTTTTTCGTCTAATCTGGTCCGTCTGCGTCAACACTAGGGAGGAGTCAGCGGCTACAGCAAGATTGGCTGATTGGATAAATCACATTTGCAGCACTGATCAAGATTCTTATTGGTCAGGTTTTATCTGCAGTATTCTTTTTTACATATTTTTGCAAGTATTAATAATAAATATACAATTTCTGCGTATTTTTCTTCACATATTTTAGTTAAAAAATGCACTTTTTATTTAGTTTTAAGCTTGTAAATTAGAATGCAATTTTCTCTGATTTTGCATCTGGGTTACATAATACATAGCATAATGCATGTTTTTTGGTTGTTCAAACCAAGGCTTCCTCACCTATAAAGACCCCTGGAAATCGCTTGACGAGAGCAGTTTTTCTTTCCTGTGTTGATGGTCATCCCTTTTTTTAAATAGCCAATAGGTTTTAGTTATATCACAGTAAAGAAACAAAATTTACTACTTGTTATTACTCAACAGAAGTAGGTGGTACAGGGGGAGGGACATTCTCATTCTGGAAAGTATTTTATTGGACAATAATTTGGTGTGCAGAATGAGTCATCAATATTTTTGGTCCATTTTCCCAAAAGAGAAAGACTTTTAGGTGAAGCCTACACAAGCATATACAGCAGCTGGCCTTAAAGCTAACAGCCTGTTGTCATGAAAATGACATTTCTTTGGCTACATTGTTGCAAAATGATTATGTGGTTCCTTGCATGTCCTAACACAGTTCTGAGGTGAAATAAAAGCAAGTAATTTTTAGTTTAAAGTCACTATAAGAGAATTAAATTTAAGAGTAAGGTTTTAGGGTTAATGTACTATAGATATTTTAGATGATGAAAACATACATCCCTGGCCTAAACCTTAAACCAAAACCTAACTGATCTTATAATAAAGAGCAAATATGAGATGAAAAACAGATGAGGTTTTTAAGGTTAATGCTTATCAGGTTATATATATAGACACAACCTACATGTACCTCCCTAACCTTAACCTTAAACCTAAGCACAACCGAAAGTGTCATAATTGCAAATGTGAGATGTGAAACAGAATTGCTGAAGCAACCATGTTATTCTGTGGTGCTTCTGTAACACTTTTGGCTCAGTGGTCGAATTACGTTCTCTTTGAGAATTGTACCCTGATCCTTTAGATCACAAGTCCAATGCTTTATCATTTGAATTACAGCACAACTTGAACAAGCTCGTAAACGTAGTATGTAATTCAGACATAAAAATAAATAGCTTACAAGTCATGCATTATTGTAAAAGTATTTAGATGTGATAAGATGAAAAGTAAGTGCTTATGAACTGATAATCTGCCGTTTTACTCGTGATTTGTGTCAAAGGGAATGCAAGCCATTGTTATTCTTGTGTTTCTAGTGTTAATTTAACCAGGAAACTGCTGCAATATATATATATATATATATATATATATATATATATATATATATATATACACTCACCTAAAGGATTATTAGGAACACCATACTAATGCAAACACTACTGTGTTTGACCCCCTTTCGTCTTCAGAACTGCCTTAATTCTATGTGGCATTGATTCAACAAGGTGCTGAAAGCATTCTTTAGAAATGTTGGCCCATATTGATAGGATAGCATCTTGCAGTTGATGGAGATTTGTGGGATGCACATCCAGGGCACGAAGCTCCTGTTCCACCACATCCCAAAGATGCTCTATTGGGTTGAGATCTGGTGACTGTGGGGGCCATTTTAGTACAGTGAACTCATTGTCATGTTCAAGAAACCAATTTGAAATGATTCGAGCTTTGTGACATGGTGCATGATCCTGCTGGAAGTAGCCATCAGAGGATGGGTACATGGTGGCCATAAAGGGATGGACATGGTCAGAAACAATGCTCAGGTAGGCCGTGGCATTTAAACGATGCCCAATTGGCACTAAGGGGCCTAAAGTGTGCCAAGAAAACATCCCCCACACCATTACACCACCACCACCAGCCTGCACATTGGTAACAAGGCATGATGGATCCATGTTCTCATTCTGTTTACGCCAAATTCTGACTCTACCATCTGAATGTCTCAACAGAAATCGAGACACATCAGACCAGGCAACATTTTTCCAGTCTTCAACTGTCCAATTTTGGTGAGCTCTTGCAAATTATAGCCTCTTTTTCCTATTTGTAGTGGAGATGAGTGGTACCCGGTGGGGTCTTCTGCTGTTGTAGCCCATCCGCCTCAAGGTTGTGCGTGTTGTGGCTTCACAAATGCTTTGCTGCATACCTCGGTTGTAACGAGTGGTTATTTCAGTCAAAGTTGCTCTTCTATCAGCTTGAATCAGTCGGCCCATTCTCCTCTGACCTCTAGCATCAACAAGGCATTTTCGCCCACAGGACTGCCGCATACTGGATGTTTTTCCCTTTTCACACCATTCTTTGTAAACCCTAGAAATGGTTGTGCGTGAAAATCCCAGTAACTGAGCAGATTGTGAAATACTCAGACCGGCCCGTCTGGCACCAACAACCATGCCACGCTCAAAATTGCTTAAATCACCTTTCTTTCCCATTCTGACATTCAGTTTGGAGTTCAGGAGATTGTCTTGACCAGGACCACACCCCTAAATGCATTGAAGCAACTGTCATGTGATTGGTTGATTAGATAATTGCATTAATGAGAAATTGAACAGGTGTTCCTAATAATCCTTTAGGTGAGTGTATATATATATATATATATATATATATATAAAACGAGGCACTTTAAAATAATTTTGCAAAAATAAAGTTCAAGAACGTGATATGATTATATAAGACTGCTGTTAACAGACATTGATGCAAAACTCTGCTTTTGATTTAATGGGGTCTTTAAAGCCTTTCTTATTTAAAAAGTTATCATCTGTCTGTAAATAAATTCCCTGGACATATTGTCATTCTGTCTCGTAACTAGAGAGCGCAAGTATAAGTACATACTGTATCTCATTCTCACAATCCACAGCAAAGCTTTTATATTCATTTTATTACAGAAGTTTCACCGAATCCTACATGAATGTGGAGAGAGCATGCAATTAGTGTTAAATTGTCACTTCTTTGCAAACATGACATGATAGAGTTTCTATACATGCTGTCTTTAAGAGGATCTGCAGGAAAGTATCAAAGGAACACAACAGTAAAAGCAATTCTCCCAGTTCTGTCATGTCAAACGTCACATTGATCTAAATGCATCTTTGAGTTTAACAAATTTGAAGCTGGAATCTTAATCTTTTTCAAAACCTCAAGATAAATTATTGTATTGGTGTATTGAATGTTGACTGTAGAATATTATATAATATTTTACAGAATTGTGTAACAATTTAGGCTACAGAAAATCTCATAGCAGTGAACCCATCCAATATGGTTTCATAAAAAATACTTTAAAATTAATTTTTCTTTAACAAAAGGAATAGTCTGGATAATAACATGCATTGGTGTTGTTTTGCACTAAACACATTATGTGTAGGACACATTGCTTCTTTAAAAATGTAAACGCTCCTATGCCAAAGGACCGCTTGGTGCACGTCATCATCACTGCGTGCTCGAATAACATGATCCATTTAGTACATCACACACTTACTCACACCGGTTATCCGCGGGTCATTAAAACATATTATAAGGTATTAAATAAATCGTGGATTCTCTCTCTCTCTCTCCATGCTGTATGCCTGTGTCTCTCTCTCTTTAACACACACACACACACTTACAGGGTATGTGCAGTGAGCTTTACCATGCAAATGTGTGTGTAATTGTGTTGTCATCTATTAGGGATTGCTGTCGAAACCTAATGTCCATACACAGACATTAGTGAGAAAGTGATTTACGTTAAGTAAACATAGACTATTCTTCCGTTTTTGACTGTTGTTAGTGATATTATAGTGCTTGGTAATGGGAATAATTTGCAAAGCAGAAGTCTGTTGCATCCACATTGGAAGAACGCACTGATTGAGAAGGTCTTCAAAAGGGTATTAAACTGGATATTGCTGATACATGCAGATACCCTGATTGAACAAATATAGTGTATGGATCAATCCACAAAACCCAAACCTTAAAATGTGGGGAGCCCCCATAAAACTGGAATCAATTTCAGCACTGTATAAAAAGGCATGTTCACTGCGTCTTGTCCATGGAAGATCAAACCTATTGTGCATAGTGAATTCATTTAACAAAATGAGCAATATTTGGCACATTCCACAAACATTCAGAATATCCTTTCCATACAATGAAAGTGGATGTCAACTAGGGACAACTGTGGACACCATTCACTTTCATTGACTGAAAAAGAGCAGCTTGGACATTTTGCTAGACATCTCCTTTTCTGTTCCATACAAGTGAGAATGTCCTTTGGGTTGAACTATCCCTTTAATGACTCACCTTTCTATTCACTAAAACCACTGGGACTGAGTTCATTCTGATTCTGTTCATTTTTCAAATCTGTGTGAAACTTCAACTTTGGCTCTGAATACCAAAAGAGATGGATATGTAATCCCCCCAAAAAAATCCTTTGTGTGATTGATTGGCTGAGGGAATATATTAGCATATTCTCACTGAAGGAAAAAAATTAAAATCTTGATTCAAAATATAAACAGTTCAACTATACTGTGCAATGTTCTCTCAGTTATGAAAGGAGGCTTGAAGTGTATAATTTGTCCTGCAGAGTGTTCAACCAAGTAAATGCTGAAAAATAGCAGAGCCCATGTTCACAGGCTAAAGAGCAGAGGCAAGCATACAAAGAGATCTTACACAAGAGTCAGTAAGCTGAACAATCCTAAGGTTTATGGCTGCTAGTTGTCTTAATAGGAGCCTGGGTTTTGCTGTATAATGTTTCAGGTGTCTGTGGGACTCAAATGGCTCTTATCAACTCTACCCACGCAGGAAACCTTATTCAGCATTGCCCCTTTTCCATGCTCAGCTCTTCCGAATTTTGTCATCTAACCTGTTTGTATTGAAGCTACCGAGAAGAGTCGATCAAAATAGATTACGTGTGGGAGCACACAAAGTACATTTCACCAAAATTGATGGTGTGAGTCTACAGAACCCCTTTACTATGTGTAAATGCTTGTCTGGTGTTCTTTTTGTCACTCTAAATGTTCACTGGCGATAAATTGTACCTGGAATATCACATTTGGACATCTATGACACACTGCACTTTTTCATAATACAAGCGTTTCATTGTTATATGTGTGATTCTGCTTAATTTTTAGTTTCATCTTGTTAATAATTTGTGTTCAAATGTGTAGTTGATGCAATTTCTAAAAGTGACAGCATATTATTACACATGCAAGTGTACAACTGTACTTTTTTTCAGGAGCACAAAGGCACATCAGTACGTCCAGAGCGTGAAGGCTGGATCTTGTAGTCTGGGTCTGCACTTATGAATGAAGTGCTCTTGTTTTAAAATCTCCACGCTCTGCTTCCAATTCTTATGACATCCCCTGAACATTTTAAAATACTCATGATAGCTTTTTTGTTGTTTTTCCCTTTTTCTCCCAATTTGGAATGACAAGTCCTCATGGTGGCATAGTGACTCTCCTCAATCCAGGTGGCGGAGGACGAATCTCAGCAGTCAACCCGCGCATCTTATCACATGGCTAGTTGAGCGCGTTACCGCGGAGACATAGCGCATGTGGAGGCTTCATGCCACACAGCATCCACGCACAACTCAGCATGCGCCCCACCGAGAGCGGACCAAATGGTCTGCACTTATATAGCACTTTTTAACCTTAGCAGTTTTCAAAGCGCTTTATACTGTGACTCATTCAACCATTCACACACACACACACACACTCACACACCAATGACAGCAGTGCTGCCATGCAAGGCACTAGCCTGCCATTGGGAGCAACTTGGTGTTCAGTGCCTTGCCCAAGGGCATGTGGAGTCATGTGGGCCAGGAATTGATCCACCAACCCTGTGATTTGTGGCAACCCGCTCTACCACCTGAGCCACAGCCGCCCCAAGTGCAGACCATTTACCACTGAGCAACTCAGGCCCTGTACTCATGATAGCTTTTGACAACTCTATAACCTGTATATCCACTTTGCTAGCTAACTACACTTTGACATCAACACCATAGCTATCTATATGGAACCGCTAGAACAGAAGTTCTGTGCCAAAATTTTCAAGATGGCTGCACACTAGTTTCCCCTGGTGCATAAGGTGAAGGGAAGTGTCCTCTTATTGGATACCTGACAGGCCAAGCTCCAGTCGTGGTTCTCAATCATGCCATAGGTGTAATCAGTGGCTCAAAATAGAAAGGATAGCAAATTATGGGATCAACTCCCATTTGTGCTGAAATCTCTGTAAGTTCTTTCTTACACAATGTTATTCTTTTACTGTCTCTGGCACAGAAAACACTGAACTACTGCAAAGATTTCACAGGGTGCACAGGAGGAGGACAATTTTTTCTGTAATGGAGGTTGATCCAGGATTACGATGGAACAATTTTGGGATTCTAGAACAGGTTTTGTCCAGTTCAAAGCTTTGGAACTTGTTGAACAGAGATGGCTTGGAATCACTGTGGGGACTTAAACACATGAATATTTAATTGTGCACATGAATTGTGAAATGTGCTCTAAGGCAAGGCACCTGTTAACAACCCTGATGTCTCACTGCAGAGCAGAAATAGAAGCATCCAAAAGAACCATAATAATACACGTATTTGTGGTGAAGGATAAAAATATTCAAGCTCAGTGGAAGCTACAAATGGTGAAATATATTCGGTCTCTTGAGCTTTGTAATGTTTTGTTAACGAAGGTTTTCAGTACAATATGACCTATGCAGATGGATGATGCCTGACTAAAACAGTGCAAAACACAAACACGGATAAGTGTTAGAATAGAGCACATCAGAAATACAAATTTGCCTTTTTGCAATTCAATGAAGCAGTTCCTATTGTTTATGCTTATTTCAACACAATTCAGCTTGAAAGAACATACTGTATAAATTCAAGGTATCATGTTTCTTTCATGTTTCTGTTCTTTTTACATTCACTATTTTACTATTTTCTACTTTCATATTGTTATATATTTTGAATATATATTATAGTATTAATTTATTACATTCATTTTATAAAATATAATTGTACATTTTTTTAGCATTTGGCATGTCCAACATTTGTTTAGATGATAGCATGCACTCAAACTGGCATGAACGCCACAAGTCTATGCAAAACCTAATTATCCATGTTATCCAGCTTGGTTTATTAGAAACCTAAAACTTTTGGTTTATTTTCAGGTTTAACTTAGATATTGAATACCAGATTTTCAATGTGGTTTAAAATATTTGGACCCCACTCTATATTTAATATGATGGCAGAGAGTCATATGAGACATTAGCAGTGAGGTGTTATCATAGCTAGTCCATAACTGCATTTACCAGGAGGCAATTCGGAACAGTGAGTGAGAGTGGCCAATAAAAGTGAAGCTGTACTGAAAGATGATGCAGAGCAATAGAAAAACTGTTAATGAGGTTTTTCAATGGAGGCATTCAACCCCTCTTTTAAAAAAAACAAAAACATTGTTAAAACAGATACAATGACTGGAGGGCTTTTTTTTCATGCTCATCTCTCACCATTGGTTACACAAATCTGTGTATCTGGGTGTTTTTGACTTTTTGTAATCCTCACATCCTGCTACACACTTCAAACCCTCACACTTTTATTTTGACATTCTGAACTCTCCAGGAAGTCCTGCATGTGTCTGTTTGTAGGCAAGTTCACAGAAGTTTCATTAGCTTCTTATTCAAATTGCAGATCCAGTGCCGTAAAAAATGCATATTATAAGTGAACCGAACTTTAGAGCATCTACATCTGAGATGTTGTTTGTGAGTAGCGCTCAAATATTGAATAACAATGAAATTGTATCATAGTTTAGATGCTCACAATTACGGAAACATTGGATTGCTTCTATTATAATCAATGAAGCCATTAAGTACAGCTGTCTGCATGATTAGGATTTTTTTTTTTAATTGTGAAAATAATTTTTTAATAAAAAAAAAGACTTGTGACAAAGAGCTTGTTATGCTTCTCATTTGTAAGTCGTTTTGAATTTCAGTGTCTGCTAAATGACTAAATGTTATTGTAAATAACGTGTGCAGTGTAATTAGTTATAATGGGAGCAATCTATAGTCACTTTTAGAGTTCTACCTCTCAACAATTAGTTGGCATAAATGTTGTTCACCTACAGTAGGCTACTAGAGATAAGGTGTGAGCAAATGATGTTAGTACTGCATGTATCCAGCCATCTTGCTTCACTGCAATGGTTTATGTGTCCATTTGCTGTTGCTTTGTCGGATATCCAGGCACTCTCATTTCTGTTAGTTCCAGGCATCCAGCCACCGAACAACATGGTCCACATTTTAATAATGGCATTTAATTACAATCCAGGCCCATAGCCAGCCTAGTTTATATATATATATATATATATATATATATATATATATATATATATATATATATATATATACTGTAATAATATCACCTGTAGTATGTCTGTCTGTCCTCTGGGAAGTTATAAGAACATTCTGAATGTTTTTTGTTTTTTTTCATGTATAACTTGCATGTGAATTGAATGAATGAGTGGACATCTCCTGTGTTTTAGCGTAGTGAGTGGAGTTTTCAAATGGTCCCTTACGTTTGCGAAACCGAATGTCAAACGAATCTCGAACGTCAAATGAACTTTACCACGCTCATAGATTTTGTACATCTGATATTAATGATATTAATGAATCAAAAAATAATAATTCTGGACCTTTGGCAGGGGTCTACGGCCTGCAATCCTGTTAACATTAGAAACGTTAATCATGTTAAAGTCAATATGAATGAAGAAGCTCTTGCTGTTGTTTTGAATGAGTTCTACAACTAGTAGGAAATGCTCAAAGAACAAAGACGTCACTTCCTTAATCTGAAAAATAGTCTTTGAGATGGTCTATAGGATTAAACTAGTATGACTGGAATGTTTTCTATTGTTCAGTTACTTTAGATGACCTTTACCACATTACATATACATGATAGATAAGATGGGATATAATAGGGTGAACATACGTCCTCTTTTTCCCGGACATGTCCTCTTTTTCAGACCTTAAAAATGCGTCCGGCCGGGATTTCTAAATTTGTGAATTTCCGGGATTCAGCTGTAGTTGCATTATGATGTGTATCTGGTCTAATATTTAATTGTGAGTGTGCGCATGTTTGCATTGCTTTAACCCCTCTTTGTAAGTCCCGCCTTCTCGCACACCAATTGGTCAATTATAAGAGGCTTGCAGCAACTATTGGCCAAATTACTGCCTGTCAATCTCTCCGCGAACGCACAAAGCGCCGTTGTGTTCGGCATTAAACAGTTGCTTAGCAGCAAATTACATCTGAGTGAAAACAATGCCCAAAGAAAAGTGCAAATTTACAGATTTGCACCAAAAATTCCTATGCTTTCGTCCAGGTCGAGATCCGTAAGCATAAAGGGTCAGCAAAAGGTGAAAGTTCATCAGGTACCCCCCCCCCCCCAGATATGGTCACCAAAGGATATAATGATTATTTCCTTCAATTAGTAGAATTATACTCTATACACTGGATATCAGAACACCAGTTTATTAGATAAATAAAGCATAACTGTAAACTGTTCAGGAGCCATTAGCCACATTAGCGTCAAATCCCACATTAGCTTGTTGCTAGTGATTCCTCATGTTCTTGTGGAGTGTAATTCACATTAAAACCTCAAAGTGATGAGTTGGAAGCTTAAAAAAGCAATGGATGCTAATCGTAGATAAGAAAATGGATCTCTTCTCTACACGATTAAAGAGCACTGGCCAAACAGATTGCTGCATTCATCTAAACAAATGAAAGCAGAGGAAAAAATAAAAGGATTTTATATAACAGAGGCTGTTAATCACCAAAAAACAACAATTCTCCCAATGGCCAGTCCGTGCCTGACATAGCGCTTGCAAAAGTGTTCTCTACATGACAGGTGCTTAGAAGGGAGGAGCTGAAAGATTGGTGAGGGATTGGTGATGTCAGCTGAAAAGGACAGCTGTTTCAGAGGCTGAGCTAGATATTCCATTTGAAAAAGAAAAAATTATAATAATTTCAAATAATGTGCACTAATGAATTATTCACAATAAGACCAGGATTGTGTATTTATAAGATGAATAAGCTCAATAATAATTTCCTGTTGACTTTAGTAGTTACATTTTTATGAAATTGCAATTTAACTGTGTAGTTCAAGTTGTTTATTTCAAATTTTTTGATCACATGAACATTAAAACAGCAATGGAAGATGGTCCAAAATGTTGCAAAAATACATATACCATGTATCAAGCTTGTTTTAACATGGATACAAAAATATTCAGTTAATTTGTGTACACATGAATTTAAATAATTTGGGTCAAACTTTTATTGTGAATTTATTACTGTATACATACTGTAGTACTAATTTAAATGTGTCACATGCAATATGGAATATTACTCAATTTCACAGCACAGAGACACCGAGTTCATATACACAACATCCAGTACTTCTGCTGTGTGCGACACATTTAACTTTACGTAAATTAATGTACACAAAACCGCATATGTACATGTCGCACCAAAACCTGAAGAGCCTGTACATCAATAGACACCTTTTCCTATCTGCACTTATACAAAGTTCACAAAGAACACTAATCTTTTATACCGAATATTACAACAGCATTTTATTAGTTTTAAGATTTGTAGAATATACATTCTTTGTGACAGATGAGAGGTAATATGGCTACTCACACATTTAAAATATAACTATAAAACATCGGACAATATAGTCTTAGTGACATGTCCCAGCTGTAGCATTTAAATTTATTCAGAACTGTACATTCCTTTTTATGTTCTATCAGATGTGACTGCACATAATTATTTTACACTCCGTCTGCACACAAAGTCATGAGACCACATTCCAAACTGAATATGATCTTTATGTGGCAGTGACCGAGTTCGAGTGAGTTGCTTTCCAGGACTTCCCAAATCTTTAATTGGTTGCAAGTCCATGCCTATGAGTAAAACTGTGATACAAGAACATTGGTGTGACAGGGCGCCCTGCTTTTTTCATTTCTCTTTAGCTTATATATAAACCTCAAAATATTTCTACTTGAATGAGCTCTGAAATTATTTGCCACTGAAGCCACAAGGACATGAAAACCTATTTTGTGTCACAGTACAACATGGTTTACTATTGGTTAAAGAATGATATGTTTATAAACCCACACTATTAGTATTAGAGTGCTAAATCACAGTGTTCAAAAAAGACATACAATATAAGTGTAAAGTGTAGTTTAGGTAGTCACTGATTGCTTATGCAAATGCATTATTACCAGACAAGGTGAGATAATTAGTTATTAAAAATGAAAATTCTGTCTTCATTTACTCACCCTTAAATTGTTTCATTCCTGTAAGAGCAGATTGGACATTCGGCTAATGTCTCATTTTGTGTTCATGGAAGAAAGTCATACAGATTTGAAACGACGTGAAGATGAGTAAATTATGACAGAAATTTGAGTTTTAGGTGAATTCCCTTGAAGCACCACAACCATTTGTTAGCATGAATTTGTCTATTGATTGTATATGACATATGTGATTATACTATTCATTAGGATAAATAATTAACATCTTCAGACTCAATGACACTTTTAACATGCTCCAACAGTGCTGTCCTTGATATTGTAATGGTTGATGTCACAATGGATTGTTTGTTCTACGCACAAAAGCATTTGACATTTGACTATAAAACTGTCATGTCACAGCCATGCATTGCACAATGACACTAAAACAATCATGCACACAGAATGTTGACACTGCTTGGATGGCTGATCTGGAATGATAGTGCAGAGAAGGGCATTCGGATCCAAACATGCTAATTCCTGTCACTCGCAAGTGCACACACACACACACACACACACACACACACACACACACACACACATACACACACACACATACACATTCGGGCAAACCATAGATGGCCACATCCACACTAAACCCTTATCAGCTGAAAATTCATTGATTGATCTATGTTTGTGCTTCTCATCCACACAGGTACGGCGTTTTCCTCCACCGAAAACAAAGAATTTTGAAAATGTTTTATAGGGCTGCATACTTAAGATAACGATTATATTACGAAACAAGTTTTCAATCATTAATGTGTTACGTGGATGTGGCCTTAGTTTGTCAAACCTTAGTCTCTTGTTTTTATTTAAAGTGAATATAAAATGGATTGTAATGACTATAGACTATCCTTAACCCAAATTCTAATGCAACTGCTAAACAAAACAATGCATTTTCAGAATAAAATTTTTTTTTTTCCCCCAATGCTGCACAACAGTGACCACCCACTTTTTCAGCTGTCTTTTTTCCGGAAGTATACATTTTTTTTCACATAAGGATTTCATCAAATACTTAATGAAAGAGTTCCCTTTCAAGGACACATCAACATTGCGTAATGTTGCAATTGGGACTACGTCAGTGGTCCCACATAATCTGAAGCCTGTATGCAATCATGCCAATTTAATGGCTGATGACACCCAAGCGATGCCCATAGGGAGCCACGTAACAGGCTCTATATAGGTTATATTGCCATCTGCCAGATTTTCTTACTTAAGTCCATGTTGGTTACTAGGACTATGCTCTCCCTTTTGAGAGACAACACGTGAATTGTCATTGGAAATGAGCAGTTTGTGTGCTGAATCAACCGCATTGTTAAACAGGCCTGATGGCGCTTCATCGAGGCTCTGTCAAACTATTCAGTCTTTGAAAAGACGGGCATCAGACTTTTCCTTGTGTTTCTCTCTCCCTCCATACAGATGCACCGTTCTCGCTGTCGTGACATGCCCCTTTATCTGGTGCATGGCCTAGTTCAGCACCATTAAGCGTCGCGCAGGCCGTTTTCCATCAAAAAACGCTGGTTTGGAGGTGTTTCATCACGGGAATGATGGAAAAGGTAGGCACTTGTTTAGAAATACCTAATTTGTTCTATTTTGTCACCCTAGAGAGTTCACAGAAACATAATGAGGCACGGGCATGGCTCGTCTCAATTTAGAGCGCTGTTGCGTTGAGTGTGAGCAACTGTGTGATCGATGCTCAGGCCTGGGGACTTAAGAGGCTCAAAACCAAGAGCCTTTTCCTCCAATACAATTTTGTGAACTAATGAGTGGGATTCTTTGTCGGCTTTACTATTTACTATAGGAGATGTACTTCATGCTCCTCTCTCCTTATAAGATGTTTTAGATCTGTACTCACTGATTTTACAGTCTTTCAGTTGTTAAGATGTGTTTTAAGTTCTCCGTCAGTCACACTCTTGCTTCTCCTCGTGTGAGTCTGCCATTTGATATGCATCGGAAACTCGAGATTTAATTTGTATTGATGATCGAGTAGGTCATGATTTGTGTATGGAGGACTAAACATGTAATAATTTATGTACGTATTGGAATATAGTTTCTGCTTAACCATTGGATGTATATGGAGGAAAATTGGTATCATAATTCTCCTATAGAAACAAATTGGTATAAAAATTATCCGATGGAGAACAATTGGTATCAAAATGTAACTATCAAAGGTAAGTTATGGCTCAGTTTCTCCTCGCAATTTATGCTGGGGAGCGAGTTTAAAAAAGTAAAATTAATGTTAATTTCTTTCCCAAGTTCACACATACTTAAACGCTCTAATGCTAAGGAAGATGGGCTATCTGGCTCTCTCTGCTGTTGATATAATTCAGAGTGACCCCTTGTTATACTTATCTGATCGAATTCGGCCTCTGTCCCCATAACCAAGTGTCTTGGGACAGACATAACAGAATTCAATGAACAATATGCACAAGTGCTCTTCCACAATGTTCATACACTCTTTCCCTTTCAAAACACCAGGAAAGACATTTTTTTTTCTGTAAACAATCCTGCTGTAATCACACTTCAGGACGACAGTCATAATGCCTAAATAAGGCACACATTGTTAAACCCATTCAATCAAATCACATGGATGGAGGCATAAGGGCTTCCCTGATTGCAAGGTGGCCGCCAAAGGTAAGCCAAGAAGGCCATCTAGTGGTTACTCATTGCGCTGTAATAGAGGATCATGCGTTAATTCCTCTGTCTGCCCGTGTGACTGCTTGGAAGCAGTTACATGGTATTACGAATTGGGTAATCTGAACGTGAGAGAATATGTTTTGTTTTACAGCATAATGTCACAAGTGCAGTCGGGGGACAATAGATTTAAAGGATGCTTATTTTCACATTCAAATTATGCCAAGGCACAGGCGTTTTCTCATGCTTGCTTTTGTGGGCAAAGCTAAACAATTTTGCATCCTTTACAGACTTGCGTTTGCACCTTGTATGTTCACAAGATACATGGATGCAGAACTGATGCCATTTTGGCTTCAGAGCATCCACATTTTGAATTATCTCGACGATTGGTTGGTGTTAGTTCACTCAGAGTGTTTGTCTACCCAACACATAGATGTTGTTCTCAGTCACTTGAAAAATCTAGGGCTGCGAGTCAACCTAGACAAGAGAATTTTATTGCCAAAGCAACAGACGCTGTTTCTAGAGGTGGAGCTAGACTCGCAGACAATGCAGACGTGCCTGTCTCCAAAAGTGGGACATGTTCTCCCTGCATTTTACTGACTTTAGGGGCTTTTGATCGCAGCATCCTCTTTCATTCTCCTGGGCATGTTGCATGTGAGACCTTTTCAGTATTGGATGAAATTCGTAAAGGAATTTCATCCACTGACGCATGTGTTTCATCCCATCAGAGTGACGCGCGGATGCTACCAATCTCTGTTACCATAGAAAAGGAATCGCTTTCTGCAGATGGGTGTTCCGTTGGGACAGGTGTGTTGCCACAAGTTGATAACGACAGATGACTCTTCTATGGGTTGGGGCATTGTGTATGAGAACCATCCTGCTCAAGGAGTATGGATGTGTCAGCAGCTAAATTGGCACATAAATTGTCTGTAGATGCTAGCGGTGCTGTTGGCTTTGAGATTTTTTTCTTCCAGAAATTTGGGACAGTCATGTCTTGATCTGATTGGACAACAGGTCGTTGGTGGCTACATCAACCATCAGGGAGGGGTGCGGTCTCGTGCCATGCTAAGGCCGGAAAGTCACATTCTTCTGTGGGCACAGGACAATGTGCTGTCACCACGAGCAGTACATGTTCCGGTCCGGTTGAATTTGGGGGCGGATCTCCTGTTCACACAGGTTCCGATACCTGGACAATGAACATTTCACCTGCAGATTGTAGAACAAATCTGGATGATGTCTGGCAGAGCGGAAGTGGACCTGTTGCAACAAGTGAGACATCACACTGTCTCCTCTGGTTTTCTCTGGCATCAATGCACTGGTGCATCAGTGGCCTTCAGCACATCTTAACGTGTTTCCACCGATCAACCTGCTGCACTCGGTTCTGCAGAGGTTTTGGGAGGATCATGTTTGGCTTCTGTTAGTGGTGCCATACTGGCCATCTCAAGTTTAGGTTTTCCACTCTAGTCTCTCTCCTGGAGATAATGCCTTGGGAGACTCCAGTCAGAATGTTGTCTCAGGTGCGGAGCAGCATTTGACACCTTGGCCCAAGTTATGGAAATTGTGGGTTTGGGCCCTTAACCGGGCCCTCTTTTGAATGCTGGTTTATCCCCCGCTGTGGTTGACATTATCTTAAATGCTAGAACTCTGTCAATGAGAAGGTTACATACGTTTAAATGCCATATTTTCAACTCTTGGTGTGCAGTGCTGAGTGAGAAACCACTGCCTGGTTGGTTCAGTGCTGGATTTTTTTGCAAGAGCGTTTTGGGGCCAGGGTTACCCCAGCAATGCTCAAAAGTGTATGTGGCATATATAGCGGCAGAGCATGTGCTGGTGAATGGAGTTTCTATTGGAAGACATTCTCTTGTCTCTCGTTTTGTGCATGGAACATGCAGACTTAAACTGCTTTGTCCTGTCCACATCCCTTTATGGGATTTATCTATGGTGTTAGAGTTGCTCTTGGCTGCTCCGTTTGAGCCTTTAATATCAGTATTTGATACATTTCTGACTCTAAAAGTGTCCCTGTGCTTAGCATTGACATTGTTTTAAAGGGTTGGCGATATGCATTCACTGTCAATCAATCCCTTGTGCATGGATTTTGCACCAGGGTCATCTAAGGTTGTGCTGAGACCTTGTTTGGGCTATTTGCCTAAAGTCATGACTGCGTCCGTTTTCTCGCAGATTATTAATTTGTAGTCCTTTTCTCTCCACCATTTGAGTTAGAGAAGTTTAAGAGGCTATATATGCTATGCTCAGTTCGGGCTCTGCGGGTTTATGTTCATCATACTCGCCAATGACCTAAGTCAGTGCAGTTGTTTGTGTGCTTTAGTAGCCGTAACAGTGGTGTTTCATTCTTATTGGAATGTGGATGCAATCTCAAGTGTTTACCAGGCGGTTGGTTTGCCTTCATCTCTGGGTATTCGACAAGGAGCATGGCATCCTCATGTGCATTGGCTAGAGGTGTGTCCTTGGAAGACATTTGTAATGCAGCAGGATGGTCCTCTCTGCATACTTTTGTTAGATTTTATAAATTGGAAAATATTTTTTGTTGTGCTTCCCATGTTCTCTCTGTTGGATCAGGAGTACGTTGTTGAGATTTCTATTTATTTAGCTTACTTGTTTGCTGCTGTAAGCTTGCCAAATGGGCTTAGAGAGCAGCTTCTGTTCGCATGGCATGACGGTATCTCATCCCAATTGCGTCATTACGTAGCGTAGCTGACCATACACTCTAGTTGCTGCATAGGCTCGTGCCTTTTATAGAAAATCTGATGAGATGGTGCCAAGCTGTCACCTATATAGAGCCTGTGACGTGACTCCCTATGGGCGTTGCTTATGCGCCATCAACCAATAAATTGCAGTGATTGTAAATAGGCTTCAAACCACGTGAGACCACTGACATGACCACTGAACCGAGTTAACGTTCATAACCGAGATGTTTTAAGCCATGAACCAACCAATCAACTCTGAGGTGAATTCCAACATTACAAACTTTAATTTGAAGCAAAAAAGTATTTGAAAATTGGTCAAAAAGACAAGGGTACAAGACTTCGCATTTAATGTCTTTATCGTGGGAATGTACTACAACCCCATGAAGCATGGGCAAATGAAGTAATGAAAATATTAAAATATTAAATTAAAGTTGTTGATTACAACTATTTAATCAATATCAAAATATTTATATAAACAGCTGATTCTAGAGATAAGGGACAAAACCTGTTTTAAAAAAATTTATTTATTTTTTTTTACAAAATTGATTTGAAATGGATATATTTATAGACAAAGGTCTCGACCCATGTAAGGGAACAGGTTTTTATAAAAACACTTTTTTTTCTGAAAAGTTGACATGTTGAAACGGTGACTGCAGAGACTTAAACATTGTTTGTTTAAAATATAAAGAAAATATCAAACTAAATTACTGTTGTATCCACCATGAGCAGGAAGTGGAAAAGAACTACTCAGAGATATAGCATGACATTGTCTGATTTATTTAGGATTATAAAAAAACCTGACAGAGTTTATGCAAAGTGAGGACACAACTTTGATAGGAAATGTTTTATGGAAAATATAATTTAATGTTTACTTAATGTATTGTTTAATATCGTACAGACCCCTACCATTCATTTGATATTTATATTTATGAATTTGTTGTATTTTAAATGTTTTTTGGCAGTTTAACATTGTGACAGTTACTGTGCATCCATGTGGAGCATGCATTTAAAAAAAATAAATGCCCAGAGTATACACATTTCTGGTAGCTTAAATATTTTCAGTATTTTTATTATGAATTTCTTGATTTTTAACATCAAGAGGACTTTTGTATTTAAGACATGTTTTGTCCCTTATCTCAAGACTAATTTTGAGAGTGTAGGGCGTGCAACTGGGTTGCGCCATTCTTTAGCAATGCGTCATGGAAGTGAGCTGTACTCTTTTGGTACGCTTTGCCTGCCACGATTCTCTGATAGGTGGATTTTTTGGGTAGTGTAGTTCTTCAGCAGGAAATCCACTGTTAAACTTTTTTTTTTTTTTAAACACTTGAAGACTGATGGCTTCAACAAAATTGTATACCATCTATTCACAACCTCAGAGCTGATGGTATGTCTGTCTTTAAAGGTTATAAATTATCATTCAAATTAATTCCCCTATGGAAAAAATGTATGGGATTTTTACTTCTGAACCAGACTGTTGGACTCTATTAAGGTTGTGCCCAAATGTCCCCAAACTGAGGTTTTTGTCAGATTATATCACTTTTGGGGGAAATAGTCACATACACGCGTGCACACACACATACAAAGAAATTCAAAGTAAATTACATGAACATGTTTAGAAGAAATGTCACATTTGGTCTCTACAGTGTATCTCCATATATTGGATATTCAACAATTTACTTTTGGTTACCTTTTTGTTGTTTCTCCTTTTTTTTTACTTACATAAGCAAAAATATCTCATAAAGAGCAGTCCAGGTAGAGAATCCCTTAACCTCTTTTTCCTACACTATATCATCAGTCATCCTGGATGATGCTGTTGCATTTGTGTCCCTGCAGAGCTAAGTCTGCACTTAATGACATCAAGAGTCTACAACTGCAGTATCTCACAACTCTCCAGGAGAATATCTCTACTTTATTTACAGGTTTTATGTATCATAGAGAGGAAGAATGATCAGTGCATGTCCCGTCCAATGCTGAGTTTTTCATTCAAGAACCTAAGAGCATCAAATTACGATGCATTCAGTGAAAAACTAGGTTTAGGACACACTCCTGTAAATGAGGAGCAATAGCTATAGGTAGCTCATGCCTCCTAAGGTATGTGTAGCTACAAATTGTGAAGTTTGGAACTACTACTTCATACCACTTAACGAATGTTCATGTTGATGGAATGAGGGAATCTTTACAAGGTGACCACATCCTGAACAAGATATTCATGATTTTCCATGTCCTTTTAAGCACAGTCTCATCCTCTATGACGACATACCACAATGTACATCATTGTTCTGCAGTGTAGATGTTAAGTTAGACTGTTATGGATGACTCGTCCTGGCATACTGATGCACGGCGAGTCTTGGGGCTGCAGCGAGTCAGCATGGAGATCTGTGTGCTGAAATTGTTGCCGTTGCTGCCCATGGATGGGTGCTGGTACTTGGTGTCAGGACCAAGAAACCTTTCGAGGTGCCATCGCCTCCATTTTCTCTTGATCTCAGCTTGGACCTGTGGAACAGACAAAATAGTTAGTTGTTTTCTAAAAGGTCCTACTACTGTTATTAAAAGGTTTGGTCATTCAACAATGAAAATTATGTCCTTATTTACTTACCCTCATATTGTTTCTAGCCCATTGAAAAAAGGACAAATTCTACAGAATGTTGATGCTGCTCTTTTTCCATGCAATGCAAAAATAACTGTGGCTTTGAGTATCTAACATTGTGCCTAACATCTCCTGTTTTCCTCGAAAGAAAATCATATGGGTTTGGAAAACCATGAGGGTCAGTGAATGACAGAATTGTAATTTTTTTAGTGAACTCTCCGTTTACATTACTATATATACTCTTAACCCGAAAAAGCACACCTTTATATTGGTAGGCCTCTGTATGCTGTAAGTATGTATTTTTTCTTCTTTACTATTCAGCTGGCGTCACCAAACTCTCTAATTTTTCAACCCCTCCCCTCCAACTAGGTGTTATTGATATTACTTCTCACAATCCAATAAATTATTGAGGGATAAAATAAAGTTCTGCCCAAAAATGTTTTTTCTTAAGTCACATTATGAAGGTGAAATGGATTGTGAATACATTTTCTTGTAGACTTAGTCTTAAAATTTAGTCATTCATACAAAATCAGTATGGAATGCTTGTTCAACAACTTGCAATGGCTCCTATGCCTGATATATGGATTTAGAGTTAGCTTTTTTTTTTTAAGATAAACTTCAAGCGTGTTGCTCAAAAACATCAAATTATGAGAATGGACCTGGCACAAAGCCAGCATCCATGGCTCTTTTATTTAATCTGTACTAGCTAGGGGCATAGAGATGCTCTGAACATCAATGCATATATCAAAGTAATAGGCCACCCAGTATGTCTGGAGCAATTTACAGCCTGTGTGAACTAGCAGAATCTAAGCCAATTACAGGCTTCCATGGTTTTAACCTTAGTTAAATTGAACGAAACATAAATATAGGAAGTGCCTTATGGTAAAGTATGTGGTCTGATGTTTTCTGTTTGAAAACCAAAACAAGATCAAAAACAGTCAAGAACCGAAAACAGTGTCTGTCTATCCATGCATCCATCCATGCGTCTGTCTATCCATGTCTTACCTCTCCATTCAGGAAACAGTACAGTACAGCAACCACAAACCCCTGGTAAAACAAGTAAAAGTATTACATTTAGTAGTCTATATTTAAAATTATGATTATGGATTTTTTGTTAGAAAGAATCAATAGCCATTTAGTAAAAGGCCAAACATTTAAACAATTTATAAAAATGGTGCAATGATATTATGTTGTAATTTATTGTAGCAACATTTTTTATATTGTGTTGAAGAGAGACTTCATCAGGGGAGTACAGGCAGTGCATATGGTCTGTCTATGCTTAGTTGTGTACAATGTGTGCAGCTGACCCAAGTTCAAATTAGTTCTTTTTATTTTCTTTGCACCTAATAGGCATAACTGAATCAAACCATTTTTAAAGGAATATTCGGGGTTCAATACAAGTTATGCTCAATCGACAGCATTTGTGGCATAATAAATAATAATAACGAAATTTCAACTCGTCCCTCTTCTTTTAAAAAAAAAGCAAAAATTGAAATTACAGTGAGGCACATGCAATGCAAGTGAATAAGGCCATTTTGGAGGGTTTAAATGCAGAAATGTGATGCTTCTAATTTTTTAAAAGCACTTACATTAATTCTGTTAAAACTTGTGTATTATTTGACCTGTGAATTTTTTTAATTATTTAAGGGTTTTAGGGTTTACGCTGTTCCGTTTCCATGGCAACATTGTAAAATTGGATATAACTTTACACAGAAAAGATTCGTGATTTTCATCCATCCATCCATCCATCGTCAACCGCTTATCCTGTGTACAGGGTCGTGGGGGGCTGGAGCCTATCCCAGCTAACATTGGGCGAAAGGCGGGGTACACCCTGGACAGGTCGCCAGTTCATCGCAGGGCCACACATAGACAGACACACACTCACACTCACACCTAGGGCAATTTTTGGAGACACCAATTAACCTAGCCTGCATGTCTTTGGATGGTGGGAGGAAGCCGGAGCACCCGGAGAGAACCCACGCAGACACGGGGAGAACATGCAAACTCCACACAGAAGATTCGTGATTTTATCACCCTAAATTCATTTTAACACACTTTTTTTTTTACATCTTGTTACGTTTTGAGTATTTTTAACATTTACAGAGTTGTCCATTTATTTCAATTGAAAGTGCCTCACTGTAACCTAGATTTTTTCTTTTATTTAAAGAGAAGACATTATTTTTGTTTGAAAATTATTACGTTTGTCTTTTTTTTTTTCCAATTTTGGCACGCCCAATTCCCAATGCGCTCTAAATCTTCAAGGCGGCATACTGACTCGCCTCAATCCAGGTGGTGGAGGACGAATCTCTAGAGTACCACATTATAGTAACCACGAGGAGGTAAACTCAATGTGACTCTACCCACCCTAGCAACCGGGTCAATTGGTTGCTTAGGAAGCCTGACTGGAGTCACTTGAACTTCGAACTTGCGACTCCAGGTTTGGTAGTCAGCATCTTTACTTGCTAAGATACCCAGGCCCCCCAAGTCTTATTTTTAACAAAAAATAATTTTAATTTAATTTTGTGGAGAAATGTTCCTCAATTAAATAGTAAATTGAATGTTTGTTTTTCTTTTTTGAGTCTAATTATGATATAGGAGAAGAAAAAATACAAATAATGCAAAATAGCTAAAAGTGTGTAAGACAGACATTCTCTATATTCAGGCATGCAATAGAGATATTTTCTGACTTTAAGAAAGCCCTTGAGCAGTTCTACCAGACATCATTACACTTCTTACAGTCTGAACAACAGTCCTGCGATTTGCCTGACAATATTTCCACTGCACACGCTAGCTCGGTGCACTTGTGAATATCAGGATCCTATTTTTTGTTTTAAAAGCTAGAATGATTAAATGCAGTGACGTACCTGAAATGACCCAAGAATGAGGTCAAACACAAGCCGTAGCTCTGTTTTTATGTTCTCTGGAATGAAAGCAAATATGATGAAGTTTATCCCAAAGAGTGGAATCAACAACAGAGTGGACTTTGCCAATCTCCTAGAGGAAGAAAAAACACAAAACAAAAAGCTTTAATGGGATACTTTTCTGTCATTCATATCCTGCACACAGCGTGATCAGGGCTGAGCTTTCTGTAAAAGAATGACGTTATTACCAGGTAATATGGAAAAAGCATCTAACTGGAATAACAACATCAGAGATTCTGGGTAGAAAATTGCTGGTGCTTAAGAAATTAGACTGGTTTTGTGAGAGCAGTACTGGAGAGAGCTACTTAAGGACAAAGGACATTAAATCATCCGAACAGGGGCGGAGAGAACCAGTGACATTTTAGATGATGAGATTGCAGTGCAGTGGGCTCTCACTTGCTGCTGGAGACCAGCTAAAATGTCCTCTAATTTTATCCCTGCCTTAAAAATTACATAAGCTAAAATGTTTCTCATGTACCCCTTGAGAATGTTCTGTTCAAGAGCTTGTCCACTCGGCATCCACAGAGTTCCATACATCAGAGAAAATGAATGAAGCAAATATACTATTCCAGCTATTTCCAATTGTGGAAAATGGTTTTCCATCTGTCTTTACCCTGCTGAAAGATCAGAATAGCTGGTCTCCAGCCTATTTTGTGTTTTAGATGCTGGTCCACAGCATGGGACGATGAGTAGGGGATGGCAGGTGTAATTAGATTATAACACTTTTTGGCTTTTGCTCATTTATTCAGAAATTGTTTATCCTGAAGTTTTAAAGTGCCTCAAACGTATTTGACAAGTTAGCAGTCATTACCCCTGTTAGGGTTGCTCCAATACAAAAACATTGGCTTCGGTACGATACCAGCCCTGGTACCTCAGTATCGATAGTAACTCGATACTTGGGCAACAAATTCCATGTTAAAGGTTTTAAATGTTATGATCAACTTGTGTTCAATCAAATACATACTTTACAGCTTTTATTAAATGAATATTATATAATAATTTTCAACAATCCATCCATCCATCCATCTATCCATCTATCCATCTATCTATCTATCATTTTTTGTAAAACACAAACAAAAAAGATGCACAACAGCACTTTACAGTATTAATGACATCATAAAATGAAAACAATCTGATTACCTGAGGCAAAAGGCTGCCATGGCTACATCACAACATGCTGATATTCAGCACACTTACTTTTGTGATATTACTTAATACTAATAATATAACAATTTAATATTAGATTATTGATATTATGAGTATTATTTATTATGAGTTATTATGAATACTTTGAATATTATACTTCTATACAGTAGTCATATTTTTCAGTCGTAATGTCTTCAATTTCACAAATTCGGTTGAATAAAGCTCTTAATTCAGCGGGACTTTTATTTTGAAAGACATTTGAAGTTTTCTTTATATCAAGCTTCCCGTGACTCGCAAGCTGAAATCTCTAAGCTGCAACTGTGAAAACGGTCATTTAAGAGTTCTGATTATACGCTAAACACACTGCTCTGCGGCTCTGCAGATGGATACTATTGGACACACTGCATGAAAGCATTAGTAGTGTGTTACTTTTGTGTGCCACCTGCTTGTCTGTGTGTGTGAAGGGATGACAGAGCAGGACGGCACCTCTCATTCGTTCTGTGGTACGCAAGCGACTGTACATTATTTAATTAATTAACATCCTTCTTTTATGATCACACTTGGCCATAACAAGACTTTTTTTTTTTTTAAATAATTTTCAAATAGATGGCGGCACGGTGGTGCAGTGGTTAGCACTGTCGCCTCACAGCAAGAAGGTCATGGGTTCAAACCCCGGTTGCCCCGGCCTTTCTGTGTGGAGTTTGCATGTTCTCCCCGTGTCTGCGTGGGTTCTCTCCGGGTGCTCCGGCTTCCTCCCACCATCCAAAGACATGCAGGCTAGGTTAATTGGTGTCTCCAAAAATTGCCCTAGGTGTGGATGTGAGTATGAGTGTGTGTCTGTATATGTGTGGCCCTGCGATGGACTGGCGACCTGTCCAGGGTGTACCCTGCCTTTCGCCCAATGTTAGCTGGGATAGGCTCCAGCCCCCCGTGACCCTGTACAGGATAAGCGGTTGAAGATGAATGAATGAATTTTCAAATAGTTTTTGAATTAATTTAAAAAGTCTCACATTACATTGCATTTTGCTAATGGCAGCATACTTTAATATGGTACCGAAAAGAACAACAAGATGATATCATACCATTTTAAATTGTTTTGTATCACGATATTTCATTAGTTCCAGTATACTTCGCAACCCTGTCAATCAAATTTCTAAAACAATTAAGACAGTGTGGCGTGGGGACGTGGTCGTGTGTCGGTTAGCGGGAGAGAGAGAGAGTGGTAAGGCTTGTCACCTGGTTTATAATCAACCCTAACACCTGTGTCTTGTTATAGTGATGCGTAGGGAGACATAAAAGGAACGCCAAGAGTCTAGAGAGGGAGAGAGAAACCTGAAGGCGGACATTGCTTATGCTTATGATTACGATTAAGTTTATTGCTTATGTGTTCCTGGGTTTCGGCACCACTGTAACACTCTTTGGTTTGGCAATGGAGGAGTCAGGAGACAGCGAAGCAGGTTTGAGGTCAGTTTTTAATTCTCTCTCAACACACTCTACGGTAACTGTCGGAACACAGGAACACATAAGCATTAAACGTAATCATAAGCGTTAGCAATGTCCGCCTTCAGGTTTCTCTCTCCCTCTCTAGACTCTTGGCGTTCCTTTTATGTCTCCCTCCGCATCACTATAACAAGACACAGGTGTTAGGGTTGATTATAAACCAGGTGACAAGCCTTACCACTCTCTCTCTCTCCCGCATACTGACACACGACCACGTCCCCACGCCACAGTCAGATACAATTAAACTAGAAATACATGATGACAGATGTTAAAATCAAAACTCCCATGCTTTATCATTTTAACAGTGGTATGTGTCAAATGTAACTTTATATGAAAAAGCTCTATAATGTGAACAATTACAGTATATAATATTAGCAGTGCTGGGTAGTAACGAATTAAATGTAATCTAGATTACATAGTCAGATTACAAAAATCAAGTACATGCAATTAAATTAAATTATTAAATTACAATTACTTTTGAACTACATGAATACATATTTATCAGGCAACCAAAGTAAATGATACATAATATATTGATTGCCGTAATTCTTCTTTTTATCATGAGGTGATCAATCTATAAATTAACTTGTCTTGCCTTTTTTAAAATATTTAAAATTTTTCAAACTAAATTATACCATGATTTTGGAAGTCTGGACAAATATAATTCCAACCTGGAAGACAATAGTAAAAAAAATTATAATAATAATCCTCTTCTAAATAAGACAAAAAAAAAAAAAAAAATCATACAATGTCTCATATTTTGATTCATTATTTAAGTTCTTAAATGCTATTGTCAAAATAGCATAGATTATCCTACTCAAATTTATGTGACATCAAATAAACAACAGTTCATTAATAATCAGTTTAGATACCTTCAAACTTTATTCAAGATATCAATTTACTGATTGCAGTTTTTGGCATGTAATTTGGAACCAGTACCGGATTGCAATTCTGTAGTAATCTACCCAGCACTGAATCTACCCAGCACTTAGTCAATACCCAACATTGCGAGCAATGTTTAATCTGATTACTGTAAAAGTAAAATAAGTAGTGTAACACATTACATTTTAAATTCTAGTATTCCAATTACAGTTACTAACTTTCAAATAAGTTAATTACATTTAAGCACATTAATTGGGTTAAACATTTCTAAAATAGCCTTATTTATGTAGAATTTAAAATATTAATTATGTCCATATGTACGTCTCTTTTCATTTCTGTGACAGCTGAAGGGCCTATGCCCCCTAATGGCTAATTTCAAGAGAGAAAAGTGTGGCGCTAAGTGTATGACTTGCATGCAACAATGAACAAGGAGGGAAACAGATATTATTTGGAATTTTTGAGCAAAAAAACAACTTTTCTGTGAAAGTCTAGTTTTTGGTAAATGCAAGAACATACTGTGCATTGGGCAGAATGCACTGAATGAACTTGAATGCAAAAGCCTGTGAATGGAGGTTACAAATACTTACGAATACTGATTTGATTCATTTCTCCCAATGTCAGGACAGTTGATCTTCTGCCGCAGTATCCGAATAATACAAATGAACAGGATGAAGTTCATCTGTTGTTGGAATAAAAACACAAAACAAATGTCATAATAAAGCATAGATTACAGAAATCACAGAGGGCTCATAAGAAAATAGACCCAAAACAGATGGTTTATTACCACTGTCTTTGAGACAGCAGGGCCTGACATCTATTAGCAAAGGCACAGAACATAAATACATCTTAAAGCCGGCAGTGAGACAGACAATAATAACTAAGTAGACAAGACTAACCATGTTACAACTGTGTATATTCTGACTAAGAAAAAAAAGCATTAACTGTGAAAAGCAAATAAAAGATTTCTGTTGGCTTTCTAAAAACAAGATGTGCATCAGTACCCCAGCCTAACATAGCAATTCCAGGACACCATAAAATCTGCATAAACATTTGATTTGGGTGACAGTTTACCCTCTCTTGGTCATGTTTTTACCCACTCTCACTCTCTTTTTCCTCCCCCCTTAAATCTGTCAAAAGAAAAGCTCAGAACTGCTTGTAAGATTCTTTTTCACACCTTTCAGCCAATATTGATATTTCATGTATAATCCCTGGAGGGATATCTTCAGAATGAGGCTTCTGGAGGCTTCTATAGTATGTAACCTAAACACTCAGCACTAAGGCAAATCATTATATTATAAGGGCAAAAATTAGCAGAAACAAAAAGAAAGCTCATGAAATATTTACATTGCTTAATAAAAATAGCTTAAATCAATCAAAAGTGGTTTACTGGTTTTAGCTGGTCTCCCAGCCTGGCCATCAATGAAAAACCATGGCACTCACGGTAGGTCTGTCTTTAAAGTTATTTACTAAATTATCAGTACAAAAAAATTGTCTATGGAAAAAATGTATGGGAATTTTACTTCTGATTGTGCTCCAATACAGCAGGATCAATTAAAGTGATATGAACAAGTATTTGTCCCCTTCCTGATTTATTCTATTTTTGTGTATTTTTCTTACTAAATGGTTTTAGATCTTCAAAAGAGACATAACATAAAACAAAGCCAACCTGAGTAAACACAAAATACAGGGTTTTTTTTATTGAAGCAAAAAAGTCACCCATATCACCCATGTGAAAAACTAACTGCCCCCTTAAACTTAATAGCTGGTTGTGTCGAGTTTAGCAGCAGCAAATGCAACTAAACGCTTCCAATAACTGGACATCAGCCTTTCACAACGCTGTGGTGGAGCTTGAATTGCTCATGTAAGGTCCTGCCACAGCATCTCAATCGTGTTCAAGTCAGTACTTTCACTAGGCCACTCCAAAAATTTAATTTAGCTTTTTTTGAGCCATTCAGAGGTGGACTTACTCCTATGCTTTGGATCATTGTTTTGGTTCATAATCAAGTTGCGCTTCAGCTTCAACTTACAGAATGATGATCGGATGTTCTCTTTTAGGATTTTCTGGTAGAGAGCAGAATTAATGTTGCCCTCAATTATTGCAAGTCACCCTGGCCACATCATCACACTACCATGATGCTTGACCGTAGGTTTGATGTTCTTTATGTGGAATTCTGTGTTTGATTTACACCAGATGTAACAGGACCCCTGTCTTCCAAACAGTTCCACTTTCGACTCATCAGTCCACAGAACATTCTCCCAAAAGTTTTGAGGATCATCAAGGTGTGTTTTGGCAAAATACATACAAGCCTGTGTTCTTCTAGGTTAGCAGTGGTTTGCGCCTCACCACTCTTCCATGGATGGCAGTTTTGGCCAGTGTCTTTCTGATAGTAGAGTCATGAATAGTAACCTTTATTGATGCAAGAGAGGCCTGCAGTTCCTTGGATGTTGTCCTTGGCTTTTTAATGACTTCCTAGATGAGTCATCGCTGTGCTCTTGGGAGGAATTTTGGATGGTCGGCCACTTCTGGGAAGGTTCACTACTGTTCCAAGTTTTCACCATTTGGAGATAATGGCTCTCACTGTGGTTCTTTTGAGTCCCAGAGTTGAAATAGCTTTGTAACCCTCCCTAGACTGATGTACAGTACTGTGCAAAAGTTTTAGGCACTAGGATGTCTTAAAAAATAACAACATAAATAGTTTTCATTTATAGCCCTTATGTTTGCCATTGTCTCTTGTGTAGTATTGTGAATGTAACTTTGTTGTTTTGGTCTAGTCTAGTCTAGTCAAGCCAAGCCAAGCCAATCCAAAGTCTAGTCATGTTTTGTTCACCTTTAATATTATGGTTATTGGTTTCCACGTTTGTTAAATAAAACTGCATTGAGTTCGTCTTCACACCATCATCTCTTCATCTGCCTGTCATTTCCTGTTGCCAACTTTGTTACAGGCATAGTGTGCTACTGGGTGAGACCTTTTAGCCAACTTCATGCTGTTGAAAAAGTAATATTTAGGCGTTGATTAGATTGAATAGGGCTGGCAGTAATCAGGCCTGGGTTTGTGTAGTCCATCTGAATGCCTTTATGAATGCCGTTTCATAGATTTGGAGATTTAGTAACTTATTCACACAGGACCAGTTGGTATTGGATAACTTTTTTGCTTCAATAAATAACTATAATTTAAAAACTGTATTTCATGTTTCAGAATTTCTCTGAGAAAAAAAAAAAAAAGATATATACAGCTCAGTTACACTCAGGCTGGGCAACTGAGCGTCATCTAATCTCCTTGGTGACCATGAGTGACACAACAGACATAATATGAAATAGCAGCTTTCTCTAATCATATTAATGCTGACATGTCAGATATTCTAGGAGAGAAAGGGCATCTCACCAGAATTGAGCCTAAAATTGGGGTCTTGATAATCCACCAGAATGGGTCGGAATTCTCAATTATATCCCAGCATCTGTACAAAAAAAAAGTATAAAAATGCCATGTATATATTAATGTTGGGAAAGGCTAAGTATTTGACATTTTACTAATAATAGTATGTAACGGAATACATTATTTAAGATGAAACTAGGAGGACTTATCCTACCCGACATCATTGATGTAAGCCTTGGCAAAGCTCCAAGCCATGATGAAGATCATTGGGCCTCCTGTAGTGAGGTGAAATGAGTGTATTTAATAAGTGGCTGACATAAAGCTTCCACTTTACATGGATCACTGACATAATGATTATGTTAAAGGTTAACAAAAGGATCAATAAGAAGTATATGCTTTTTTCGTATAGGGATTTTTCTATGGGTGTTTACTAAAAAGTGACTTTTCAAATGAGAAAAATAAGGTCTGTGATTAATATCACTATTCGCCACTGTGTAACAAGTATAAAATATAAGTTGCTGCATAAGGACTAGGCTACAACTACCACAAGGTTGTGTGTTTAGATGTTGTGCTAGGCGAATCGGAAAACTGGAATCTAGACAGATTTTTTTTGGTGAACTGTCCCTTTCACCACATACATTATTATACTACTAAATCGAAAACTGCTTTTCAAAAAACACAAAGGACATTCCTGAGAGAATCCATGTCAAATTAGCCTTCCGCATTAGCCTAAAAATGTACATCATGAGTAGCTATACACTATGACACCTACCCCAACCTATCAGAATGTACCACCAGAAGTACTTCCTCTCTGAGAAGAAGGAGACGGCCAATAGAGCATGAAGATAGAGGCCTTCCACTAGGAGCCAGAAGAAGCTGGCCATAATGCAATACTGGAAGAAGACAATCACAGCTTTGCAGCCAACCTGAAAATCAGTCAAAGAACTAGAGGAAATGACAGTGACTTTGAAGACGTCATTCACACCATTGAGTGCTCATCTTTTAGAAGATAGGGGTTCCTGACATTTACAAGAATGATAACAGCAAATTACAGAATGCCCTCTGCAGCAGCGAGACTATATGCAAATGTTGTTCACAAAGATAAAAAACGTTTTGTAAATCCCACCAAAATTATAAATGGGGCAAGTGTGAGATACAAAGAAATTAAGATTCAATTAGCTACAAGAGTGATAATTTCAGTGATACTCATTCTGAACAAATCAGTTCTTCATTTAATATTTCCCAAATTATTTACTAGCTACATCATACATATCTTAAGTACTACAATTGTGTGCTAAACATTATTAGGCAAGACATATTTCTCATTCATGTTTTGGGAGTTGTTAAATTGTCAAGTCAACCTTTATTTATAGAGCACATTTAAAAATAACAGAAGTTGACCCAAAGTGCTTTACAGATCAAGCAAACAAAATGACAGTTATATAAAAATAGAATGATTTAAAGTTGAATATAAAACATAATAAAATAAATAAAAACATTTAAATACAACATCATGTATTTATCCATTTCAAACTATTCAATGATCTATTCAAAAGCTACAGAGTAAAAATATATTTTTAAAGAAGATTTAAAAATGGCTAGTGATGAAGCTGACCTCACATGGAAAGGGAGAATATTCCATAGATTAGGACCTATCACAGAAAAGGCACGGCCACCCTTAGATCTATAGCAGCAATGAGGAACCCTCAATAAAAGTTGATCAGAAAACCTGAGGGAACGAGACTTTGTGTCGAAGAAGACACTAGGGGGTCTCTCTTGAGCGCCTTTTGCATCTCTGATCTATGAGAAAAGGCCAATGAGAAATTGGCAGACAGAATTTGCATGTCCCGCTCCCAGATTTACGGGTATAAAGGAGGGGAAATGCATCTGTTTCATTCAGGATTTTTCTGAGGAGCCGAGAATGGTTCGGCCACAACAGTGGCTCGGTTCAGCGACATGGCCGGGAGGACACATTGTCTCGTTCCCTCCATCAGGGAATGGAGGTTACGTCCGTAACCTAGACGTTCCCCATCTGTCGCTCACTTCGACGTTGTGTCGAAGAAGCGACACTAGGGGTCCAATTTCAATTTTTTTTTTTTGCTAGGTGCAAGCAATCCACTCGGTCAGTTTGTCAGCGTGTTACCGAGTTCTACCGGCTCGGACCTGAGAAAACACGGGACAAAACCGACTCAACCCTGAGATTGTAAAATCTTGCAAAGGTATTGGGTGTTGCCCAACCCGCTGCTCTGCATATGTCTGCTAGGGAGGTGCCCCTGGCCAGTGCCCACGAGGACGCAACACTTGTTGTTGAGTGTGCTCGGACCTGCAAGGGGGGGGGGGGGGGGGGGCACGGCCTGGGTGTGAAAGGCCAATGTAATGCGTCCACTACCCAGTGGGAAAGCCTCTGTTTGGAGACAGCGTTCTCTTTCCGCTGTCTGCCAAAGCAGACAAAGAGCTGCTCAGAACATCTAAAGCTCTGCGTGCGGTCCAAGTAGACAGCACGTACTTAGCAAGAAGATTGTATGCAAAGCACGTACTGGACACAGCAACGAAGGGGCTACCTGGTCTCTGAAGGGGGTGGTAGGAACCTTGGGCACGTAGCCCGGTTGCGGTCACAGGATCACATAAGTGTCTGTCGGACCGAACTCCAGGCAAGTGTCGCTGACAGAGAACGCTTGCAGGTCCCCAACCCTCTTGATGGAGGCGAGCACGATCAGGAGGGCCGTCTTAAGGGAAAGGGCCCTGAGTCTGACTGATTCTAGTGGCTCGAAGGGGGGTCTCTGAAGGCCCGAGAGGACCACTGAGATATCCCAGGAAGGGAACAGGCTTGGCCGGGAGGGATTTAACCTCCGGGCGCCTCTTAGGAACCTGATAATTAAGTTGTGCTTACCCAAAGACTTGCCGAAAACTGTGTCATGGTGGGCTGCGATAGCGGCTACATACACCTTCAAGGTGGAAGGACCCCCCTCCAAACTCTCCTGCAGGAATGAGAGCACTGATCTAACTGCACACCTCTGTGGGTCTTCAGCCGGGAAGAACACCAATTCGCGAACAAGCGGCACTTCAGGGCATAAAGTTGCCTGATAGAAGGGGCTCTGGCTTGGTTGATCGTGTCTATGACGGCAGGTGGTAGATCAGCTAGATGTTCCGCATCCCATCCAGGGGCCAGACGTGGAGGTTCCAGAGGTCTTGGTGCCGATGCCAGAGTGTGCCCCATCCCTGAGAAAGAAGGTCCTCCCTGTCGCGAGGAGTACGAGATCAGAGAACCAAGTCCGAGTGGGCCAGTAGGGGGCCACTAGAGTGACTTGTTCCTCGTCCTCCCTGACCTTGCACAGCACCTGTGCAAGAAGGCTCAATGGGGGAAATGCGTACTTGCGCAGTCCCGTGGGCCAGCTGTGTACCAGCGTGTCTGCCCCGAGGGGAGCCTCCTTTCGGGCGTACCAGAGTGGGCAGTGGGAGGTCTCTCGGGAGGCGAACAGGTCTACCTGAGCCTTGCCAAACCGTTCCCAAATCAGCTGGACCTACTGGGGGTGAAGCCTCCACACTCCGCTGGGCAAGCGTTGTCGTGATAGCGCATCCACCACCACGTTGAGGTTGCCCGGGATGTGAGTGGCATTGCTGGCTCCAAAGGAGGAGACGACGGGCGAGTTGTGACATGTGGCGGGAGCGTACGCCGCCTTGGTGATTTATGTATGCTACCGTAGTGGTGCTGTCTGATCAGATCAAGACGTGTTTTCCCTGAACTAGCGGGAGAAACCTCCGCAGGGCAAAGAATACAGCCAACAACTCTAGGCAGTTGATGTGCCAGCGCAGCGGGGCCCCTTTCCAATGGCCCGCAGCTGCGTGCCCGTTGCACACGGCACCCCAACCCGATTTGGAGGCGTCTGTAGTGACTAGTACGCGTCAGGACACCTGCTGCAAGGGGACTCCTGTATTATGTTTGATAGTATCGAACGCGGCACTGAGATCTAATAAAACTAAGACGACAGGTGTACATGAATCCATGGAGAGTAAAATATTATTAGTGACCTTCAACAATGCAGATTCAGTACTGTGCAAGTGTCTGAAACCAGACTGAAATGTATCTAAAATTTTAAATGTATTTAGATAGGAGCAGAGCTGCGAATAAACAACCCCAAAATCTTGGAAATAAAAGGCAGTTTGGAGATTGGTCTGTAATTGTTGTGTATTGTGTTTTTTTTTTTTAACAAAGGATGTAGAATTGCATGTTTAAAACTACTTGGAACAACTCAACTTGCTAATGAGCTGTTAATTATAGCTGTCACACTGGAACTGATACTCATGAAAACTTTAAGAAGGCGTGGAGAAAGAATATCCAGCTTGTAACTGGAACACTTCATCTTAGAGACTACATCTGCTAACTGTGTGGAAAAACTGTACAAAGTGAGTCAGGGAGCTGGACGGGCAAGGAATTAGTGGCTGATCAAATTGTGCAGGTAAAAACACACATTTAATTTGCTCAATTTTGTGAGTAAATAAGTTTAAAACTGTTTCACAGGTCTCTTAGGTGGCGTCCAGAAAAGCATTTTTAGTTGGGTTTAAAACAGAATCACTTTTGGTCGATTTGCTTTATCAGAGATTAATGTAGAGAAAAACTTAGCTTTTGCTTCCTTTACAGCTCTCTGATAGTTTGTTAAACACTCCTTTAAAATGTCATAAGAAACCAGAAGCTTATCTCTTTCCCTCTTGCGCTCAGCTTCTCTGCACTCTTGTCTGAGGGCATGGGTGACGTCATTTAACCAAGGCTGTGAAACACCCTTAACTCTACTTGGCTTGAGCGGAGTGACATTATCAAGTGCAAAAGTACAAGATATATTAAAAGCTTCATCCAAGTTGTGGAGTTTTTATGAATGTTATGGAAGGAACATTATGGAGTTGTTGGGTGACCAAGAACAGTATAAAATGGATAATAATGACTTTAACTAGAGAATTACATTGCACATTACATTATTAAGTCAAAGATATTCTACAATATATTGTTTGTAAAAAAAAAAAAAAAAAAAAAAAAGATCACTATGATTTCACCCACCCAAAAATTGTAACTATTGAGTTTGATAAGGCCAAAATAAGTCTACAAATTAAGACAGTAAAAGAAACCTCTGATAGAACCATGCCATAATTTTTTTTTTTATCATGTCACTCCCTTAAACATTATGCCAGAAACACCTACACATTATTTATATTTATTTTATAGGGTAACATGTCACAGAATAAAAATGCTAACCAAAAAGTGAGGGGCAAACACAAATTCTGCATTTTCAGAAAGCAGGAAATGAATAAAACTTGTTATAATAAAACTGTACAGACAATGAAATCATAATATTATTGAACTAATTCTATTTAACCCATTAATGTAAAATGCAACCATCATGAATGGGGACATGTTAATTTGCTGATATTCAGATGATTTCTTTTAACATTTTCTTTAATTATTTTACACAATCAACAGTCAAATCAATCAAATGAAGTGATTAAGTTAATATCTTGTTAATTGTATCTGTTGTAATGGAGATCACCCAAATTTACTCTTTTGTGACCCATATAAGGTCACAAAACTACATTTATTTTAACTGTTTAAAAAAAGACTTTTATTTAATCCATAATAAATGATTGAGGGGTCAGCAAAGCGCTGTGCTACACACAAGAACCATGAGCAATGTCTCATCCAATTTTCATGAAAATGCTCATTAAGTGCAATTTTCAAGCAAGCGCAAAGCACAAGTGGGCGTGGGTGGGAGTGTTTGGGGAGTAATGGAATACATGTAACAGGAATATGTTTTTAAAATACAAAATATAACTGTATTCCACTACAGTTACAATTTAATTAATTGGTAATTAGAATAGTTACATTCAAAAAGTATTTTGATGACTGAAGAGGTTACTTTGCATTTTATTGTCATTTGTTTAATTTAATATTTAGTCCTTTCAGATGGAAAACATTTATACATATAAATGATACGATCCAAAGTGCATTTGAACACCGGTGAAACACTTTCTTATGATGTGTTACGTTCATACGAGCAGACAGAGAAGTAAGTTTTAAGTAAGTTTGGAGCGGAAGAAATAGAAATAAACCTTGTGTAAATTGTCAGCTTTACGCTAAGTTAAAATGCTATTTCTAGCCATTTTACATACACAAGTTACCAGGCATTGTAACGCTTTTACCCAGTGATAAATGGTTTAGTCCGACAAATCACAGAGTCAAACAGCAAAAGTCTGTATTCCACGCATTTTATGCCAGATACACAGGCTGCATGCTCTTCTCATATATGAGAAAATTAACAAACCATTAGCATCACAAAACATAAAAGTATAATAAAGGTCAGGGAGAGCATATCTGTCATCATCCACCTACACCTGCACACAGACTGAGCAACTCTCTAATCACACAGCACATGCATATGCAAATGAGATTGTCAGCATCTTAAAGGTACCCTGCATACTAATAGAATGCATGTAAATACATTGTCTTAATCGTTACAGAATGAAAATTCATGTTGGATCATAATTTCTTTTTTCTAGTAAAACCTTTGATATTAGAGCAAAAAATCTTATTCTTGATAATAATTTTTGTACTGTTTACCTGTAAAAATAAATAAAAATCCTTAAAACAAAATCAATTTGATTTATTTTGTTTTATAAGCAACACTGCATAATATATTTAGGTTTTTCAGAGAATGTATTTTTAACATGTGTATTTTGTCTTACTGTACTGGCAGAGATTTTATAGTCAAAACAAGTGAAAAAATCTACCAGTGCTGAAGAAGTAATCCAAAGTATTTAGAATATGTTACTGACTACAAATTACATTTTATAGCATGTATTCTGTAATCTGTAGTGGAATACATTTCAAAAGTAATCCTCCCAACCCTGGTTATCTGTGGGTGTGTGCATGCAAACGGTGAGTGTATGTTAATGAAGTTGCGCAAAGCACAATTTACTATTTTCCAGAGAAAGACGTTTCAAAAGCAGGTCTGTTTTCAGCGTTAAGCCTAAACTCAGTTCCTGCATTTGTAGTTTGGAGATTCCACCTGCAGGTGGTAATAAAGTTCCTGTCCAAACTCTGAATATATATATTGGAACATCAAATTAAATCCCTGACAATCACCGTTTTATGAAACAAAAAAAATTATGAGATTTGTGTTAAACTATCTATAGGTCATGGTTTATTTTTCAATTATTATTATTATTATGTTAATATTTACAATTGTATTATGATTAAATTTGTAGTGGTATTTTTCCACTTGTTGTCGTTGCGGGATTTAATTTTTTTTTTTTATCACTTTGATTATATTTTCATTTCATTTTAAATGTCATTTGAATTTAAAAATATTTGTGAATGTTTTTTTTTTTCAATAAATTAATTAAAATTTTCTAGGCTATTAATAATACTTCTGTGGCAGGGCAGAGGGCAGGGCCGGGTCGTGATGATACACACCCTGTCCCTTATCAGGCTAATTAAGCCTCTGAGAGGATAAAGGCCGATGGCAGACAGTGGTGCGACGAGAGAGAGATCGTTTACGGACATGTCCGTCATGTTTGTGTGTTCGTCTTTTGTTTGCGTTTTCACACTAGATGACAGCTTCAGTTTAACACATACGGTTTCAACTTTACGAAATAATCTCGTGTTCACAGGACTCTCTCTGGTCCACAGAACCTCTAATCACAACCCGGCCCCGCCCTCCGCCCTGCCACAACTTCCTATATAATATTCTCTATAATTTAAGAAGGTACATCCAAATCCTGATGAGAATCGTATGTTCTATGCTTTTAAAAAGCATATCACTCTCTAAGAAATATTTCTAGTCTTCTAATTCATTCCAAACAGACCATTTATACTACCAGCTTCTTATCAATGTGCTGTCTTTGTTTATATTGTTGGTGTTTGACAGAGAATAGACTATAGGACACAGACGTTCCAATAACAAGAGAAGAAACTCAGAATTAAATTGTATTTGGCCCAGCCCATTAGCGCTTTGTGCATACAATTTCTTCAAACCCATTTGCGCCTAGACTTAGCACATGCTTGCATGAAAATGCCAACATTTCATGGCCATGCCTACTGACTTTGTGCTTATGACCTAAAGCATAGCACTGCGCTTAACACTAATGCTCTTAAAATATGGCTCATGACTTGAACCAGCCACATGGATTATGTATTTGCCCCCTATAAATTATTTTGTGTTTGTTATTTCAAAATGAGATTACATCTATTTGCACATCTATAATAACTCTGATTTAATGAGCCTTGTGTGCAACCCAGCAAAATAGTTGCCAAACATTTTATTTGGCCATTTAGTGTCAGAGTGCATCAGTAGACTAATTTCATGATTCTTCAGGGCTGAATAATTAATCAAAATAACATCAAAATGGAGATATGCTCATTAGTGATTATTTAACTGCCATAGGCTGTGATTAAAGACAGATAAACATGGTCTGTGTGCGCTTCAGAATGAACCGGTGACACGCTGATCTGTGCACGCACAGGTGCTCATGTTTGTCAACTACATTGTGAAGTACAAACGCAGCACAGTAAAAGAGAGCTTGACAGCAGTTCACAAGATGAGAAACTCATAACTGTCAAACAAACATTACACTTCCTCTTTCATAATAAAAGCTCCTGGTAACGGTGAAATAAACACGACTGCACTTGCAGTGTCAGAATTTAAACCCCATTTTAGGGTGAATTAAATAGGACAGAAATATATAAATGTATCTTTAACAAATCTTTCCCTGAATATAATAATAATTGAGTATTATATTATAATAATAAACATGACTGGGTTCCACAGTAGTTTTTGCACAAAGAAAAATGTTTTAGTAAAAATATATGAAGGTTAATATGATCTTTATTAAGCATGCATGTATTATCATGTATGATTGTTTGTTAAATATAAGTATAAACATGCAAATCAATGAAAATTATTTTACTATCCCTTTTGTTAATTTAGTGAAAAACTGTGGGAAACATGCCTTTATCGTTATTAAATATATTTTTATTTAATATCTTTGAATATGATGGTCCTCTGATTGATTTTATGCTATTTCAGAGCAAAAACATAATTATTGAGATATATATAGAATATTGTCAATTTGCTGAAAAATATCAAGATATAATTTCTGAAGCCAAATCGCCCAGCCCTAAAACTAACCTAAAAGCTAAACCATCTATAACATAACATCCCATCCAGTTTTCCGAGCTGGGAACAAAAACTTCTTGGTTACTGTTGTAACCTCTGTTCCCTGATGGAGGGAACGAGACATTGTGTCGAATGAAGCAACACTAGGGGTCTCTTTTGAGAGCCTCGCTCATCTCTGAACTTGAGAAAAGGCAATGAGAATTTGGCAGACAGAATTTGCATAAAAGGAGGGAATTATGCATCTGTCCATTCAGGTTTTGCACTGAGGAGCCGAGAAAGAGTAACAGTGGCTCGGTTCAGCATTGTGGCTGGGGGGACACAACGTCTCATTCCCTCTATCAGGGAATGGAGGTTACAACTAGATGTTCCCCGTCTGTTACTCACTTCGAAGTTTTGTCGAGTGAAGTAACACTAGGGGTCCCTATTCAATCACGCAATGCACTGAACCGTGTACGTGCACTGCTGATGCAGGTGCGGGCAGGCAGTTGCATGCAAAGAAAGAAGGTCCTTCCTCAGGAGAATTCGCCAGGGAGGGGCTGTCGTAAGGTGCATGAGATCTGAGAACCAAGTCCGTGTGGGCCAGTAGGGGGCCACCAGAGTGACTTGTTCCTCGTCCTCCCTGACCTTGCACAGCACCTGTGCAAGTAGGCTCACTGGGGGAAATGCGAACTTGCACAGCCCTGGGGCCAGTGCGTCTGTCCCTAGGGGAGCCTCCATTAGGGAGTACCAGAGCGGGCAATGGGAGGTCTCTTGGGAAGCAAACAGGTCTATCTTTGCCAAACCGATTCCAAATCAGCTGGACCACCTGGGGGTGGAGCCTCCACTCTCCACTCAGCATACCTTGTCGTGACAGCACATCCGCTGCCGTGTTGAGGTTTACCGGGATGTGAGTGGTGCGCAACGAGTCACTGCTGGCTCCAAAGGAGGAGATGGCAGGCGTGTTGTGACATATGACGAGAGCATACGCTGCTATGGCGATTTATGTACGCTACCGTTGAGGTGCTGTCTGATCGAATCAAGATGCACTTGCCCTGTATTAGTGGGAGAAACCTCTGCAGGGCAAGTATTACAGCCTAGCAACTCGTCCAGGAGCCGGCGGCTGCGTGCACGTTGCAAACCCTGTTTGGATGCGTCTGTGGTGACTAGAACGCATTGGGACACCTGCTTTAGGGGGACTCCTGTCTGCAGAAAACAGAGGTCTGTCCAGGGGTTGAAAGTCTGGCGGCAGGCGGGGGTGATTAACACCAGGTGCATGCCGTGGCGCCATGCCCATCTCGGGACTCGAGTCTGGAGCCAGTTCTGAAGCGGTCTCATATGCATCAACCCCAGTGGCGTGACCGCCATGGAGGATGCCATATGCCCTAGGAGCTTTTGGAATAGTTTTATAGGAACCGCTGTGCCTGGCTTGAACAAGGTGAGGCATTTCAGCACCGACTGCGTGTGCTCGTTGGTGAGGCGCACTGTTATTGAGACTGAGTCTAACTCCATGCCGAGAAAAGAGATGCTCTGAACCAGGCTGATCTTGCTCTTTTCTCTGTTGACCTGAAGCCCTAGACGGCTGAGGTGCCTGAGCACCTGGTCCCTCCCTGTGGGTGCACAGTAACTCTCGAGTGTGGGCTAGGATGAGCCAGTCGTCGAGGTAATTGAGTATGCGGATGCCCACTTCCCTTAGCGGGGCAAGGGCTGCCTCTGCGACCTTCGTGAAGACACGAGGGGAAAAGGAACATGCCGAAAGCGAGGACCTTGTACTGATACGCCTGGCCATTTAACGTGAACCATTGGAAGGGTCGGGGTCAAGGCAAGATAGAGACGTGAAAGTACATGTCCTTCAGGTCTACCGCTGCGAACCATTCTTGATGCTGGACGCAAGTTAGAATGTGTCTTTGCGTGAGCATTTTGAATGGAAGTTTGTGCAAGGACCAGTTGAAAAGTCCAAGATCGGTCGTAAGCTGCCGTCTTTCTTGGGTGCGATGAAGTAAGGGCTGTAGATACCCTTCTTCATCATGGCTGGAGGGACAGGCTCTATCGCGTCTTTGAGTAAAAGGGTCGCGATCTCCGCACACAGGGTGTTGGCGTCTTCGCCGTGCACCAAGGTAAAACGGACACCGCCAAAAGGGGGCGGGGGCCTGGCAAACTGAATCACGTAGCCGAGTCAGATGGTCCTGGCCAACCAGCACGACAGGTTGGAAAGTGAGAGCCACGCGTCCAAACACTGTGCGAGGATAGGACAGTGAGGACAGATGCATAATTCACTCCTTTTATACCCGTATGTTCGGGGGAGGGACATGCAAATTCTGTCTACCAAATTCTCATTAGCATTTTCTCAAGTTCAGAGATGCACAAGGCTCTCAAGAGAGACCCCGCTTCATTCGACACAACGTTGAAGTGAGCGACAGACAGGGAACCACAGTTGGAGATGGAGAAGGGCTTCCCGAATTTTTTTTTTTGAATATTCTTAACAATTAAAAGTTCATTGCTCTTTGAAAGGGTGTACTTGCATTATTATGCTAATATATTATCATTGTATCAGTGGCATAAACTGGTCTTAAAATGACAATAATATTGTTTATCTCAATTATTTCTGGGACAATATTGTCCAACAAAAGAAGTTATCGTGACAGGCCTACACAAGACTATGTTGTCTTTATTACACCTGTAAGATTTAGTCGATAAAGAGTGGGGAAAGTTATTTTATTTTATCTTTGCAGATTATCATTGAGTTCAGTGTTTTCTTTTCAGCAGGCAAAAGGTTGGGAACTCCTGATGTAAAGCACAGTACTTCACAGAGGATCAGTAATAGGCTTAAAAATATACAAAAATATACAAAAAAGTAGATGTTATATTTGAGTAAAACTGGTGGGAGGTAGAGGAGTTCGTTTAGGAAAGACAGTGAGACATGGCAGACTGCAGGAGGACTATAAACAAATAGCTGTGACACAAAGACACTCCAATAAAAACAGACATTGGGTTCAGGAGGTGAAGATAAAACTGAAAAACAGAGCAGAGATACAGCATCACACTGAAAATGCAACAGCCTCCTGCTCAAGTAATGTTTTAATTAATTAAAAAAACTCTTTACCAAAGTAAAGTTTTCTTTCAGTGTTGACCAATTTCCTATTGAGCAAGTTTGAGTCAGATATATTGAAGAATATACTACATCCCTTTTTTAATAATAGGCTTTAGTTATGTCACAGACATGATCCATGATTTTCTACTTGCTATCCAGTTGCAAATGTCATTAGGGGGAGGGATATTCTCATTCTAGAGAGCATTTCATTTGACAATAATCTGTGTAGAGCAACGTGACTATTTTGGTCTATAATGGTTATATCTGATGCAGGTTAATTTTTTCAATTTCAATAAGTACACTAGCATATATATGGTTTAATACTAACAGACATAAACTAGTCTCAAGTGATATAGTTTAAAATATAGATAGAATATAGAAAAGCGAGTAGGACACTTGAATGTGACCTTCTTTCCCGGGAATTCGGAGGATGCATGAGGTGTATCCTTCGTGGGCACTCACAACCCACACACACAATTCCCAAGTTGAAGTACCTCAGTAGATGGGTGCAGAGTATATAATATGTATAATTATATTAATATATAATTAAAATAAAGTATTAGACTAAAAGTACACCTGTAAAATCTATTTTCTTTTCTCTTTACATCATTATAACTCTCCTCCGTCTAGTTTAAATGAGGCTTGTTTAAAGGAGGACACTCAGTATACTGCAGCCTTCAAAGGACGCGACCTCCGGAGGATGCATCCTTCCAAACGAGACACAGCCTGTGTCTCCGCTCACCCTTTCCCTCTCTGACAGAATGGCCAGAAGGGCCATAGATGGGGGTGAGTTAGTCAGACTGGTGGCATCCTGGCCTGAAATGGGTGGGGGAGAAGTGTGTCAAGGAAGAGGGCGTGGCCAAGGCATGATGGAGCATACCTGGCGCTGAATCAGTTGATCAGAGGGAGAGCGAGATAAAGGAGTGGCCGGAGGCGCTGGTTCGATAGAGAGACACACGCCGCCGTGCTGCACGTTTGTTTATGTTTGTTTTAAGTTTACCATTAAACCTTATGTTTACTGTTCAGTCGGTTCCCGCCTCCTCCTTGCCCATCCGTTATGTGCTACACAACTTCTTAAAATGAGAAAAAAAAAAAAAAAAACTATTATGCTGAAACCAGAAGAGGTAATGCTCACAACTGTTTAAACACAGTTAACGATTTGCAGCCTTCATGTCAATGAAACTACAAAAAACAGACACTCAGACACAAAAAATAAATTTTTTGTAAAGAAAAAATTCTTTACGCTGTATGCTCAGAGGATCAGAGATGCATTCACACATCTAAAACTCAGTTCCTTTCTTCAACATGAGAGCACATGCCTTACAGGCAGAGGAAAAGAATTGGGTGGATGAAGCAATCGACAGTTTAGACGGCAGAAGCCACTGAATGATGCTTTCTGCTTTTGGGTGAATAAAATGAGGCAGCGCAGGATGAATGGATCAGGCTCATAGTTCTAATGCGCACAAATCATCCGAAATTACTCTGAGAGCCATAGCTTCTTGCTGAGGGCACACTACCTGAAATAGAACGCTTTCGCTGCCAGTGCAACCTCACAAACAGCTAACAAACACCTACCCCCTGTGCCAAACCTTTCAGCAGCCTTTTATCACGCATTTATTATGTATCATATATAAAACCACTGCAACTAATTTAGCTTTATAATGCTCTTTTATGGCAATCAGAAAGGCAAGAAACATTAAGAAAACACCTTGACACATCACCTGGCTGCGAATATTCAGCAAATCCACATTTGATTAATATTTTTCATGCAGAAAAATGTGTATTAAGTGAAAGACACAGACAGGGTTTCTTTACTGTAATTGTTTACACTGAGAGACCCCAGAATATCGCAGGTCACTTTTGTTATACTCTAACAGCTGTCTGTCTCAAATGTTTTCATTTGAGGGGTTTAGGTTCTTTGTTAAGTTCCATCAATAGCCATCCAGCAGCTGAGATGTCTCTGAAAACATTCTTCATTATTACTTTCAGATTGCCAATGATGATTACCAAGACAAGGTTTATAGATCCAGATTCTGAATATTGTGCCTTCTCTACAAATGGATTTGTGTCTTCTTTTAGAATACCCTGCTAAAAAGACTATTATAACTGCATTCATTTCCATGCTGCTGATTTTGCATGTTGGTTTAGTGCTAGTCTAGATGGTAAACCAGCAAAATGTACATGGTGAGACTGGTTGACCAGCATGGTCAAATTTACATTTTGTAAGTTTAATTTTGTTATTTGTTACTGTTACTCCTGCTTTCCATGAGAAGACGGGCTAAGACCAGCATGAATTTTCAGGCTGATTAATGATAGTTATAGCTAGTTCCAGTGACACTGATTTACCAAGGAAGCTTTACTCTTTAAGCTAGTTACAGTAATACACCTGGTGGGACACCAGCATACCAGCATCCAAAACACAACATCTGCTGATGATCAGCCATGCTGGTCTTTTTTTTTTTAAAGCTAGCACATAAAAAATGTATGGTGTTATTGTTTGAAAAATTACAATGTACACATCTTGTAATTTTATAATATTGAATGCTGTGAAAATAAAATCTTTGAAAGTGAGTTCTTACAGGGCAACAACAATAATAGTGGGATTAAACGCAATCCAGAATTAATGGAACAAGTTCTTTGCCACGCTAGTTCAAACAGAGTTCATCCTGAGCAGTGAATTCTGCACCAGGAGAAGTGTGAAGTTATGCCTAAGGATGTTTGGCAGAAGACACAACAGTAGAGATGCCAAAAATACTTCTATTATAAAGTATTTTCAACAGACCATGAAACGTGTATGAAATAATGTAAACCTGATGAGCTGGCATTGACTTGATTTTCAATTATTATTAGCCCTGCTAGATGAAAACAGTGGTGCATTTTAGAAAAGTCTTGAGTTTTTTTTTTAAATGAAATTCAAAACCTGTGAGCATGTCACAAGGTTTACAATTTGAAATTAGGCAAGAGACTCAAATGGGATTCGAACATAGTGTCCTCTTGAACTTACAGATCCAGTGGAGCAGTTGTCAGACTCCTGAATCACATCATACAGGACCACATCTTTGACGAAGACAGCAATGGCCTTCAAGATGAAGGACACAAACAGGTGCATGTGGATGTAGTTTCGTGTGCAGTGTAGTTTCCTGAGGGAATACAAGGAATTCAATCAGCCACACAGACCGAATCTATAATATATTAAGATTGATTAAGAAATCCCTTGCCCCCTAATTAAACTCTGTCCTTGGCATTAATAGTAGAAAAATTATAGACAGCTAATTATTCTAAAATTAAATCATAATTGAACTTTCTATTCCATGTAAGGGGTTTGTTAAACAGATAATTCCCTGTGCAGCATTTCAGACACATCTCACAGAGATTCTTTTATATACAGTATAGGGAGATAACAACCTCTGCGGGTCTACAATAGGAGAGTGTGTAACAGTCAACAAGCGTGTTATGACAGTAAGTCACGTTTGCAGATACCATATAAATGAGTGGGGCGAACCATAAATTGACACCTACCTGTCGCAAAATCGTCTGACTACTCTTATAAACATGAATTTATCGTATTAAACTCCACATATTGTTCATTTCAAAAGCATTTTTTTGTGTAAAACTATGTTGAAGATTAGTTGAAAGGCGAAAGTGATGAGCTGTTTCCTCACAAAAGCAGTTTATTGAGCACACTGAAGCATCCCCTCCATAGGCATACAATGAAAATCAGCTGAAATTGTTTAAACACTGCAATCTTTCTGTGATCTAGTTTTATGAAAAGAAGAACAGTCTAAAATGGTAGCCCTGTTCTCAAATACTGATCTCCAAATTTGTAATGTTATTCTGATGGTTAATGTTGTTGTCAATTAATAGTGTCATTCTCAACAGCTCATTGTACACTCATGTGTTTGTCTACCAGTTGCATTATTGAACATTCAAAGTCTGGTTGTGCCTGGTTTTTTAAATTAGAATAGTATTTGTCTACCTTACTTGTTGATTTGTTTTTCTAATAACAGATTGTAAACCAGAACAAACTAGCTGGGACTTTTGGGAAGATATATATGGAAACTAACATGGAATTAAACACTCTATGAATGAATATCATTAATTCAATAAATCACCAAACTTGATAACCAGTGATAGAAATTTTCTCCAGTAGTTTTGTTTGTTGGGGCTTCGTTCAGGAGTGGGTTTGGTTATTAGCAATAATTAATAATTATCAAAGATAATTATTAATTATTAAAATTAGTAGTACATTGATTAGAATTAACATTAGCTTATTAATCCTTCAAATTAACAATCATCAAAGATCCATTATCAAAATCAATAGAATATTAATAAGAATGAATATTGCCAGGGCACCACCCTGGAATCAGGGACTAATAACCAGACAGTATAGCAGTCTCAATATAGGATTGTTCTCTTAGGAAAGTCGACATCCAGGGGAACATCGATATTTACAAGGGGAACAATGAAGGCTTGAATCTGAGCACTGACATCCCCTGCCAGCCCTTGGCACAGGTGCAAGCAGAACAATACCAAAACACATCTCTTTAAAGTATAGCAAAGTTTAATAATGCAGTAATATCATTAATAATCCATACAATGCTGTCGATAAACTTCCGACTTCCAACTACAAACTAAATTGTAACAATATTAGATATGGTAACAAATAAGCCTATAAAATATGAGAGGAGGATAGAGGTGTGTGTGTGTGTGTGTGTGTGTGTGTGTGTGTGTGTGTGTGTGTGTGTGTGTGAGGAGAGGAGTGCACAATATGGTGGGTGTGGCTCGTGGAGAATGCGTCATGCAAGGTTTCCGGCAAGAGAACGTGGGCGGAGAAACTGGTTAATGGTATCTGCCCTTTTAACGTGTGTCTCCGCTGGTACGATAACTTAGGGACAAAGCTGGGCTCTATCGCCAAGTTATCTGTTCACCAAATGTGTGTGCGGATATGTTTGTGAGGAGTCGTGTGTGTGTGGTTAGTACGAGAGAGAGAACAGGGTGACTGCACCGAAGCCAGTTTAGCGATCGTGGTAGAGATGGCAACCATTAGTTTTATCACTCAGAGACATGGTGAGCGGCTCATAATCATCCATCGCGTGACATCCATCGCGGTTGTTAGTTCTTTAATGGATAAATTCAGTGTGCCGGTCTCACCCACGATGGTGGAAATGCCCAAACAGCCCAGTGTGGTTGGACGACAACACAGCAAATCTCATTTTTGGTAAAAGTAAGTTACAGTAATACCTTGAGAATTATTAGCAGCAATGAGCGGACTCTGCGGTACGTAAACTGTACATGCAATAACCTTGACACAAAAGAATAACACACTATAATAATCTATCTCTGAACAGACATAAACCTCTTACATGAGTCACGTAAGGAAGTGGGTAGAATGTTTGTTTGTTCGTCGTTTGACTCCGAATCGGTTCCTAAAATCTCGGGTGATTTCCTTGATCTGTTGGTGGCCGGTACTGCTGCTGATTCTCGGCAGGTTGGCACAGAAATCAGTTAAGTTGACTCGGTTGAAGAAGGAAGAGAAATCTTCTTTCTTCACTTCTTCAGGCAAAAGGGTGAGACGCGGATTGCTCAGCAGACTCCTTTGGATCCGTTAACGAGAATCTCAGCTCATCCAACAAGATGGAGATTGTATGGCCAATGTTAAGGTACATACGTTACTTCCTTGGGCAGCAAGGCTACACCTGGGAGCAGCAGGGCTGCAACTAGACATGGCAAATATTGTCACCTAAGCAAGCTTAGGAATAACCTCTGGAGTTTTGTCCTCTCGATGACATCATGGTTGAGGGACGCGTTCTGTCGTGCATTTCATCCAATAGAATTTGAGAGTTCGATCCCTCAGAATTTCACACCTAGGTGTAAAATGAGCAAGGCTGGGATCTGTAGCCTGTTTGGACTCTATCAGGCTTTGAGGGTTTCCTACAAACCTCAGTCAGGCTTTATGACTGTGTGTAGGCCTGCCTTTGTCTCCTATCTGAGCACATGAGGCCAAACATGTTACAGTAGTTTTGCCTCTGTATTGCAAAGAGCAGCCCTTTTATTCCATATTTAAAAGAATAAAATAAAAAACTAAGAATAAGAATTTCATTCTTACATGTAGTTTGGCACCTACATTAATGCTTTATTAAAGGTAATGTGATTTTCCTTCCATGTTGTAATACTTTTTCTGATACCAGACCTCAAGTTAAGGCGATAGACAACTATAGATAAGCTATTTGATTTTTTTGTTGAAGTGTTCACACAATAATAACTTTTCTTATTGCAACTCTGCTTGGCCTTGGTACCACTAGTGGTGCAGATATTACACATCTTTAAATTATTGGATTTTTCTCAAGGTCATTTAAATATGTAGCAAATTGTAAGATTTTCATGTCTTGCAATTCTCCATTACTCACTATAACTTAAATAAATACTTTAGTTAAAGGTCATATCCCAGTGTTTCCATTAACTTTTGCTTTCCTGTGCACGTATGATGTCTCTGGTCTGCTTATTCCACACAATGTGATCTGACACTGTCAGCATGAAACTATTAGCACAGGCCCATCCTGTGTCTCTCAGTGTCTGGCCATCTTAAGTCTCACCTAGATGTACCACAGACAGATTTGGACACTGCAAAGAGTCAAACTTAAACTTTGCTCTTAAAGGAACCATTTACTTAAAATAGTAGTAAATAGTAGCACTTGGAAACACTTTTCTTCCTAGTGTTAGCACTGAGTGAAGACAACTTTAGCTCTGCCTGTGATCTCAGATCTGAGTCATTAATTTTGGCACAAGAGCAAGTGTAACGTCAGGCAATAATAACCTGAGGTGTGATCTGGTCCTCAGCCCCTGTCAGTCAGTGAAAGCCTGCATCAAACTGAATTACTCTCAGTTAAGGCAGCTTAAGCCTGCAGCTCATGTTGAAGATAGTGGTAATAGACTGGATTAGAACTGATTACATTGCTACAGAGCTGAACAGAGCTGCTTTACCATGCTGGTGACCCACATGGACCTCAGTGCAGATGGGAAAGACAGCATCTGGAGTGGTGTGGTGTAGTAGTTAAATCTCACGGCTGGTAATGACGAGCGAGCCATGAACTCGTTATGCCCTTGAGCAAGTTACTTAAAGGGATATTTCAGCAAAAAAAAAAAAAAACTTACTTCTGTCATCTTTAACTTAACCTCACATTGTTCCAAACCTGCATGACTTTCTTTTTTCAATGGAACACAATCTGAGCAGTTTTGAAGAATGTTCACACTGCTCTCTTCCATAAATGAAAGCCAAAAGGACAAAAAAGCACCGTGGAGCACCATAAAAGTAGCCCATTCGACTCATGTGCTATATTCCCTGTCTTTTGAAGCCATACTCTATGATGGCTTTGTGTAAGGAACATATTGAAATTTAAGTTGTAATTCATAGAAAATCATTCCTTGAACAGTTTGTCAGCCATGGTCAACAATCCCTTTCATATGGAAAAGAGAAGCTTGGACATACTGCTATAGAAAGTAGGGGTGGGGGGAAAAAATGTCTAGCGATGCATTGCGATTCTTTCTAAAACAATTCAGAATTGATTCTCAAAAGGATCAGAATCGATTTTGAGTTCAGTTAAAAATGCGCCAGCAAGTGTATACACTAAAGTCAGGTGCACAAACACGACTGCAGACATGTCCATTTGTACCCAAATGATCCCGATCCCGAAATTCTTTCACAAACCCACGCACACAGCAACGGGAGAGTTTAGTCATGATCATATACCAATAAACAACATGAACTATGAGCTCGCACCTGTTACTGCACTGATTTGCACACAACGGGGAAAACACAGCAGCAAATAATGATGAGGCAGCTGCTCGTGAGACGTGGGTGATGTTAGAAAGACCCATGGAAGAAGGAAAGTGAATAGTCATTTTTGCAAACTATTCCTTTACCATCATGTTATCTACTGACTACTTTCCTACATACAGCAAAACTTACAGAAAAGGCTTTTTTTATCATGTCTTTGAGATGTAGCATCCAAAATAGATTTGTTTTATCGCCAATCAATCACATATAATCCAGCTAATCAAGATCTTTAGGTGCAGTCACACTAGACCTTGTGCTCCAATCACTTTCATTTAAATGGGAAGAGTGGAACACGAGCATAAGTGTAGTTTCGTCTTTCGCTTTTGTTCAGGTTGGTGAACTCCTAACTGAATACATATAGCAACATTTTTACCAATTGACCCTTTGCTAAGCCCTACCTTAAAAGTCCAGTTTTTGACCAATCCTGTCTAAGCAACTGATGCCAGGCCGCCATTACTCTGACACGCATGTGCTGTTTTCCAATGAGTGCCAATGGGAGTGGTGTGTGTTTGAGTAGATTTAAATTAATTTTATCAAAATGATCTAATAAAATACAAAACATGATGTTGTCGGGACACTTGTAGTAGTGACACGAGGTACATGGGAGAGGATACACACAGTGTTTTTTCTTCCTTTTCAACCAGGGGTCGGGAACCTATGGCTCACGTGCCACAAGTGGCTTTTTATTATAAATCAAGTGGCTCGCCAGGTGTCTCATCAAGGTTTGAAATGAACATGCAGAGATGTGCACCCATGGTGTGATATAGCACCCGCCACCTGCAAAATGTGATGAGGTTCAACCCAGTTTGTGAGCTCCTCGTCCAAATGTTTACATTATTTTACATATTACATGCGCGAGAAATTTTGCTCATCTTCCCGCAACAAGTGGGTGACCTGTAAGATGTCTTGGAGTGACACATGAAAAGAAATGCTGTTAGTCAAAATGACGAGCATGAAGAAACACATTTTATTATATTTTTTAAGAACAGACAAAAGAAAAGCCGTCAATGCTCGTGTCTGATTCACTGTTTGTTCAGATGCGTGCAATGGGGCCCTGTCTCATGGAGCAAGTGCATGTAAAGAGTTATCACTCCTTTTCTCTGTTTAATTCAACTGAAAACTGTTTGGAAGAATAATGTAATCTATGAGAATGCTGCAAATTATCTCCGATCATCTCGTGAGTTGCTTTGAGTTTCACTTTATTGCCACGGAGCGGTTCACTGTCATTGTCAGCGCAACTCTGCAGGTTCAGTAATATATACAGGTATCTTTGTGTGAAAGAAACAAAGATGAAAGTGATTAAATCATAAAGTAATACAAGATACATTCACCTTGAACCTAAAATTCTGTCCTATCTTATTTTCTTTAGGCAGCATAAACTGGATTAACAAACACAAAACAAACACATTCGATAATAAACACACATTTGGCAGCATTTTTTGGGAACACAAGGGAATTTATTTGTCTTATTTATTATGATTATTAATATCTTTACATTTATAATTGTCTTCAGTTCTTAATTTGTATGCTGTTAGTAATTTTTCACCTGTTGCTGCATGCTGATACTTGCGTGATGGCAAATGGGGCTGTTGGAGACAGTTAATATTTGTATTTGGGGAGGTGGTTTTATATATAAGATTTTTTAATCACTTTGTTATTTTAATTACTTTTTACGTTTCATTTAAAGTGCAATTTGAATTTAGAAATGTCTTCTTTTTTTTCTTTTTTTTTTTTTTACTTTTTTATGTGTTTCAATAAATACATTTTTAAAGCAAAAATATTCACCGGCCTTAGGGATGGACCATATAAACAGATATCTAAATCTTTAAATGTCAAGAAGAGCACACTATGGATTAAACTGTCAGTCCTCATTCCCAAATGAGAATGAATAACATCAGCGAGGACAAATACATTTCCTCCAAGTTAAATTAAAGCTAACAACTGAACATTAATTAATTTATGTATTGATTCACAGCATCAGAATGAATGTGTCATGAGATGTTATAAGCAGTTCTGTTCACTTACATTAATGTTATCAGTTGTGTAATCGCTATACATAATTGTTTTTATCTTTTCAATCTCTACAGTTTTCAATCAAATTACGGTGTAATTTAACGATTTCTGTTTAAAAAGTCAGAAATTAAAAAGTCAGATAAATATACATTACAACGTCACTCTTCATTCCAGCCCACTTAAGAATATTATCATTCCGTTACTGAGAATATTTAGCAAAAAACCCTGCCTTTCAAAGCAATCTCTCATTCGTACCTATGGGAGTTTTGCATAGCTTGTCAGCTCGAGTGACCATAACCAATGGGGGCGGAGCTTAGCGAAGGGTTAGTAGAAGATCTAAATGTCACAGAACTCTTGACCTAATACAAAGAATACAAACTTCAAAGCTGCATGTTGTGCACTGTTGCGAGGAAGTGGAATATACAGTATAGCATTTTATGAATATATTATTATTTGTTATTTACCATTTATTTGGAAAAACCCTAGAGTGATATCAAATCCTGTTCCCCATATTACATCTTCCAAAGCAATTTTGCATGCTTAAAGCCTAGTGTGACATTTTTGGTTTGGATGGACTGGATTTTAATTCTGCTGAAAGGTCAATCTCCAAGAACAGTGTCAAATGTCTAATATGAAAGATAATCAGCCTAGAAAGTGTACTTTAGCATTCAATAGCAGGACATGTTCAATCACTCATGTACGGTGATTATGAACAAGACACATGCATAACAGTTACTGTAATATACATGTCATGGTTATTTGCTATTTACAAAAATGAATTTTCCACTAGAACAGCATTATAAATAGCCTGTTCTCCAAATGCATGCAAATTTAATATTTTTTTTTTTTTACCAATGCTAAATAATGCTGTCTGCACATGTGTATTGCTAGTCTCAGCCTCAGATGGCACTCACAGTCAGTTCACAAACTGCCTGACACAAACTGGAAAATGAAATGTACTTTTTTGAATCTTGATTCAAAGTTCAGGATTTGCCAGGTTGAGGGCATCAAATCTTACACAGAGTTTTGTTTGAGGCTCTTAACAGCAAGCAAACTACATATCCATGAGCAGAATAATTTTTTTCAGAAAAACCTCCTAAACAGCATGAAATCATGGTTATTTTACATGTCGGCCAGATGGTCTTTTCCTGTGTAAGTGGCTAGTTCTTGGCCAGAATAAGTTGCAACCAGACCTATTGCTGTTTGTTAAGTAAAACGTCAGTCTACGGGATATTATTAAAATGCCAACTTGGTGCCACCTAAAGGGTAAATATTGAAATTGTGTTCATGGTTCAGAATATAACTACTGGGCTTCTATCTCAAATGAGCACTAATGTAATTTGAAATGACTCTCTGATGGCAGAGAGTCTTGTTTGGCCTTGACGAATGTGTGTGTGGTAGGGTGTAGATGAGAGAAAGCTCTTATCTCTGTCATTAGCAGGCTTTTCTGCCTCTGGTGGCCTAGATCAATCATTGTAGTGTCAAAAGGGAAGCATGGTGCTCTCCATTTAATACTTGACTGCCTCGATGATGTGACTCACTCCATGATGCCCCATGGTGAATGTACTCAATAGTGATGAGGGGTTGGCTAGAAACAAGGTACTTGTTGTGTTTAAAGCCTGCTAACCATCAAATTCATCAGAATGTCATCCTTCAATGTGAAACATTAGGTGGTTTCCAGGACACAAATTGAGTCCTTTATTTGGCAACAAATTTTTTTAAAAGGATTGATACCATTAACAATATCAAACTTATCAAAGGTTGAGCAGCTGTGCCTGAAAACAACCTTAAAGCTGAAGAATACAATTTCTGTGATACTAGCGCCACTGAACTGAATTGCAAAAATACATGTAACCCCTTTTCCCTATGCTAATTATGATACTTAAGGTAGCTAACCTAATTTAGTAAATATAACACGAGAATGGGGCCCTGGGTCTGTCCTAAAATAAATAATATTAAAACAAATAACACAGGTGTTGGTTTATTTTATGACTACTCGGTTAAATAAACTTGTTAACAACTTTCTTTGGCGGTGCCTCCTTTAATAATAAATTATTACTTTAAGTCAAATTATCCTACTAAGACTGTATGTTTTTTAACTCACAGCCCAAACCCACAAATAACAGGGTAACCTGCCAGGAAAAACACAGAAATGTGAATGGAGTAATTATACACAATTTACTGAAATTAAATGAAAATAAATATTCACTTGTTGTGATTAAATATGTTGAATTTAGGAGGAAAACAGGTTAAATAATATTCACCACAAAATTAAAACAATTTCAGTATGAATCCTCAATTCAATTTACATCTAACTCAGATCAATTAAATTTCAAGTTAGTAGAACCTTGAATAACAATGAATCAAGTGGGCCCACACTTTAATTCACCTCTTTCATTCATTCAGTCTTAAACAAAAATAAATCGTTGCAGGCCTGTGATGTAGCTTGAGAGCGTGGTGGCCAAAAACACAATGGCCCCTTCACTTTGAAAGCAAATAAAATAGTTACTGCACGTGCTTGTTAGTACTCACAACCTGAGAAGATGTCCAGTTGCAGACGAACATCAGGCATAACTGTACAAGGCTGCAATTTCAATCAGCTATTGGCTAGCTGATACAGATTCCAGTGAAGATACTTGACGCCACGAATCAGAGAAACTGCAGAATATACTTCTCCACTGACGAGGAGATGATCCTCATACATAAATACAATCACAAGAAACAACTGTCCGTTTCCTTCAAACAATTAGATAAGCATCCCAGGAAAGCACAACGATTGGTCATCCATAATACTGGGGGTACTTAATCATATTTTTTAAAAGAACTAAGCGGATTGCAAGTTCCTTTTACTTTCACCATACATTGCTGCAAAACCGGCCACATCTCCCAAAAACCCCGCCCCCTCATGAATAATCAATGTCAGATTTACCCAATCAGGAAACAATAAAATGAAGATAAGCAGATATTTCAGTGCAAGCAAGTTAGGATGTATTAAAGCATGTAAATGTTAATGGCTTAAAACAAAACTTTAATTAACCCCTTGCAGTCTGTATTTCTATATGCATATTAAATTCCATCTGGGCTACACCCTCCCCCTTCTAAAAGTCTTGATGTCCTCATCAAATCCAATCAGTGATTCTATTTGTTATCAGAAAGGTTTGTTTGTTTGCCACAGACTGCACAAGTAGCATGGGTTCTCTGTGTACTTTTCAAATTCTCTTAATTGTCAGAATAACTGATTTGGATCATCATTCCCCTATGACTAATAGTTAACGGCATATCTGAGGGTTTTCCAGGCTCATCGTAGGTCAAACGAATGACTGGCTTCACAACTCGTCTGGATACTCGGGAACCCAAAGCCTCACCATCCTCTACTGATGCACTAGAATCAAGGACGTCTCCTTCTTCTAACTCTGTGTCCACCACAGTATCAGATAATGGATGGGCAACTTCAATTTCCGAGCCCTCCAAAAAGGTTGTTTCTTCCAAACCTTCGTTCTCCTGATCAGAACTGGGTTTGTCCTCATCCACCGCTCTATCACCCACTTTTGGGACGTTCTCCTGCTTCTCAAAGTCATCCAAATTGAAACAATGATTTTGGTAAGTATAGTCAACTTCAGAGTCCGAACTTTCTGCTTGTTTGTTATAATCGAACCTGGACAAATCTGATTTCCTTTTCCTGGTCTGCTTTTGTGCAATTTGTGTTCTGGTGACAGGTTTCTCAGCCACCCTCTCTTTTTCCACAGAAGTAGACAACCTAACTAGGTACCCAATTGGTAACAGATGGTCTCTGTGAAGGGTCTTGATAATACCAGCTCCCCGTTCAGGCTTGACACGGTACACCGGTAAGTTTGGCAACTTCTCAACAATCACATAAGGTAACGACTTCCAACGATCTTTCAGTTTATGCTTTCCTGTTATTCCAACATTTCGGATTAGCACTCGATCACCTTCCATCAATGATTGATTCCGAACCCTTTGGTCATATCGTGTTTTGTTTTTCAGATGACTCTTGTTAGCAGCATCAGACGCAAGTTCATAAGCTTTCCTTAAGTCTCTTCTCATCTCAAAAATGCAGATAAAAGCTCACCAGGATTCTGACGCAGCAGTCGAAAAGCGAAATACAGATCCTCCCCAGATTCGGCTGTTCCAAATGCACTTTCTAAAGCCTCTATGTATTCAATGGGATTAGCTTCTGGATTCGCCATTCTCACAGCTTGAATGATCTCCAAAGCTGGACCCTTTAGACTTTCTATCATCCTTCTCCTCTTTTCTTTGTGTGAGCAGTCACACTCTTCGATCATGAGTCTGGCCTGATTGCTCCAACTGTCTAAAGTTTCTTCCCCTAGAGGAGTAGGGCTTACACCTGAAAGTGTTCGAAGACGGCGATAAGTGCTGCTCTCTGGAAGGGGTCTTGCTGTTCTTTCTAACAGTTCTCCAACAGCTCTAATGATAGACTCAGGGCTATTTCCCGAGGTCAAGGTAGAAGCTTTAACAGTTTGAATATCCTCCCAAGTCTTTCCTTCTTCTCTTAATAATCGTGACAATTTCTCTGTGAAACTATCTGGATCATTTGTCTCAGTTTCCTCATCGACTACAGTTATCATCCAGGCATTACCTCCACTCAAAGGGACAACTTCAGGAGGGAGTACTGATGAATCTACTTGTTCACGGCATTCGCACAACACATTGAGGCAATTTTGGTTGGGCTTGAATACTTTCCCTCTTACTCTCACTCTACCAAGAGCTTTGATCATCTCTACTGTTTCTTCAACATGTGCCACATCAGTTTCTTCTGGCACTCCTGATAGCATTAATGCATGAGCCAGATCAATTCCTTCACCTCTACACCAATTTCGAAGTTCAGCCATCCTTTCAGTCCTCGCTGTGCCAGCCATGGCTACTATGCTTTACCTCAAATTAATAAATAAAATTAATCAATAGTACAAAAATAAACCCAAAACGATCCCAGCGGTGCCTCCATTTATGTAACCCCTTTTCCCTATGCTAATTATGATACTTAAGGTAGCTAACCTAATTTAGTAAATATAACACGAGAATGGGGCCCTGGGTCTGTCCTAAAATAAATAATATTAAAACAAATAACACAGGTGTTGGTTTATTTTATGACTACTCGGTTAAATAAACTTGTTAACAACTTTCTTTGGCGGTGCCTCCTTTAATAATAAATTATTACTTTAAGTCAAATTATCCTACTAAGACTGTATGTTTTTTAACTCACAGCCCAAACCCACAAATAACAGGGTAACCTGCCAGGAAAAACACAGAAATGTGAATGGAGTAATTATACACAATTTACTGAAATTAAATGAAAATAAATATTCACTTGTTGTGATTAAATATGTTGAATTTAGGAGGAAAACAGGTTAAATAATATTCACCACAAAATTAAAACAATTTCAGTATGAATCCTCAATTCAATTTACATCTAACTCAGATCAATTAAATTTCAAGTTAGTAGAACCTTGAATAACAATGAATCAAGTGGGCCCACACTTTAATTCACCTCTTTCATTCATTCAGTCTTAAACAAAAATAAATCGTTGCAGGCCTGTGATGTAGCTTGAGAGCGTGGTGGCCAAAAACACAATGGCCCCTTCACTTTGAAAGCAAATAAAATAGTTACTGCACGTGCTTGTTAGTACTCACAACCTGAGAAGATGTCCAGTTGCAGACGAACATCAGGCATAACTGTACAAGGCTGCAATTTCAATCAGCTATTGGCTAGCTGATACAGATTCCAGTGAAGATACTTGACGCCACGAATCAGAGAAACTGCAGAATATACTTCTCCACTGACGAGGAGATGATCCTCATACATAAATACAATCACAAGAAACAACTGTCCGTTTCCTTCAAACAATTAGATAAGCATCCCAGGAAAGCACAACGATTGGTCATCCATAATACTGGGGGTACTTAATCATATTTTTTAAAAGAACTAAGCGGATTGCAAGTTCCTTTTACTTTCACCATACATTGCTGCAAAACCGGCCACATCTCCCAAAAACCCCGCCCCCTCATGAATAATCAATGTCAGATTTACCCAATCAGGAAACAATAAAATGAAGATAAGCAGATATTTCAGTGCAAGCAAGTTAGGATGTATTAAAGCATGTAAATGTTAATGGCTTAAAACAAAACTTTAATTAACCCCTTGCAGTCTGTATTTCTATATGCATATTAAATTCCATCTGGGCTACATACACAATGTTTTCAAAACAGATTTCCGAAAATTCCCTTTGTCTGTTGTTGTTCGAACCATCAGATAGTCATTGTTGGGGCAGGTCAAAGCGGGTCACTCTAAACAAACACAGGAATTTTATAGTGCCTCAGAAACATGAACCTCTGAATAACTTGTAATTGTCTCTGCATATTAAGCTGGGAGAGAAGGATTTTAACACTGCAAAAGATACATACTTCAGCTTTAAGGGATTTGCAATATAATTTGGACAAGCTGTTCAGATTCAAGATCCATGTTGAGTTGGCAAATAAAGAACATAAGCACAATGAACATCCCAAAGAAGTATACGTATGATTGAGTTTCCCTAACTTTGTGCCAGACATTCTCCAGAATATGCTGTTCAAAAATGAAATACCAAACCATTCTCATTTAACGCTTCAATGAATCAGATGGCGAAGAGGATGCAATATAGGAAGCCAAGCTGTATATATTTTGAAAAATTAACAAAAGCACACACATCCACTGGCAAAAAAGCTCAGTGTGTGTGCCCGACCAAATTGGTATCAGAAAAAGTGAGAAAAGTCGGCACACCACAGCTCCAAAATTAGAAAAAAGTATTTTAATTTTCTCACCTAAGGTGATATTTCGAGCCCACGACTCTTCATCACACAAACTGAGATTGAGATCCTTAGATGAGAAGGACCTCGAGGACTTGGGTACTCGGACGTGGCAGCAATGATCAATCATGAAAATCGATAGTGATCACGTGTGATGTGACTTTTCACTTAATTCGAAATCCAGTGACAATTACCTGAAAACTAAACACAAACGTGCTAAAGAGGGAGCTAATTTTTCATTTTGAGATTGATTACATTGTGACTTTGAGGGGTACATTGATTATCAGAGACTTCTCATGGCAAACAAACTGATACGACGCTGCAATGATATTGTTACAATAATCAAACAAAGAAAGTGTAATTAACTGTATTTTGAAAACCTGTCTCTGTAAATGTTTGCTAAACACGCTTTATTATCATTTATTGTAAGAACTTTGACTCGTTAATGGATATTATTAAATAAAAGTGAATGACTGTCACTGACTAAACGCCCTGCGTGACGTAACACACACCTGCATCTTGACGAAATGAATGAAGATTACCGCTCGAGTTTCCAAGTTAGATATCCGATATAAAGTGTCATTCTGTTGCACTTTCCTCAGTTGAAAGGTGGAAATTAAGATTCTCAGACTTGAACGGAATGCTTCACGAAACACAGCAACAACAATACAGAGCATCGTGGCTTTCCTCACAAGAGCGAACATTTGGACACACACACACCAGGCACGTGTGGCAGTGTAGAGCAGACGAGTGTTTCAAAAAGCTAGACAGAGCGCAGTTAAATGGTACACAATGCAGCATCTTCAAACTGAACTTCAACCTAACATCCATATTAAAACACAATGGTTATGGCATCTCCTGTTATTTGAAAATAAACGGTTCAGACAGTCACAATAAAAACTGGTGCATACTTACTAAGATTACTACAGTAACCTGAAGGAAGAACAGACAGACGTGCGTTGTGCACATTCTTTCTGGGTTGGGCAGCGAATCTTCACATAATGACAAAATATGATGCATTATATTTTGATTATGCAATCTTTTCTACATTTTGTAACATACTATTTTAGAACACTGTTGTATTAAACATGCAGAAGAATTGAAACAACATGATTTGAATCTAGGAAAAACCCAACCTTTTTAATCCTGGAATTATTCAACATCATAAATTAATGGACCAAGCATCAACAATCCTACTGAAGGCCTGTCTTTGGACAATAAAAAGGTCAAGACATTCTAAACACCATAATTCAAAGCAAAAAGGGTCTAGGAAAGGCCCCTCAGCATGACCTTCTGAACTTCCACACTGAGTTTAAGCAGACTTTTCCTTGAAATGTTTCCAAAAGACCATCCGATTTGCACGACTCTAATACTAACATGTTTCATCTTAATCTGGGAACATTTTACACATTCACAGTACTTTACAGATTTAGACTTCTAAAATGTATAGAATGCATTTAAATCCACGATTTATACAATACTTAGTCTTGCTAGGTAATTCAGACAATTGCTTTGAACTGTGGTAACTTGTATAACTGACAAATGAATGATTATAGCCTGATATACCTCTTTAAAATGTGTGTAATGCTTATCAATGTTGTATAACCAATGAATTAACCAGTATGACTTGTAACCAGGGATTTTCACGTTTTGTTACCAACACGTATAATATCCATGAAAGAATGTCAGGCTTGGTATGAAACGGTTTGCTTGGTTACATAGAGAAAGCTGATGACAACGAATATCGTGTCTCTTGTACCATTCTCAAGATAAAAATTTTCATGATTGAATATGCACTAATTTTGAGTGGGAGATTTGTAAGTATATGAAACAAAGGACCATAAAATCAACTGTCGAAAAGACAACCCAGTTGACAATGTGTCTCTGAAAAGTCACTTCTGATACCTTTGGGGATGAGGCCAATTCAGTTAAAATGTTTCCAAACAGGAAGAACGTTTCTCGGAAGAAAGTTGTCTCTGCTTCTGCTCTTCTGACGGCTCAGACTTCACTCTGACTCATCCCCTGTGGTCTTCTCTGGATCTCGTTGGAACCAGATCCATGCCATGTGTGGTCCAAGGAAGCTTGGGACTCGAAGTCCCAAGGAATCTCGTCACTCTCTACGGTTCACACACCCATGAGAAGGCCTCGCTTCAAAACCAACCTCATCATTCAAACAGACAATAATTATCTGATCTTACAGAGGTCCAAAACATAGACGGAACGAACTTTCGACCAAGAGCCAAGAACCAAGCAACACAAAGAACGAAAGGAAATATCACAACATGCAAGTACATCTCTAATATTGTGCTCAAAGTGCTGGTGTATTAGTTAAATACTTTGGGTAATCCAATAGCAAATTGATGTAGACCCAAATAAGGTTAAATATTTCTTAAGGCTTTGTCAACAGACTCCATAAAGTTAATTTTCACTGCATTGATCTTGTATTTCACATTCTTTCACTCTTCTCACCAACCTGTATCATGTAAATATGTGTTAGATTAGATTTATGTTTAGAATAGCAATAAAGTTTGTCTGTATTCAAAGATGATTTGATTGGTATATTTTGATAATTAATCTCTTCCCTGTTTCTAAAAGATTTCTACTCAAAGCTGTATCTAAATACGTGTGATATTATTTTCAATAAGCCATGAGAATAATATCACTCCAATAAGTGAATTAATCATAATTCACTTATTAAAGCTAATTCCTTACAGTAGAAATTGTGAGTGGATACAACAAGACATTGTATTACAATTTTAATGGTCGAGAATTTTATTCAGACAAATAATCTAGTTATTTGTCATTTATCTAATTTATGATGGTTGTCGAACGTGACTAATTCCATTATACAGTTCATTACCTAATAATGTACAATAAGGACAGTGTAATTTAGTTCATAGCTCACATATTTCAAGACCCTAAATTCCCTTCTAAATTTAAAATACCAAATACCCTTACATATAATGGTGTGAGAATGCGGCACCTCAACGGTTCCCATCTAAATTCATCAGTACTAAATACCCCTATGACAGTCTATAATAATAAATAGACGATACACTGGAACAACAAGACACAATGCAGAGTACTTGAGTAGACAAAATTACCAAAATGCCCATCCCTAATGAGAACATTAAAATAAATTTTTCTAATTTTGGTGCTGTGGTGTACCAACTTTTCTCTCTTTTTAAGCTGTATATATTCACAACGCTTCAACGTATTGTCATAAAACTTGATTTAAACATGGTAAATGTTGTTCTAACATTGTAAAACCTGGCTTTAAGACTGTGTTCCTCATTGTGCGGCTCGACAAGCTTTCATTAGCGGCTGACGAGACAGTTACTGTAATTAATAATGCAGCCAATAGAGCGAAACAATAATAGAGTGTATGTGTGGTGTTCTTCCTTGAATGTAAGAAGATGCAGGTCCATGTAGGTGCAAAGCAATTTATCAAAACATTTATAGATTTTCTTATTAAACAAAACAAACCAAGTGAAAAGAAAATTTCTACTGTCTATTTCGTTGTCAGCAAATTTAGATTAGCCTCAATGGGTGCTGGGGCATTCAGTATTGCTGCTCCTAAACTTTGGAATTCATATCCTGTGTGTGTGGTGGTGGCGTAGTGGCTAGAGCACAGGGCTGCTAATCAGAAGGTCGCTGATTCGAACCCCACGGCCACCACCATTGTGCCCTTGAGCATGGCACTTAACTCCAGAGGCTGCCCTGGCCACGCTAACCCCCAATTTCCACCAACTGCGGAACGGCTGCAGATCCGCTCCGGAACGGCGGCGGAGTCAATAGGTTTCCATTAAAGTCAATGTGTGTATTTTCACTGACTGCGGAACGTCTGCATTCCGACTCCGTCCCAGCTCCGGCGACCGCAGCCCTCCGGAGCAGATGCGCATAGTTTCTATTTTTGCCGTATGCCGGAGAGCGCCGCAGGAAGTCGAGCACAGAAACAAAATAAAATATCAGGTAATTTTCAAAATAAAATACCCAGTGCTCACGGCGGATCGTATTTCCCTGCACTACACCATGGATGATGAGATGCTGATTCTGGAAGTACAAAATCACCAAATCATTTATGACCCGTCGCATCCTTTTTATAAGGACAACCTTAAAAAGGAAATGGCGTGGAAAACAGTAGCAGGAGTAATGGGTGTGGATGGTAAAGTCACTAATTTTGTCCAATAAATGCAGATAGAAAGCAAATAGTTTATCCATGTACTTGTAAAGGCATTCTCTAGCTATACATGTTAAACCCATTAAAAATTTTGAATTAAGCAGACATTGCAGGGTTGTTTGATTTGCATGAATAACTTTATTTACAGGTATTAGGTTATGTAATGAAGTAAGTTGAATTTCAGTTAAACTATATATATATATATATATAAATAAATAACCATTTATTTAATATTGGGTTTGACATTTGCTAAAGTGGAAAAAAATATTGTACTTGGTTGAATCACAATCTCCGCAAAAAAGGGAGATTAGCAGGTCAGCACAGAGTTGTTTCCCCTCCACTCCTCTGGATGGAAACAAACTGTTGCTGGTTTTGTGGTTCTTTTTAAAAACTACATCCTGTTATATTGCGCGATCATACGTAAATTCGCAAGATATCGTGTGTCCACGTGACTTCAGCTGTCAGTCATAGCCGCAGCCGTTCCGCAACAAATCCGGATCTGGTAGGTATTGAAGGACGGCGGAGAACGGATCCGACACGCAGCGGAGCCGATCCGCGGCTGTTCCGCAGTTGGTGGAAATTGGGGGTAAGGGAGAAGGGCATTAACATTCTCAATTATCTTGATGACTGGCTGATTCTAGCTCACTCGTGAGATCTATCGAGTGTGCAGAGGGACCTTGTGCTTCAGCACCTCAACCGTCTAGGGCTTCAGGTTAACTGGGAAAAGAGCAGGCTCTCCCCTGCACAAAGCATCACTTTTCTCTTTTCTCTCCTTTTCAGGTGAGCCCACATAATTCGGTTCAGTGCCCCATACGTGGTGATTCCCCTTCGGTAATCCCACATGATGCATTTCCACTGTTCAGTTTCCCCTAACCCTGTGTTTTCCATCGACAGAGCTCAGCTCTACCTCTGCCACTGTGTACCCTCTCCATAGATAGGGTCCTCCCAGTGGCTTCACTTCCCCGTCGGTGAGTCCATGTGAGGTATTCCTGTACATGTTAACCTTCCTCCCATAGAATGTGGTCTCCGAAGTGCTCTCCCTCCTGGAGAGGGAAGAGTGTTTCCCCAGCACTATCCTAGCAGGTGCTCTGCGGGAAATTGCTTGATATAAAAATCAGGAAAGGCATGTTGCCTCCTCGGGTAAGTGCCTCCTCCCACCCTTAACAGGATCAGGGAGACGCCTTACCTAAATTCGCTGGAAGGTCACAACGTGGTTGAGTGCTCACTGCGAGGCACGTGGCAGCTTGCCCATGTCCACTCCTCCGTACTTCGTAACATGTCTAAGCGGTTGCGCTGTTTCGTATAGGTACCCCTGTCACTACATTGACACAGTCAAGTGAGTGACAGACAGGGAACATTTTGGTTACATATATTAACTCTGCTCCCCGATGGAGGGAACGACACATGTGTCCCTCCTGTAGTGGCGCTGAGCAGACCGCTGACATAGCTAGGACTCTCTCTCTCGGATCATCAGCATGAATCTGAATGAATGATGCACACCTTCTTTTATACACGTATGTACGGGGGGCGTAGAGTGGCATGCAAATTCCACTCACCAATTTTCATTGGCCTTTTCTGAATAAAGCAAAGGTGACTGGGGCTCACAAGATCGAACCCATAGTGTCACTACAACGACACACCGTCTCATTCCCTCCATCAGGGAACAGAGTTTACATCTGTAACTAAGACGTTTGGCTCTGCTAGGTCAAAAGTTGAATCAATCACTATGCCACAAGCAGTCACTCACAAAAATAATTTATATGTAGATTTTTGTATAAACAAATGGATGTTTATTGAAAAGTGCTGGTATGTAGGCTGGGAGGCAATCTTATTGTTCTTTGGGAGAACTTGATTGGATAGGACTTTAAAACTATAGTTCTCTATCTCCTGCAAACACACACAAATACACAAACACACACATGTGCACGCACGCATGCACAGACACACACACACACACACACACACACAGTAGAGATTGCATTAGTTTTGTTTCATGCCTCCTAAATAGTTTTCTTTTGTGTTTTTTTTTTATCTGTCAAAAATTAATAGACAGAAAGAAAGAGGTGATGATCGTACTAAAATTTAAGAATTATTAAACACCACCATTTTTAAATGTACAATTATATCTAATATACTTGGCCAAAAAGCTTATATTCATGCTTTGATAAGAAATTACAATGATGTTCTGACAGATTTCTCCTTTAAAGATCCATCAGGTATGCTCATGGTTATTGGTTTGTTTGTCCGTTGGGTCATATTGCATTCTCACCACATGCAACCACTCCAAAGGTTGTTTGTTTTAGTGTGGATCCGAGTGCGATTGCCATGTTTATATATCCCTAAATGTTGGCACCAGGTTCCAAACAAATGCTCCAAACGGACAGATTTAATAATGCCCTGAGACTCCTTTACAGTGTGCCTAGAGGTTCTCCAGAGGATAACAATTGAACACTTTTCAATGCGGAAATACCAGTAATGCAAAAGTAACTAATGACAAAAAAAAAAAAAAAGTTTTTTTCAGGAAAGTGCAGTTTCAATGTGGAGCAATATGTTTTTAACTGAAAATTAATAAGTGTGGACATGGCCTCAGAGAACAGAAAGGGTGTGTCTTGAATAAAAATCACTGGATTTAAAACATCCCAATAAGGTCAACATAAATACGATGATAGTATGATCAAGTGACATTCAGAGAAACACCAAATATTTGGAAAAGAACAAAAAAAGAACTACTACACCAGCAAACACATGTTAGCATTTGAGAAATGTAGAATTTCTTACCTGAATATACAAAGTATTGCAATGGCAGTAGTGAGAGAAATGAGAGAAACACTGTGGCCGATGGTGTAGCCAATCTTCACCGACCTAAAGAAACTATCCTGGAAAAGAATAGAATTAAATAATTAATGTTTACAAGTTCAAATACCTTTGAACTTCACAATTGTGTGAACTAAGTCTGCTCGAACCCTCAAATAATAAAAGTTTTGTTCATAGTATTATCTGCCTCAGAACATTTTTCATAAACCTTTCCAGTAAGAAGTCTTTCTATTAAAACCAAGAAAAACACCTCTTATGTTACATGAAGCAAAAGAATCTGTCACATACAGTGTGTCAGCATCGTATTCAATGTGCAAATCTATAACTGAGCTTTTTAATAAGCATATTGCTGTCACAACCTATGATAAAAGTGGGGTCAAAACACACAAACACCCCAAATAAAAACTACAGCACAAAAAAATAACCATATTTGACTATGTATTTGACCATGACTCAATTAATTGTCTGAAAGATGCCTGAAAAGACATAATTCTGGCTCAAGGTTCTCTCTATTGTGTGTGTGTGTGTGTGTGTGTGTGTGTGTGGTAAGAATGGGTAATGTGCTGCCTCTCCCACACAGACTTTTCTTAATGGCTCACCTGTGTAGAGCTTGGTTCTGCAATGCTGTTATTTTCTTTTTTGTGTTTTAAATGATCCCTTCTTTGACTAAGGTTGAGTATGAAAACATCAATATGGCAACACAGAGGAGTCAGATATTCAATGCCAAAACATAAAATCCCTTTTAAGTCCAATGCCCACATATTCCCAAGTGGGACTCTCCTGTTTTTCATTGATGGCGAAACACATGCTGGGAAAGCTTTCATCAAAGTGCAAAAGGCATGTGCTCTTCACTTAACTACACTCTGCTCAAAGATCAAGCCGTTTAATTTAGTGTATCACTGGCTGCTTCGAAGATGGACTATTAGTATGTTTACAAGTGCGCAGAAAAGCTGACACTGATGTGCAATGCTAAATAAATGAGCTTTTATTCTTGGCTTGTTGGTTTGCACCCTGAGAATAAAAGACAGGCAGGAAAAGGAAGCTAAGAGGTTGACTGAAAAAGGATGAATTTTAAAGCTTGGGTTTTGGAGTAAGGAACACTCAAGGACTTTATCACAAACAGTTTGAATGACTGCATTACTCTGTGTGGGCTAAAAGTTCAAAAGTTCAGAAGTTCAAGAGTAGGAGCATTTCAATGCTATATAATGCAAGTGCTGTTGAACAGTAGTTGACATAACTTTGCAAATAGACATTGCATTGATGGTGTTCTCTTAAAACTCTCTGCTGATCTTAGACCAGAATGAATTTCTAAGCTGTTTAGAGTTGGTTTGGTGCTGGTCTAGCTGGTAAACCACCATTGCCATGCAAAATGTAGCTGGTCAAACAGCATGGTCTTTCTAAAGAAGCTGTTTGACCAAGGAAGTCTTACTGGTTAAAGGGATAGTTCACCCAAAAACGAAACATCCGTCATCATTTACTCACCCTCATGTTGTTCCAAACATGTATGTCTTCCTTTCTTGCATGGAATGTGAAGGGAGATGTTACAGTAGGCAGATTGTCAGGGACTAACAGTCTCAGTCACCATTCACTTTCACTGTATAGAAAATAGATGCATTAAAAGTGAATGGTGACTATGGCTCATATTCTGCCAAACATCTCAGTTTGTGTTCCACAGAAGAAGAAAAAAAGTAATTTGGGTTTGGAACAACAGGAGGGTAAGTAAATCAAGACAGAATATACATATTTGGATGAACCCTGGGAGATGGGTTTCAGATTTTAAACATTAGTTTATGGTAATTAAACAATACATTTGTTTTATTATCATTAAAAATGGATAAACAACAACAACAAAAACAGCTGACACTGTCACAACAACAGATTCAGAAAGACAAACTGCATATTGAATCTCACAGCTTGCTAAAGTCACACAATAGTTCCCTCAAAGCAAAATGTGCTTCAAAATCTAGATTTGCCCATAAACTGACATTGCTTTCTGAAGTCACACAAAATTCATCAATCTTTACGCTTGCGTCTCTGATGGTTAGGCTAGTTAATAAGTCTGGTGGGGGCACCAGTATACCAGCATCTAAAATGACATGTTGAAAATACATTGTACCATAGACCATTGCTGGTGACCAGAAATGCCGGTCATTTCAGCAGTGATTTAAATCAGCTTTGGAGGTAAAACTACCTGATAAATAATTTAGACTTACATCATCAACCGTGCCGTTAAGGTTATACCCACAATTCTCTGCAATTGTCATTGGGTGCATCTCAGTCCAGCCATCTGCAGTGCAAGTCTTGGAGAGGTTACCTGTGTGAGACATTTAAAGGTCATTAAAACAAACAAACAAACACCCCAACAGCTTGCATCAGTTTTTTACTGTCCCAACTTTAACTGAAAGGCATTGAGCCCCAAGAGCTGGCTTCCTGGAGTGTGTCTACATAATTACAGTACAATGGTTTTTTCAGCTAAAGTAGAAAAATGCTGGGCCATGTCACTCCTCTTGCTGAGATGTTTCCTGACACTTCTACCTGCACAGCACCCCACTGAATGAATAACTCTGCATCCAATCAAAATGCAAAGAGCCCCCACCAGGCAAGGTGACTCAGTGTGGTGAGCTTATCGTTTTGATCTATGTATGCAGTACAAAAAGATCACAAAATAAATTGAGTTCTTGGAATGCTTATGAGAGAAAAACAAAATAGTTAAATTCATTATATTAAAACAGGGTTCCCATACTTTTTGGCTAATCAATTTACACGACTTCGACACAATAATTTAGACCACCATTTGTGAACCGGTTCAACCGATTCATTGAAAAGAACTGACTCAAAAGAGGGATTCGCTCACAAATTGCATATCACTATGACTTGTGAGCAAGTTTGACTTAATACAATATTTCAGCAATATCTAGCGGATAATTTTTTTTTAAAACAGGACATAGCTTTACGAATTGGCAAAATGTTTTCAAAATGTTATTATGTGATTTATTACACGTATTGCGGATGTTCCGAGGTGAAATGTGTCCACTGTGTGGAGCTAAAAGTGAGTCAAATGTTTTCCCAAACAGATTCTTATAGTTAAAGTTCTGTTGAATTTTAAATGAACAAAACAACAAAAAATCATAGGGACATAGGGAAACATTGGAGGTATGCCACAACGATGACTCATTCAAAGAGAACATTGTCTTCATACCTGTTTGAAAAATATGATGTATAATTCAACAGGAAGGACACTTCGATATTTCTCTGATAACTAATGCATTCATGCAAGGCCAGTGTTATAATACCAAGCATTGATCAAAAACAAGGCAATCAATTTCACTTAGGCTTGAATTAAAAAGAGAATGGGTACACTGTATGATTCAAAATTGTAGAAGTATACAAGAAAAAATGCAGGCGCACAGCTAGAAGTTAATGTTCATAGAAACTTTTTAGATGCTGGCACACTGATAACCATTCCAATTTATTGACAATGTTTCGACCCAAAATAGATCTTCATTTGGTCAAGCAAACTAATCATCTTTCATCGGTTTGTTTGACATGATGTTAGTTTGTTTGACCTGTGAAGGCCTATTTTGGGTTGTAATGTTGTCAATAAATTGGAACATTTAGCAGTGTGCCTCTCATTTTTCTGTATATATTATGATTCCCCATGTACCGTTCTAAGGGCTTTTTCTTCAACATGCTTGTTATGTTGATGCTAAATGAACGAATGAAGCAATACCATTTCATAACATGTATAAAATGTACACTGAGTAGAGGCACATAACCTTTTCAAAAAGGTAGCAACAATTTAAATAAGTCAAATATATAAACAAAGTCAACCCACACATATAAAATGTATAAAAATGATGTCCACTAGTGAATGAATGGTAATGACCTGTGGCTCAGGTTGTAGAGTGGGTCGACCACTAATCACAGGGTTCCTGGCCCACATGACTCAACATGCTGAAGTGTCCTTGGGCAAGACACTGAACCCCAAGTTTCTCCCAATGGCAGGTTAGAGCCTTGCATAGCAGTTCTGCCGCCATTGGTGTATGAGTGTGTGGGTGAATGGGACACAGTGTAAAGCGCTTTGTAACCTCTAAGGTTAAAAAAAAAAGGTGTTTTATAAGTACAGACCATTTAACATTTCCAACTTGAAAAGAAAATGCTGAAAAAACAAACAAACAAACAAACTGCTAAAACTAGCCCAAGATGGTTATCTGTTAGCTGATCTCCAATCAGTTTTAAAATATTTTTTTAGCACTTATTAGCAGGTCAGTTTGGGGGACCAGCTTAAACCACCTAAGCTTAACCAGCTTCTACAAGCAATAAGTAGTATTGTTTTTTTTAGCAGGGTACTCATTAATCAACAAACCTTGGTATCCATTTTCTCTCTAACTCCCCCTCCCCCCAAACCCTTAATTCAAGTTACAAATCACAATCCTCCTTTAATTCAAAGGTGGAAAAACAGCAGTGGTTCGTCAACAAGAAGTTATGGTAATAAGGTCAGCTTGTTCTATCCACTTGTTAAAAATTAATTGGCCATTGTTATGTCTAGATGTGACCCCTGGCTCACCGCAGGAAGTTTAGTTGCTGTAAGTATCAGGCAAACAACATATATCTGCAGGTATAATTATCATAAAAACAACACTGCTCTGCTGATCTTTCACCCTTTCTAAATTCTGCTTCTGAACCATCAGTGCCTGTGTGAAAATTGAACAGAAACCTGGTTCTGTGGTTGGGAAACATATGAAAGACTTCTCTAGTTTCTCACCCCTACACGCGAGTATTCATATTATGTCTTAAGGCTGCTATCTTCCTTTAAATTAACCCCAGACATTGTGAATTTATTTATTTTTTGTAATTATAGGTTTGTGTTGCTCTAATAAGTTGTTACAATGAAAGCTGTATTGTTCCTTTAGTATGTATTGATCTGTTTATTGATCACATGGAAGATGCACCATGAAATAATGGTCAACACTAAGCTTCAGAATGTCAGGGAGGTCATCTACAATACATACAGACAATTTGGTTATAAATCATAAACATATTGTGTTACAGAAAGCATATTTCTCTCTTTTGTAAAAACTCCCACAACCAAACACAAAAATAATCAAACAAGCAGGTGGAATCAAGACGAGCAGGTGGAACATTTTCTCAATAACAATGAGAAAATTGGATTAAATTAGATTTTCTGATGTGTGAAGATCTGATCAGACAATCTGGACCAAAAAAAAAATGAAATGCTGAATGAACCTGACTTAAACAATTTGACAACTGCCACATGCATGAAATCCAGTTGACTTTTCACTTTATTAGGTTCTTGACATTTTTAAGATGGTGAATCCCTTTTCCATTTTTCAATAGTACAAAACATCTAAACATCTGACATGCTTTCATTAGTTATTACCTAGTAAATTAATAAACATTATATTTTTGTCAAGATTGTAATAAACTAAAACATGCACCTTTAAAGAATGATGCATAATATCATGTGTATCATGTAGGATTCATTTTTATTTTATATTGTTACACGTATCCAGCTAATCCCTGACACTACTCCCATTGCTATATTGTCGTGATTATCAGAAAGACACGGACTGAGGGTTAAAATCAGCTGTCATTTTAATACATGAAGAATTTATACAAACATCCATATTAATTTAACAAAGGCCTGTAGCTGAAAGCTTGTGTAATTTTATTTAAGAGGATGTTTACTCTTGGCTTTCATCTGAAGCGTTGTTTATTGTATGGAGTTGTCGGCAAGCCTCTCACATTTATCACCGTGCACAAACACCCACGCCCAATATATCCATCCTCACACATTATTCCAGTGGACCGCCGGCTTTGTGAAAAGCCCCAGAGATCCCATGAAGCCAGATACAGAATGCAGCATTAATCCGATCTATTGAACCACGGACAGACTTTTATCATTCTACGAAATATAATCTAGGCATTCCCATTCAGAGAGAGCCTGATTGTGTTAGTGTATTGTATTTAATATATAGATATGTGTGTGTACATGCTTTAGATACAAATCCATAGGGAACAAGTGAATAAGTCAAAGCCATGGCTCCTGAATGAGGAAGACTTGGTACAGTTGTAAAAATGTGCAATTTATTTGTGTAATTCTGCGTTTCTACGATCACAAATAAACTGCAGTAATGACACTTTCTCTGCCTCAGAAAAGGAGCATTTTTATATTAAATAAATTTTTTGCAAGTCTATAATTTTTCTTCTACAATCTACAGTTCGTATGTCTTTGAATTCAAGTATCTCTTTTATCTCTAGGTTGTTGGTTGAAATTTAACATGATTGACAAATAGTATTGACAAAACTGTCGCTGGTAGCTACAATTCCACAACTCCATTTTTACCAGCCACCCATATTCAGTCTGTATACAGTATACAACCTGTCTACTGATATACAAAATATACATAATGTGTAATATATACAATTTGAACATACTGTTATTTTGTAATATAAAGTATGATACCGCAACATTATTATTATTATCATAATGATAATTTTGCCACATACAAATAATGCCTAACAAAGAAGACAAGAACAGAAGCTGAACTTAGGGCCCTATTTTAAGAACGCTAGTGCTAATCGTCATGTGTAAAGTCAATGGTCATGGCCATAATATTTTAGCAACTTATAGCAAGCTAATGGGCTGGGTCAAGTGCAATTTAATTTGGAGGTTCTTCTCCAGTTTTTGCACCACCTGTGTCCTATTATATAGTCCATTCCCTCAAGCACCAGTGATATAAACAAAGACAGCGTGTTCATAAAGAAGGTAGTGTAAATGGACCGAATGCAATTAATTAGAAATATGGACACGCTCCTTTTTATGCTTAGAAACACATTTTCATGTCAGGATTTGGATGTACGCTCCGTTAAATTATAAGGAATGTAAGTATTACTACTTCAACTGATACACAAATCGTGGCTAGTATTAATAGTGATTGCATCTGCACGCACTCCTATATCAGTTTATTTAAATTTAGAAAAATAATATTAATTTATTGAAACATGAAGAAATTAAAACAAAAAATATTTCTAAATTCAAATTTGACAAACAAAATGAAAATATAATCAAACTAACGAAATGGTCAAAAAAATCATTTACAAAATCCAAATATTTTATCCTCTCCAACTTCTTCCACCGGCCCCTTTTGCAGTGACTTAAAAATCACTAGAAAAATGTCAATACAAATTAGATCATAAATACTATTGTCAATTTAAACTAGGGTTGTGCCGATAGACGATGATCTCGGGGATTGACGATGGTCAGAGTGATCACCAATAGCTAATGCCTTTGACAAATATTTGGCTTGTTTTCCCATTAGTACATTAAATTATTATTATTATTATTATTATTATTAGGCTATTATTATTATCAAATGGGAACAAAACAAATTTATTCACACACATGATGTATTTTCCCGAACAACTAAATACCCGACCGGTAGAGAATGCACAGATGAAGTATGTTCTTTGTCAGAGAGATGTTGCCCTTCACAGCTGTTGTAAAGTCACCTTTCAAAAAGTTGAACAACCCACACTTTATCTGCACAGTTTTTTTCCAGTTTCATTTGAATTTTTAGTTAAAATAAATTCAAAATAAAGTTAAAAGTTTTAAATTAAGGTGTCTTGCTTTATTGTGTAGTCTTAACCCTAACCCTGCTTAATGAAAATTACCCCATAGTACCACCTAGCATCCAACCAGCAGTAATACCGGTGTTTGTTGGTTTGCATCACTTCATTAACATACAATTCACCCACAGTTTGTGTGCATACACCCACAGATAGTGCAAACACTACCACCCAAGGCCATTTACACTTTATGCTGGCACAAAACTTGCATTAGAATTAATGCTCTAACAAAAATTGGATAGGACTTTGCATGTAGCACTACGCTTTGTGAGCCCTTCCTGTTCAAGCACCATTTTTCAGTCTGTACTGAATTATGATGACACTCATGACAATTCACCTAATGCTGTGGCATTGTCAGCCACAAATATTTGGAATTAAGCAATGTCAAAATAAAATGAACCTGTAGAATTGTGTTCACAATGCAGGTAAGATATGAACTACTCCATGGAAATAAAACAAACTAAACTCGGAGAACCTCCTGAGATGGTCTTTTTTTTACAGAGACACCTTTTTTCATCTGTTCTTTCAAATATAATCAAGTGTTTCTTCAAATACACGTCTTTGTGACTATCGGCATTTCTCGCCAGATGTCACTCCAAGACATCTTACCTGTCTCATGCCACAATTACCCACAACTGCACATGAAATACTCACATCTCCACTCAAAAAAATATTTTATCCTATTTTTAAGATGCATCCATTTCAATTGAATAACACATTTCCATCTAATTGAATAAAATAGTCTTGAAATAAAACTTAATAAAACTTGTATTTTGTAAGATTTGTACATGTACATTAAAGATTAGGCAATTCAATTAGATGGAAATTTGTTATTCAATTGAAATGGATACATCTTGAAAATAGGCTAAAATATTTTTTGGAGCGTGGCGGGTTGGCAGGAGTTTACTTCAAACCCTGATTATAACGTAGGTCCAGATTTACAATTATAATGTAGGTAACACTTTTGCTTTAAACACATATTATTCATGACAGCCAAAATAATTAATACCATAAAAAGTGAACAAAAAAGAGTTATATGAATAAATATTAAAGCAATGATATTGTAACTACAATGTATATTCTTATTTGAGATACAGTGGCAATATACCATAATGGGGGTGATTGTAACACAGAATTTTTGTATAAAATTCTATATTACCGTCATGTATTTTCATTATAAACTTTTAATGGCACAGTTAGTTTTGGCAAACATAAATGTTTTTATTTTACCAAACGATGGAAGGTAGATTGTAGTAGCTTGTAAGTTATAAAGGAAGATGTTGAAATGTTACAATAGTAGGGACTTTCCTACTCTTACACCATCAGCAAGTCTCTTGTAACTGGAAGCTGCTAATACATACACTACTCAGAACCTTAAACCTATATTTCTCACTCAGGGGGCTCTAACATGTCTACAAAACTGGGCTCAGATGGTAACTCTGTTCCCATTTCATTTAATTGAACATTGTTGCCAAAAAAGACTGTATCTTCAGTATGTGATGACCCAAAGGTGAGTGACAGTTTCAAAGAAGGTTATAACACTCCATCTAGTGCAAATGTAACTGCTCAGAGCCAGTTGTGCTGAATTTGTTCAGCAAAGCAAGTTCTTTAATGGACCATTTTCACATATCCAGGTTTGGAATGCAGAATGGAAGACCACAGCAAAGATATTTTTTCTTAACAGGTTGCTCCACCAGCAAAAGAACAAACTCTCAGTTATGCAATCACAGCTTTCCAAAAGAAGAAAAAAATAGTGAGCGGCAGATTACAACAGTCAGAAGAGAGAAACAGTCCCTGTTTCAGTCACTCACTCAGCAGCTATATTTCTGTTAAAATCTCAAAGCAGCAGTGGTAACACTTTTTAAATAATAATATGTGGCAGCGGGGGCGTGGTCAAGCGCCCGTCCGGGGAGGGAAAGCGGTAAGGGCGCTTGCACCTGAGCTAAATTATGTCTAACACCTGTCTCTAATTTCAGTGAGCACGGGGAGAGCGGCATAAAAGAGCCACGGCACCGCCAGTTATAGACAGAAATGCCAGTCCAGTGTTGGCCTTGAGAGAGAGCTCTGTATAGATTGTTTCATGTTCACTGTCCTCTAAATATTAATTAAAAGCTTACCTTTTGAGTTACGCCCCTGTCTCTGTGTCCACCCTCCTCGTCAGTCTTGTGAACCCCGTTACATAATAATAATAATAATAATACTAATTGCAGTATAATATACCACAAAGTAGAATGATATAACTTTACAGACAATAATAAATAAATTGCAAATATTACATTTTTTTCTTGATTTACGCTGCTAAATTTCAGAGAAAAGCGTCATCACAGGAAATAACTCACATAAGTCAAGCTCTGTCAGTTGTTTAAAAAAAAAAGGAAACCATGAAGAGGGCTCAGTATTTGCCTATGGGTATAGCCACAACATTGTGTGTGCATGAGTGATCTCATTTTGGTGAAAGATCAATGAACATGATTACATTTACATTCACTGCACTCAAAAGTTCACAATGTGGTGCATATGAAACAAGCGGCTCTGCTAAGATGACTGTATGACCTAATGCTTTGTGAAGTACACAACCACTGGCACTGAAAACCCTTTGGCATACTGTGCCTCATTAATCAGCCATACATTAATTAAACATTCCAGAGAGAACTGAATGACACAACAGGAGTAAGACTAAAAGCCTATACTTTAATTAAATGCTGAGGAGTGAGCCTCCATGAATACTAAAGTATTCATGGGATACACCTCTGTTCAAGAACAGAATAGACTACAACCAATGACCTAATTTTTTCATGTGGAAAAAGAACAGATGATGGGTGAGAGAAAAAAGGGTGGGTGGTTAAATAATAATACAAATTAAGTATGTTAATGTATACACAGTGCGTTGAACGTCCTTTTCAGGACGCGACTTTTTAAAGATGCCTTTCCGCCCCTGTGTAGTTCCTGGATGCAGTAGAGTGCTCTCCGCTTCAGATGGCCAGAGGCGTTGTCTCGTGTGTCTGGGCACCGATCACACCGAGGCAGCATTTGTGGATGCTTCATGCTCTCACTGCGAGAGCATGACCATGGCAACGTTGCGGTCGCGGCTCGCTTTCAACAGAAAGCATGACACTCCATGATGCGGCTGGTGATGGAGGCGATCTGGGGACGGCAGCGGGTGCAGCTCCGCCGAGTACACCCCCTCAGACCACCGGCCCCCCTGCATGCTCGTTGAGTCCCATCCCTTACAGCCAGCCTGCCTATCCTCTAGAGCTCGAGGTGGATGAGCTCGCCGCTGCATTGGAGAGCGCGGTGTCAGTCGCGGATGACTTCCCTGGCCAGCATGCCCATGCTGAGGCTGACACTCAGATGACTGACAGGATTTCCCGGGCCGCCGCCAGCGTGGGGTTTAACTGGAACCCTCTGTCCTCCCCACAGCCATCGCGGTTGGATGACTGGTTCCTGGAGTCTGGACATCTTCATGGAGAGCGCCCCTCTCCGCTCGTCACAAAGCCACCCGCTCATCCGCTCTCGCTAGCCCCGCTCACGCAAAAACACATCTTAACTTGCATCCGGCATCTAGATTGGTTCGCAACGGGACGCATACTTTCACGTCTCAATTCTGCCTCGACATCGACCCTTTCTATGGTTCACGTTCGATGGCCAGGCGTATCAGTGCAAAGTCCTCCCCTTCGGCATGTCTCTGTCCACTCGCGTCTTCACAAAAGTCGCAGAGGCAGCCCTTGCCCCGCTTCGAGAAGCCGGCATTCGCATACTCAATTACCTCAACGACTGTCTATGCGCTCACAGAGATCAGGTGCTCAGGCACCTCAGCCAAAAGAACAAGCTCACCCCGGTTCAGAGCATCTCTTTTCTCGGCATGGAGTTAGACTCAGTCACAATGTCAGCACATCTCACCAACAAGCGTATGCTGTCGGTGCTGAGATGCCCCGCCACTTACAGGCCAGGCACAACGGTCCCTTTAAAACTTTTCCAGAAGCTCCTGGGGCCTCTGGAAAATGTCATTATATACCAGGATGTCATATACCCCAGGAGCCTCTGGAAAAGTTTTAAAGGACTGCTTCAGCACTGGTTTCAGACTCAAGTCCCGAGACGTGCATGGCGTTGCGGCATGCACCATGTGATGATCACCCCCTTGTCTGCTTTGGTGGACAGCGGAAAGGGAATGCTGTCTCCAAACAGAGGCATTCCCACTGGGAGGTGGACGCCATTTCAGTGGCTTATCACACCCAGGCCGTGCCCCCCCCTTGTGGGTCCGAGCACATTCAACAAGGAGTGTTGCGTCCTCATGGGCACTGGCCAGAGTCACCTCCCTGGCAGACATATGTAGAGCAGCGGGTTGGGCAACACCTAATACCTTTGCAAGATTTTACAATCTCAGGGTTGAGTCAGTTTCGTCCTGTGTTCTCTCAGGTCCGAGCCGGTAGAACTCGGTACACGCTAATGGACAGACCGGGTGGATCGCTTGCACCTAGCACCCTTTCCCTCGGCCGAGGTAAAACTGTGCACTTTCTCTCCCAGGAGAGCCCACTCATTCGGATCCCTGGAGGACTCCTCCCTAGCCCTTTGGGTCCGCAGTTCAGCAGAGGAAATCGCTGACCTGATCCACTGCGTGTACTTATTCTACCCTGTACTGGAATAGGTGCTCCACAGGTCAGGACTCCTGCTTGGATTCCCCCTGTGTGTATTTTCTGCAGTACGGTCGCCTTAGGCAGTCCCAGCTGCCCTCCGGTCACCGTGTTGTAGCTACTCCCCCCTCCTTGAGGCTGGATCTACCACCGCGCCACCTTCCACATGTCGCCTAAAAACCCATGTGATGTATTCACCACTCTTACCTCCCCGTTCCTGGGCAGGTGTGGTCTCCACAGGGTCTTTTCCCCCTGAAAGAATAGAAAACTGGTTAAGACCCCCTTCCCTCGATGCGTGTAAGGGCCCCAGCCGTTTCTTGCTCTATGCGGAGAAAAGAGACCCGGCTAGGCTCGGCCCTTTCCCGGGTTGGCAAGCGTCACCTTGTTCCCCTGTTTAGGGTAACCAAAAGGATTCCGATGACTTTTATGGGGCATTGGGGAATGGTACATGCAGTCTGACACAGCTGGTCACCTTTCCACCTGAAATACCTGCCCGCTTCTGTGTCAGCAGACACGGCTCAGCACATGGCGTGATTTAAATTGGACACCTAGTGTCGCTTCTTCGACACAACGTAGAAGTGAGCGACAGACGGGGAACGTCTAGGTTACATATGCAACCTCTGTTCCCTGATCGAGGGAACGAGACTTTGTGTCCTCCCGGCCATGTCGCTGAGCCAAGCCACTGTTGTGGCTGGACCATTTCCGGCTCATCAGAAAAATCCTGAATGAACTTGACGTATTTCCCTGCTTTTATACCCGTATGTATGCAAATGAATGCGGGGTATGCAAATACTATCTGCCAACTTATCATTGGCCTTTTTTCATAGATCAGAGGCATATTCGGCACTCAAGAGAGACCCCTAGTGTCGTTTCTTCGGCACAACGTCTCGTTCCCTCCATCAGGGAACGGAGGTTACATACGTTACCTAGAGGTTTTGATGCAGGGATTTTGTGCGTATGTGTGTCTTCAAGTATTCAAGAAAATCTGCTTTGCCAATATGCAATATTATTAGGTTTACATATTCAAGTGTGGTCTAATGTTCATTTGAGGGTGATTAGCACTGTCAAGCACCCTTGTAGAACCGCACCTGCCCAATGACTGAAATTGTCCATAGTCCCATATAAACGGTTTCTGCATGAAGCAGTTGAGAAGAATGGAAAAGGATATTTCATAGACATTTTTTACAGAATCTTTTTGCAATCTCACAGCTGTTCATTCCTGAAGTGTTCTGTGTGAAAATAATTGCCTGAATCCCAGAGCTCCTCAAAGGAGGTTACTGTCAATAATTTTTTTTTCCAGAAGCTATATTTCCAGTATATGAAATTTAAATCAGTTGTTTTGCTTTGCCTTGTACAGCGTACCTGAATCTTCCACAGAAATTATTTCAGATATAAATCTAACTATAGCATAAGAGATCACCGCACCAGCATCCAAATGGTGACCACAAATGCTCATCTTTTCAACAGTGAGGGCCTGTATAGTGTTATGTGAGAACTTGGTGGGCTGCCAGGCTTTTAATACATGAGCTGATGATTAATAGTTTCCGGTCAAATGTGGCTGAGACCCACTGAATAGATTTTCAGATAAAGAAGTGTGATCTAATGACTGTTCACACACCCCTGACGGCGGCCAATCAATGGATCTGATTTGCAGCCTGACGCATTGCTCACTGCTTCCACTCGAAGCCCAGCGGTTCTGCAGTCAATATGCATAAAAAATGCAACCCCTCAGTCACCAGTTGTACTTTGTTAAATCTGCATATATTGTGTATATTATACAGATTCCATTGTCTATAAATAGTCTATCATTGACCTATGATGTATGAAATGCTTTACTTACAACCTTGTCTATCATGAAGAAATATAATATTTCATATCATTGCTATGCCGATGATACTCAGCTATATATTCCACTTAGTTCTGAATACACTTGCACTGTGCTTCTAAAATGCTTTGAGGACATTTGAGGACTGCAATAAACTTTTTCCAATTAAATGAGAGCAAAGCAGAGGTTGTTGTGTTTGGCCTCCCTGGTGCTGTCTCTGGTATCACTAGGAACCTAGATACACTGTCTCCAAATGTTCATCCTTTTGCAAAAAACCTAGGTGTGATTTTTGACTCCGAGCTAAATTTTGGAAAACAGATAAATGCTGTGGTGAGGAGTAGCTTTTTTTCAATTAAGGCAAATAGCCAAATTAAAACCTCTGCTTTTTCCATGCCTTCATCTCATCTAGACTTGACAATTCAAATGCACTGTATATGGAGCTAAATCACTCATCTCTGTATCACCTGAATTTGGTCCAAAACGCAGCTGCTAGGTTGTTTATTGGTGCTAAGAAGAGGGAACACATTTCACCAGTTTTAGCATCTAGGATCCATTTTAAGATCTTGTTCTAAGATCATGCCTGAAGACATATCTGTATTTCTTGGCTTTTACATTAATGTTTATTGTAGACTATATGGGTAATTTAAAAATTTTTTCAAATTAGCCTTTTATTCCTCTGTGTCCTGTTATTGTTTCATTTGCATATGTACAGCACTTTGTTATACACTAAATATACTTAAATGTGCTATATAAATAAATTGACCTTGACCTTGTCATCTTATGAATTCTACAAACATTCAAATAATTTTGTTAACTACTTATACATACATAGTGATATACCGTATAGAAGCCATGGAGAGCCATTTAAAAAAAATAAACCAATTTATAAATGGACAAATAAACAGAAACATTTAAATTTGTTTATTTAATTCATGTTTAAAAATTTTATTATATTGAACAATTAAGCTATGCATTAATAAATCATGTATTTAATTCACGTTTAAATCTAACAATAAAATAGCACATTAATAAGTCATTTTAAATGCACTTTTAAAATTGCATCTCAAAAAAAGCATTAGGCAATTGCTTTACTTCATCCATTTGCCATTGGCCTTTCTTTTTCATTTTGCTGTGGCATTTCTTTTTCCATTTGCCAAATGCTTTTCTTTCTCCATTTGAGAATTGAGTTTAAAAATGCCATTGAACAGTTGGCTCATGTGAGCAACCAATTAACTTTCAACTCAGCCTAACCCAAATAGGTACGCAAAGCATGTACCGGACACAGCAATGAAGGGGCTGGGTCTGCCTCCTCCCGGGGCAGCGCTTGCAGGTTCACTATCTGGTCTCTGAAGGGAGTGGTAGGGACCTTGGGCACATAGCCATCGTCTTAGGATCACATATGTGTCTGCCGGACCGAAATACAGGCAGGTGTCGCTAAAAGAGAACGCTTGCAGGTCCCCGACCCCCTTGATGGAGGTGAGCGCGATCAGCAGGGCCGTTTTCAGAGAGGGGAGATCTCTGGAGGCCCGCGATGACCACTGAGAGATCCCAGGAGGGGAACAGGCTTGGCCGGGAGGGGTTCAACCTCCGGGTGCCTCCTAGGAACCTGATGATTAAGTCGTGCTTACCCAAGGACTTGCCGTCTACTGCATCGTGGTGGGCCGCACTAGCGGCGACATACACCTTCAGGGTGGAAGGGGACAGCCTCCCTTCCAGCCTCTCTTGCAGAAATAAGAGCACTGACCTAACAGCGCACCTCTGTGGGTCTTCAGCGTGGGAAGAACACCAATTTGCGAACAAGCGCCATTTCAGGGTGGAAAGTTGCCTGGTAGAAGGGGCTCTGGCTTGGTTTATTGTGGCTACGACCGTGGGTGGTAGACCATCTAAATCTTCCACGTCCCGTCCAGGGGCCAGACATGGAGATTCCACAGGTCTGGGTGCGGATGCCAGAGCATGCCCCATCCATGAGAAAGAAGGTCTTTCCTCAGGGGAATTCGCCAGGGAGGGGATGTCGAGAGGAGTATGAGATCTGAGAACCAGGCCCAGGTGGGCCAATAAGAAGCCACAAAGGTGACTTGTTCCTCGTCCTCCCTGACCTTGCACAGCACCTGTGCAAGAAGGCTCACTGGGGGAAATGCGTACTTGCGCAGCCCCGCAGGCCAGCTGTGTGCCAGTGCGTCTGCCCCGAGGGGAGCCTCTGAACAGGCATACCAGAGCGGGCAGTGGGAAGTTTCTTGGGAGGCAAACAGGTCTACCTGTGCCTTGCCGAACCATTCCCAAATCAGCTGGACCAACTGGGGGGGAAGCCTCCAATCTCCACCGGGCAAGCATTGTCGTGACAGCGTGTCCGCTACCACATTGAGGTTGCCGGGGATGTAAGTGGCGTGCAGAGACTTGAGTCGCTGCTGGCTCCAAAGGAGGAGACGACGGGTGAGTCGTGACATGTGGCGGGAGCGTATGCCACCTTGGTGATTTATGTGCGCTACCGCAGTGGTGCTGTCTGACCTGATCAGGACGTGTTTGTATCGAACTAGTGGGAGAAACTTCCGCAGGGCAAAGAAAACAGTCAGCAACTCCAGCCAGTTGATATGCCAGAGCAGCGGAGCCCCTTTCCAACGGCCCGCAGCTGCGTGCCTGTTGCACACGGCACCCCAACACAATCTGGAGGCATCGGTCGTGACCAAGACGTGTCGGGACACCTGTTGCAAGGGTACTCCTGCCCGTAGAAAGCAGAGGTCTGTCCAGGGTTTGAATGTTTGGCGGCATGCGGGGGTGATCGTCACACGGCGCCATGCTCGTCTCGGGACTCGAGTCTGAAGCCAGTGCTGAAGAGGTCTCATATGCATCAACCCCGGAGACGCGAACGCCGCAGAGGATGCCATATGCCCCAGGAGCCTCTGGAAAAGTTTTAAGGGGACCGTCGTTGTGCTTGTTCGCGAATTGGTGTTCTTCCCACGCTGAAGACCCACAGAGGTGCGCTGTTAGGTCAGTGCTCTTATTTCTGCAAGAGAGGCTGGAAGGGAGGCTGTCCCCTTCCACCCTGAAGGTGTATGCCCGGCCTGAAAGCCGCGAGGCACCACAACACTGACTGCGCACGCTCGTTGGTGAGACGTGCTGACATTGAGACTGAGTCTAACTCCATGCAGAGAAAAGAGATGCTCTGGACCAGGGTGAGCTTGCTCTTTTCCCAGTTGCCTGAGCACCTGGTCTCTGTGAGTGTATAGTAACTCTTGTGAGTGGGCCAGAATGAGACAGTTGTCGAGGTAATTGAGTATGCGGATGCCGGATTCTCGGAGTGGGGCAATGGCTGCCTCTGCGACTTTCGTGAAGACGCGAGGGGACAGAGACATGCCGGTTGTAGGTCAGGTTGTACTGATATGCCTGGCTGTCGAACGCGAACTGTAAGAAGGGTCGTGTCGAGGCAGAATTGAGACGTGGAAGTACACATTCTTCAGGTCTACCGCTGCGAACCAATCTAGATGCCGAACGCAGGTTAGAATGTGTTTCTGCGTGAGCGGATGAGCGAGTGGCATGACGAGTGGAGAGCTGCGCCCTCCACGTAGACATCAGCTCATCATGCACTTCCGTGAAAAATGGGACCGGGGGTGTGCGTGGCTGTGAGCGACGTGGTGTTCCCAGGAACCAATCATCCAGCCGCGATGGCTGTGGGAAGGACGGAGGGTTCCAGTCCAGCCCCACGCTAATGGCGGCCCGGTCAAGCATATCGGACATCTGCGTGTCAGCCTCAGCCTGGGCGTGCTGGCCCGAAGGCGGCAGCCCAGGGGAGGCATCAGCATCAGACGCCACGCTCTCCGATGCAGCGGCGAGCTCATCCACCTCGAGCTCTAGAGGACACGCAGGCCGGCCGTGAGGCGAGCCGCTGTTGCCTCGAGCACGGATGGGAGTCAACGAGCGTACCGGGGGGCGTACCCGGTGGAGCTGCAGACGCTGCCATCCCCAGATCGCCTTCAGCGCCATCCGCATCGTCCACAATCCCGTGGGAAGAAGGAGCGTCACGGAGGGCGGCTGGAGTGGCGTGCTTTCCATTGAAAGCAAGCCGCGACCGCAACATTGCCATGGTCATGCCCTCGCAGTGAGAGCATGAACCATCCACAAACGCTGCCTCGGTGTGATCGCTGCCCAGACACACGAGACAACGCCTGTGGCCGTCTGAAGCAGAGAGCACTCTACCGCATCCAGGAACTACACAGGGGCGGAATGGCATCTTTAAAAAGACGCGTCCTGAACAGGACGTTCAACGCCGCTGTGTAAAGCTCTTTCAAAGGAAAATACTCTTTTATAGAGAAAATCACTCTTTTAAATATCACTCTTTTAGCTCTATGCACCATCGAAGCGCCCAGGGGAAAGCTGCACTGCCGTGCAGAGAAGGAGAAAGCCGCTGAAGTGCGCCGTAGATCCAACAGGAAGCAGAGCGTCAGAGGAACAGAAGCAGGAACTGGTGTGTGACTCGCAGCTGGCTGCATACAAGACCATCGGCTCCGAAGAAAATTCCTGAATGAATTCGACTTATTTCCCTGCTTTGATACCCATATGTCCGGGGCGGGGTATGCAAATACTATCTGCCAACTTCTCATTGGCCTTTTTTCATAGACCAGAGGCATATTCGGCACTCAAGAGAGACCCCTAGAGTCGCTTCTTCAACATGACGTCGAAGTGAGCGAAAGACGGGGAACTCTAATAACCACTGAAATAAAAAGGACCTGAGACCTAAGCCCAAACCAAAAGGACCAACTGTCCTTCTCCACGTTATATGTTATTGAAGGGTCGATAGTGGTCGCGGAACACTGTCTCCACCAGCCGATCGCCCACACCTGCACATATCCCCGTCATAAAATTGCTTTGCGCGCACTCACACTCATCTAAAAAAGTCATTCATAACACTCCTGCCTTATTTTTAAATTCTTTTGAAGCCATTCAATAGTGTTGTATGAGGATCAGACCGAATTTTAAGTATCAATTCATCTTTTTCCCCATTTGAAATTGGTGTGCGTGAGACATCTTTGTTTACATAAGCGCAGCTGTGAGCGCACCTGACACTGACTAAACGCTTTAGGCTGTGGAAAGCTCCACTCAGGAAGCACTGCAGTGCCTGGCAAAAGTTTAAACAAGGCAGGAGAAAAGGCAGAGGAGAAAAAATCATGCACATTGGTGCTTGCGAATATTGTCACAAATTTGGTTGAATGTGAGTAAAGTGATTTGAGAACGGGTCAGTCCTCCGAGTAACAGTTGATCTCATGCCCAAAGTTATGAACATATTATTGCAGCCTACCATCAGAATTAAAACTCTCTAATGTATCTTCCCTCACATACCAAATACTTTTAAAAGAGGCACATTAGTTATTTTTGCATTAAAAGTGCCTTTTTTCACTCTCACATGTCTGCGAGCGCTGTCATCTCCTTCTCTCTCTTTCTTTCATGCACACGCAGAGACCGAGGGAGAGATATACCACATGAAGATGGTTTAAGCGGAGTTTCTTGCTTGAGAGGGCATCAATGTAAAAAGATTAAAGATTAAAACTTATATTTTCATAGAAAATGATGCAGAATTGCTTCTTTCTGGTAGTTTATGTCATATAAAATATATTAACACTGTATAACTTTTATGAATAACCCATTAAGCATTATTTCATTATACAACACTTAATAGACAGTTAAAATTGAAAATACATTAATGTAGCTATGAATGTCCTGAAAGTTTGATTTGAAAAATTTAAGTGTTGATGAACTTGCTACTAATCTGTTAATAATTAGTCATACCTACAGTATATGTTTGTTAATGGCAAATGGAAGTATAAAGTGTCATCAATATATTATTAGTTTATTAGTGGCTTAAGGAGATCAGTCAGGACTGATGTAGTTTGGTGCTGCCTGTAAGGTTTATTTAAGAAATAATCATTTGAAAAAAGGTTTATCAGAGAAGACGTCCTTTGTCATGTATGAAGAATCTTTTGTTAATGAATGCTGTAGTAAATTCTACTGAGTACCGATTCACTGGAGAATGCCGTCATCTGACATTTATGTATGACCTCTCTCTCAAAAATGATTTTATTTTAATATAAGTTATATATTTCAAGTGACATGGCTTCATTTAACACATTTCAAGCAGTAAAGGGGCAGAGTAGAGGTAAAACAGTTTTTTGCTTTTTTTTCAGAATAAAATTAGCCTAAATCTTTGACATTTCACCTCAAACATCTATGACATGTTATTTGCCATTGTCTGTGTAAACTACATTTATAAAACAATCAAGTCTGATACACAATTGTACACAATTAAATTAATTCAACTGTACACAATTAAATTAATAAAAATAAATTAAATCCATAACACCCAGACTACAACTGAAAGAGAGTTACATTATGTGATAAAAGTAGCAATAATTCATAAAGCACATTAATGCCAATTTGCAGTGTGGTATTCATGTGCATATAGCCACTGTTAGTCAATAAACATCATTATGAAGATGTGCACAACAGCATATTAAGCAGCGGACTTAATTTGCGACATTACAAGCAGTTATGTACAAAGCAGGTTAGTGTGGAAAATACATGATTTTTAAGTTATCATTTCAAAGTCAAAAGTTAATTGTTGCTCCCATGAGCCAATTATCCAATAGATTTTTGAAACTCAATTGTCAAATGGAGAAAGAAAAGTAACTGGCAAATAGGGAAAAAATCCAAAGTAAAATGAAAAAGAAAGCATTGACACATGAATGAAGAAAGAGCAATTGCCAAATGCTATTTTAATATGCAATTTAAAAGGTGCATTTCAAAATGACTAATTAATGTGCTATTTTATAGTTAAATTTAATTGCATTTTTAACATGAATTAAATACACAATTTATTAATGCACAATTTAATTACTAATTATAATTAGATTTTTAAACATGAATTCAATAAACACATTTAAATGGGTCTATTTATTTGTCCATTTATAAATTGGTTTATTCATCCAGGTTTTTTTTTCAAATTCATAGATTGGTAATTTATTTCTTCATTCTTTTTATTCGACACTCATGGGATTCCATAATACCTCTAAAGTCCTGTTTGCTAGAGGGAAACATGCTGTTTAGCTTCATGTTCAGAGAATTTAGGGCTGATTTTAGAGTTTTTCTATTTCCCAAGCAGACCAATTTCTCCGAAGAGGTCTAATATCAAAGTAACTTCTCTGGAGAGTATGTGGGATTTGCAGATGAGATTCTAAACTTCAAAAATTTGCAGTGGCTACAAGTTTTTTAATTGTAAAGCTGCGTATCTGTCAATTGATTGACCAAAACTTCACACAGCCCCGAATCAACAAACATGACCAAGGCTGTGTTTTACAAGATGACAAATTATACTTAAACTTCTCTGCAAGAGCGAGTTTGTTGATTAACATCATTAGAATTTAAATGGGGATTTTATCTTACCCTCATGGTGGTCCGAGAAGTGTCTAAAATAATATGGACAAGGAATCACCACGTGTTCCCCAACTTTGGCTGCTGGCCAGCAAGCAATAATCTCCCACATCCCTTGGCAACCTGCCAAAAGAATGTAGAACAAATATTTAATGCAACATCATCTTAGATTTAGTATAAGCAAAAAAATAAAAATAAAAAATATAAAAACATTAAAGTTTGAGAGTAAACTAGATATGCATTTCAATATGAAAATACCAGTGCTTGCAATGCAACAAAAGAATCGTGTTAAAGTTTTAGGTAAGCTTAGGTTTTAGGCTTTGATTCTGCTTAAAAGAAATGCAGCATCAGAGCCATTATCATGACTTTGCTATCTTTATGACACTCGGCATGCATATTGTTTTCAGACGACAGGTCTTAAAATAAAAAGTTCACCCAAAAATGAAAATTCATTGAAAAGTCATTGAGCACATCATTTACTCATCCTCATGCCCTCCCAGATGTGTATGACTTTCTTTCTTCTGCAAAACACAAACAAAGAGTTTTATAAGAATATCTCAGCTCTGTCCATTTTATGCAAGTAGTTTTCTCCATTTGACAGTAACGGTAGCCAGAAATTTGAAGCTCCAAAAATCACATAAAGGCAGCATAAAAATAATCCATATGACTCCAGAGGTTAAATTCATGTCTTCAGATAATATATGATAGGAGTGGGTGAGAAACAGATCAATATTTAAGTCCTTTTTTACTACAAATCTCCACTTTCACATTCTTCTTTTGTTTTTGGCGATTCACATTCTTCATGCTACTGGACAGGGAGGATAATTTTGGTTAAAAAAAATATATATATATTTTTTATCTGTTTCTCACCCACATTGATCATATCATTCAGAAAACACGGGATTTCTCCACTGGAGTCGTGTGGGTTACTTTTATGATGCCTTTATGTCCTTTTTGAACATTAAAGTTTTGGCTACATTTACTTGCATTGAATGGACCTACAGAGCTGAGATATCCTCTAAAAATCTTTGTTTGTGTTCATGCTGGGATAGCATGAGGATGATCATTTTAATTTTTGGGTGAAAAAACTAATCACAATTCAGTATGCAAATAGAGGTAAGAAAGAAGACCAATAGCAATTCAATATGAAAATGTTACAGGGATGTCATCGTTGTCGGCTACATTTTGAATATTCAAATTCTTCTTAAATTTTATAAGAATCTTACAATTTTTAATACATTTTAAAATTAAAAATAGATTACACATATACAGCTGGATTTTGTTCACAAAAAATATATATATAATGTAGTCTGTACATTAAGTGGTTAAGGCTGAATTAGTTGCAAAAGTATAATACTTAGGGTAAGGGGTTTAGAACAAACCCCAACCAAAATGTTTGAGATATATCCATACTGTACTGCATTATAAGCAATGTAATAATACAGGCTACCAACATCCATGCCTAGCTTAGATTACTAGGACAACCAGTAAATTATATATCACTGCATTTATTTTCAAAATCGAGTCTGAAAAAAATGCTTATTAAAGATCATTACAGATAAATAGATGCAGCAGTCCAACATTTAATTTGACGACACTAATTCCAGTGGAAATAATCTACAAATGTATCACTAGTTCAGTTAAAGCATTGGTGTTTTAATTAAATGCCTGTGTATTATAATTGACACTATTCATTTAATTTCTCTCTCGGGAGCCTTGAATTGCTCTGGGTTTATTTTTTAGAGATGACAGCAGTACTCTAAAACTCACACTTTCCTCACCACTCAATTGGACACCTGAGAACACAATAAATCGAGACACGGCATCAGCTTATCGCTATACCCATAATATTTTGAATATTTACGATGCAACTCGTGTCCCCAGAATGCATCAGTCTGATTCATGAGACAGTCCGAGTCGGCCCTTGACTGTGAATATGGAGAACTGACAAATAGTTTATCTTATTTGTACTCTCCATGCTACAGCGGAATGTTCCAGAAAAAAAATCCACCTCATTTTGATACTTGGTCTTTAGGGTATATGGATGTGGGGGTGGGTAAGCACACCGATTCTGGATATGTACTGTATATTCAATCATTACAGCACTGCAGGTTAAATTGAAATCTGATGATTGTGTCAGTCCAGGGCCGCCGCTCGCCAAATTGATGCCCTACGCAGAGTTCCAGGTGGATGGGTGGGGGGGGGCCGTACTATTTTTCAATATTTTTACTGTATATAATTATATATGTACATTATACAATTGTAACGATTCAAGGATGGGAAAGGAGGAAGCTGAGACCGGCTTGACAAACACGTAGACATTTATTTCTTAAATATAAAATAAAACAAATTCACGTGCTTCTTCCCCGCAGACACGGCGAACACACACACAGCTCCGTGTGTCTCTCTTAAATACTCCCACCGCACCCACTGGAATGCAAGACCGGTGTGGCACAAACGTGGAACTCATTTACCACTTATCTTCCTGGCCTAGCTCTGCCCAGACACCGCTTGGCCCCACCCTGCTCGCCACATACTCCCATTGCCAAACTCAGGCCAGGGAATTCTCCGGGCTGTGACCTACTCCTACTCCTGGGAGTGGGGACAGGACAAGGTAGAGAATACAGAGAGAAAAGAAAGCAGAGAGACAGGAGATAGATACGGGCTTGCCGGCCCCGGACACGAATGGTGCTCAGCCACTCCTCAGCCCCCTGGTGGACGGCAGTGGTTCCTCCGCCTCCTGGCAGATGGCAGCGAGTCCTCTGTCCCCAGGTAGACAGCAGCGGTTCCTCCATCATCTGGCGTTAGGAAGCAATTCCTCCATATACCGTCGGACGACAGTGCATCCTTCCTCCTTCCCGGGTTTCGGCACCAGTGTAATAAGGTTCTTAAGATGGGCAAGGAGGAGGCGGGAACCAGCTGAACAGTCAACGTAAAACTTTAATAACAAAATGCAAAACAAACAAAGACGCACAGACACAGCTTTGTGCGTCTCCTCTCCTTAAATACTCCTGCCATCCCTCACTTGATTGCCGCCTGATGTTCATGAAACCAATCTTACATAATTTTGTGGTGCTTATGGAGGCTCTTTCACCAAAAAATGGGAAAAGCATGAGGTCACGTTTAATGTTTGTACCACATCATGAATAGTGCTTGGCGGATTACTTGTGATTTGTAATCAGGTACTGATTACAAATTACATGACAAAAAAGATGCAATCAGTAACTTAATCTCTTAGATTACATTTTTGGGGTAATCCAAGATGATTACTTTTGGATTACTTTCAACCGAATTATGCATGGTTTACTAGTATGTGTGGTGCTTATGTCTACAAATTCAGATAAATTATTGCATATGTAAAAATATGAAGGAAGTTTTCATATTTTCATGTTTTCCCCCATGATGCTGATAGAGGTCTAGGCCTTCCATTAATGACAGAAATATGTTTGAGTTTAACAGGTTTGATGGACAAAACCCTTCCAAAGACATTGCAACATGGTTATATTACACACAGTGATAGTTCAAATAATAATTGAGTTTGTTAGATTTGCGATGGAAAGTAAAAAATACACAAAAACACACACACACAACTTTTGGAAGGCAGAGTTTATATTGCACAATGACGTTTTTCTGTCTCTTTTTTAAAAAAAAATATTATGTCTAGAGATCCAGTGGTTAAATGCTGAGGTAGACCGCTCCATTTCAACTGACTGACTAGCAGGTATCAGTCTGAGTGCAATACACACAACCCTCCCACTCATTTCCGAAAACACTCAAAAGTCCTACTGAATGTATATCTGTGGTGTGCTGATTTAGAATGCAAAAGATTGAAAAAAAAATTAATAAAATTATTAGGATGATCATTAAATTATTAAAATTTTACTACCATTGCCTTGTTAATATGTAATCATGTAATCTATAAAAAAGTAACTGTAATCTGATTATAAGTACTTTAAAATGTAATTTAATCTGATTACACATACTTTATTTTGTAATCTGATTATGTAATCTAGATTAAATATAATCCATTCCAGCCCAGCACTGATCATGAATAGTGTTTAACACCAATAGTGCATGACGCCAATTGACTTCGGAAAGATGGTTGCCTGCACCATAATAAATCACCTACAAGTACCCCCATTAGTTACCTACAGATAGGTTGTGAGTTGAAAGCATTCTTTGGCCAAACATAAACCTATTTAGTTGTAGATATAGGATTCTGATCATCAGACCACCTTATTTTCAGATTCATTTTTTCTTGCATCAGTTTAAATGAATTGTCCTAAAGTTATCGAATGACACCCCTGTAATAAATTCCAGCTTTCTGAGCTCACGGTGTACAATCTGTGCTGAGACTTCCAATGCAATTCAATATCATTTGTAAGGGTGTATTTTTATGATATTTTGGCAAATGTCAGTCTATCTCTATTGATGTCCTCTATCCTCAGAGTTTATGAAAAAGCACTCTGTTGAAATATAGAACCCTGCTACAAAGACCACTATACCTGGTCTCTATATTGTATTTTGGATACTGATCCCCAGTGTAGACAAACATTTTCATGCTGACCAGTATTATTAATCATTATTAGCATTCATAATCATTTCGTAGCATTATTGATCATTTGTATTACATTATTAAACGGATGTCTTTATGTTATGCTGTGCATGTCTAAAACCTGGTGCAAGTCAAGGTTGCATATGTAAGATTTCTATAGGCTGCATACGTGCTTTTACATCATGTGTCTTGTATGCATTCCTACAGCCATGTGTGAGTCTTATATGGGTTGTCTGTGTAAGCTTTATACAGGTTGTATATAAGTTGAATGTGTTGTTTTCCATTATGAGCGGAGGGGAAGTAATTTTAAACTGCTATGTTATGCTTAAATACATCTTGCAAATGTACTCCTTCAGAGAAAGACTGCTCTTCAGAAAAGACTGCTCTTCAGAGAAAGATGAGAAAGACCAAGCAAGACTGAGAAAGATGAGGAAGGAGAAAAGAGAAAGATAGGAAAAGCAGGGAAACCACAGCATAACATCAATATAATTGAGATTTGCCTTCCTCTCCTATGTCTGTCAACAAAAATAATGAATTAATTTGTTATTACTTGGCAAGTAACTGGTGTTTGGCTCCAATATGTCACAACAGGGAAACAGACATAAACTTAGTTTTCATCAGCATGGGATGCTGATGTGCAGGTGTCTCCACCAGGCTGCTTAATTAGCTTAACCAGCAAGACTACCTTTCTAAACCACATTCACTAGCAAAATTTTAGACCAGTGTTACCAGGTAAGTTTTTCTGGTGAACAGCAAAGTTGTACTGGACCAGTACTGACCAGCATAAACAAAACATGAATGCTTGCATGTTATATTTTTTTTCTACATTACACAAATAAATTCAGTAGCTGGGTTTCATTTAAACTATTTTATGTGCATTTTGAAATTGTGCATAAGAAATCCTGATTGAAAATACTTGATATGTGAATAAACTCTTAAAATTTGCTTAAAATTTTATTCGCTAGGCAGAACTGGATTTGGAATGGAGTTTCACATTAGTTAAAACGGGCATTAAGGTGATGGAAACAGTAATGTTTTGCAAAACTATGTCACGTTTTGACCATTTGTGCATGGGTTATGAGTGTGTGTTTCGAGCACAGGTGCTCTCTATGAGGCTTTAACTTCAAACAGTTGCATGAAATGCTTGTGGGCATAACAGCCCCTTTCATTCATACCACTTTCTCCATGATGGGGTCTGACTTTTACAGCTGCCTTCCACTTAAAGAAATTCTTTCATGTCTGATTGCCAATGCACGTTTAAGACTTGAAGAATGAGTCAGCCAAGTATAACCTTCTTCATACCTCAAAGGAGCTTCCGAATGATCCTTGATTACCATGCACAGTGCAATGACCCTTAGAACCACTGCTGAAAATCTAAAATAATCAGCATGGCTATTGAATCTTAGTGTTTTGTCAAATCAAAATATGCCAGATGCATTTTCATTAATGAATATGTTGATAATCAGTATTAGACAACAGTCAGTCTTTTTTGTATTGTTCCATGTAACTGCTGTATTATATTGTCAGATCATTACCAAAACACATTTTGTTCTATACAAACAAATTCGAGTTTTATGTAAATACATCTGCCAAAGGCTTTGTTTATGGTCCTGTTGCAGCATTGACATAATGTCTCTGTGATATGCAGATATTTCTGCTTTTCCCCATCCATGCAAAATTGTTTGTTGACTGAGAAAATAGCAAGGAGTAAAGATATTTTGTGTGAAAATCACCTGATGTGACGTTTCTTGCTGTTTTATTCTCGCATCTCTCTCTTGCCAGCACAATCTCATTTACCACGTCACACACCTGAATAGCACCAACCTGTTGAAAGAGAGAGAAAGAGAGAAAGAGAGAGAGAGAGAGAGAGAGAGAGAGAGAGAGAGAAAGAGAGAGAAAGAGTCAGTTGTTCAGCTTCAGCCTTCAAAGCATCCATCTTTTTCAACTCAGTGACTCAACCAAGATATTATTCTCAGTAATATATGGTCTATTAATTTAAGGTGTTAGCTTTTATCTTGTAAGGCTTTCATTTCATATGCATATTTATGGATTGGAACCTAGCCTCAAGGGGGCTCATTTTGGCTAAATATTTTAGCAAATATCTACTGAAAATTACATTGTGCAGTGCTTAAAAAATCCATAAACTTCAAACACTAAATATCAAATTTTGGTAACACTTTACATTAAGGTTCCATTTGTTCACATTAGTTAACATGAACTAACAATAAACAATAGTTTAACAGCATTTATTCATATTTGTTCATGTTAATTAAAACATATTACTAAAACATTTTTAAAATCAAAAAGTTGTATTTGTTAACATTAGTTAATGCACTAAATAACATATACAGTACTAACAATGAACAATTGCATTTTCATTAACTAATATCAAAGGGATAGTTCACCCAAAAATGAAAATTCTCTCATCTTTTAATCACCCTTATGCTTTCCCAGAAGTGTATGACTTTCTTTCATCTGCTGAACTCAAATTAAGATTTTTAGAATAATTTCTCAGTTAATTTGGTCCATTAAATGCAAGAGAATGGGTGCCAAAATTTTGAAGCTGTTTCTCACCCACACCTATCATAACTTCTGAAAATATGGATTAAAACACTGGAGTCGTATGATGCCTTTATGTGCTTTTTGGAGCATCAATTGTGGCACCCATTCACTTGTATTGTATGGACCTACAGAGCTGAAATATTCTTCTAAAAATCATTATTTGTGTTCTAAATAAGAAAGAAAATCAAACATATCTGGGATGGCATAAGAATGAGTACATTACGTGAGAATTATAATTTTTGGGTGAACTATCCCTTTTACAGATATTAATAAATGCTGTAAAAAAAAATACATTGTTAATTATTTGTTCAAGATACCTAATGCATTAACTAATGTTAACAAATTGAACCTTTCTGTAATTGTTACCCCTTTTTTTGCCATACACACAAATAGCTAATGTTAACTAAATGAAGACATAATGAAATAAAAACTAACATGCTTTGAAAAATGTATCTAAACTAAAATACAGTTTCAAGACTGCAAAACTAAATACAATCAAATATAATGTCCATAAATTAATTATAGTTTTAATTTTTGATACTCAATGTACTACAAAAACCTTTATTAACCCACCTTCATTATTAAAGCTGAAGTCAAACCAACTTTTTTATTTTAAAATACATTCTCCTATCCCAGCTTATTATGCAGAGACAACTATTGGCAAACCATTCATAGACTGATTTCCTCAAAAACTGTAATAACTGTGTCTCAATAGCCTAATAAAATTGCTCTGTCTGAGAGGCCCATCCGAGAGGTTTTGAGTTTAGGGTGGAACCACCTGTTTGTTTGATCAATGGCAGAAATTTAACACTAGCAAACATTTTAAAAATAATAGGGATGTCTTCGTACCGATACTGGTATCGCACTAATGCACTTGTATTTGTGCTTGTAAAAATGATCATATACCAAATGTTGTTTTTTGGACTGTAGTATGATTGTTATGAAGAGGGCAGACGAGGGAGTAAGGATCCAAATGCGGCTTTATTTGAATTTCAAAAGTAAAGGGAAATACAAACGCAGGAACAAATGAAACATCCACGAGGGGAAAATAAAGAAATGAACACAAGAAAATAACACGGGGGTCTTGCAAGGAGGGCATAGGCAGGAACACGGACCAAGGCAGGATTCAGGGACAGCATGAACAGAACTACTAACATAAACATTGAACAACGACCAACAAAAGGACAAGGTGAACATCAGGGCTTAAATACAAAACAAGGGGAAACATAGACCAATAGAAAACCAAAACTCAAAACAAGATAACAAGACAATAAACTAAAACCAATGATAAATTAGAACTGATAACAAGACAATCAAACAATAAACCAATGAAAACCAGACACATGGACAAGGAGGGAAAACAGGTACACAAACCAAAGACGGTGTGGATCGTTACAATGATATTCTTTATAAAAACAATTAATTTGAGTAAAAAAAAAATCAGTAATTCAATTTAAAATGAATTGTTCAATTTTCATTAAAAACGTAATATAATATAAGAGTAGCGAAAATTAAGTATCAGTCCTCAGGATACCTAAATATAGTCAAAAACTAAACTAAAACTAAAAGAAAACACTGAAAAAGTAACAGTCACAGAGTAAAAACAAAACTGAACAGAAAGGACCAATTTAAAAAAAAAAAAATAAAAAAAAAAACTTTAACTAAATATATTAAAACTAAATAAAATAAATAAATAAATAACACTGCTGTGTGCAGTGCTGTTTACTATTCTGACAAACTGGCATACCAACATCTGCCTCTGCGCAAGTGGCACACAGACAAAGATTGCAGTTGGAGTGTGGAGATGATAATATCCCTGAAAGGCAGAGAAGAGCGTGGGGCCAGTGAGTAATCTTCAGATTGCTCACTGATGTCCACTGCTGATGATAAATTCATGCTGACAGTCAGTGGCAGACAGCCTGCAGGTCAATAAGAACGTAAAATTCCAATGAACAGCTTGAGAAGGTTCATGAAGATATGGTGCTGAGGAAGAGAGGTATAATGGACAGGGCAGACTTAATCCCTCTTGTATTGATTTATCTGCCTGTATTTGTGTGTGTTTTTGCGCCTGTCTTTCTCTCTGAGTGTGCGTCTACATTGAAGGCATGTTGGCCTGCATTCGTCTGTTCGTGTGTGTGTGTGTGTGTGTGTGTGTGTGTGTGTGTGTGTCTGAGCTGGGTGTGTACAGGTGCGCCAGAGCATTTAAATGAGAGGTAGAGAGCAAGAGAGAAAATGTTATAGGACTCAAGAGAGTGGAACAAAAGTCCTTCAACAAGTTTTCTTCAATGGCACGTATAAAGCTCCTAAATCACATCTGGTTTTCCACAACTCATGTTGTCTGGAGTTCTTTGTATACTGAATGTTCTTAGACAGATATTTTCTAAAATTTCTTTGTCAGTGGAACAATCCAAAAACACTTTAAATTGCAGTACAGCCCATTGAAGAGACTGTAAGTCTATTAGGGCAGCAACAACTAACCAATAAAATTGATTATTATCGATAATGGAAAACATCGAAAACTAATTATATTATCAATTAGTTGGATATATTCCACGAGCACAGAGTAGCTCTGTCAGTGACATCAATTTACAGCCCAGTGGAAAATGTGTTGCATGATGAAGCTCATTTGAAAAAGCAATGTAGACAAGCTGAAGAGGGAAAAAAAACACAATCCAAGTTGTCCAGCACACAAGAGCATTTAATTAACACTTCAAAGAAGATAATAATAAAGATAAGCACACTGTTTAATGTGGAGTGGTTGCTGTGTCAGTTGCGTTGAAAGAGTGATTGTGCCGTTTGATGCGCTTAAGAGTTTTTCTCTCCAGTGCATGACTTACATTTTACTGTTATTTTATGTTTTTTAATGTATACATGTTATGAATTCAAAATCAGGTGTGTATTTCCACGTATTCCGACAAAACTCTTTTAGCAAATTTCTTTAGCAAACTTTGTTTTTAGCAAATGCGAGTCTCCATTAAACTTCACCGAGCAACAAAATGCGCGCATCCACGTCAATCAAATTGATCACAATGAAGTAAGGGAGCGCAATCATTTTGAAACAACTCGTGCAACATCACACCGTGCTTTCAGTTTCAAAGTAATCAATTGTGTAGCTTTCATTGATGTCACTCTGTCGTTTCAGAGGTCAAAGTGTGCAGGTTAAAGTTTTTTAGGTTGTTTCGCCTTATGTAACCACATGTAATACAGTGAGCCCGGGATGAGACTTTTCAGTGCGAAAGTGAATCTGCACTGTGTTTACAGATGACTGTACTGTTTTAAACTATATATAATGCTGAATATAATGTATAATAATACTAAGGGTCCTGATATTTGATTGTCCTGATTGTGCCAAATGTAATGTCTGATTCCACCAGTAAATATATTCCATGGCAAACATTATTTTACTGGATAAACATACACATATTTTTTAAAAGAATAGTTCAGAAAAATTTAATCAGCGACAATACTATTTTAAAACCTACAAAATTAATTTAAAATTCTTAAAATGTATGTTATCACTGACAGTGTACAAGCATATGTACATTTGAAGTCAGAAGTTTATATACACTTTGGTTGAATTCATTAAAACCTCAGAAAAATCAAGACCTCAGAAAAGAACTGTGGACCCCCACAAGTCTGGTTCATCCTTGGGAGCAATTTCCAAACGCCTGAAGGTACCATGTTCATCTGTACAAACAATAGTACACAAGTATAAACACCATGGGACCACGCAGCCATCATACAGCTCAAGAAGGAGACGCATTCTGTCTCCTAGAGATGAACATATTATGGTGCCAAAAGTGCAAATCAACCCCAGAACAACAGCAAAGGACCTTGTGAAGATACTGGAGGAAACAGGTAGACAAGTATCTATATACACAGTAAAATGAGACCTATATTGACATAACCTGAAAGGCTACTCAGCAAGGAAGAAGCCACTGCTCCAAAACTGCCATAAAAAAGCCAGACTACAGTTTGAAAGTGTACATGGTGACAAAGATCTTCCTCCTGGTGATGTCCTCTGGTCTAATAAAACAAAAATGTATCTGTTTGGCCATAATGACAATTGTTATGTTTGGAGGAAAAAGGGTGAGGCTTGCAAGCCAAAGAACACCATCCCAACCTTGAATCATGGGGTGGCAGCATCATGTTGTAGGGGATGCTATGCTGCAGGAGGGACTGGTGCACTTCGCAAAATAGATGGCATAAATGAGGAAGGAAAACTATGTGTATATATTAAAGCAACATCTCAGGACATCAGCCAGGAAGTTAAAGCTTGGTTGCAAAAGGGTCTTCCAAATGACCCAATTCCAATTCCAGTTACCCCAAGCATACCTTGAAAGTTGTGGCAAAATGGCTTAAGGACAACAAAGTCAATGTATTGGAGTGGCCATCACAAAGCAGGGAATATTTTCTAAGATTAAATATCAGGAATTGAAATGTATTTAGCTAAGGTATTTGTAAAATTCTGACTTCAACTGTAACATAATTATGTATTTTTAAGCTGGGCAGAATTATTAATATTTCAATTCTGGTGTCAACATTGCCCTCAGCTGGGCTGATTTTTTGTCCCACTCCATCCCAATGGATAATTTTACTCTTTAAACAGTACTTTTTGTTCTACAAAGTTTTACAGTTAATGAAAGGAACTGTTTGTCATGTGTACTGGAAGTAATAATAGTAATAAATATAGCTGCAAGCAGCGATGACGGGTCCAAACACCATGGGTTCATTTCCACTAGGTGGCTTTTGGAAAACAATGCATGATAGACACAGCAACAACTCAACATTAATCTAAACTACAATGTTAAATAGATATATGCCACCATTCCAGTTTGACTACAACTTCATGTAATTGAACCATGACAACACTATTAAAGCTATCAAGCATCCCTTCAAAATTTTCCATTAGCAGCGTCTAAACAATATTGAAGCAATTTGGGTAAAAGTAAGAGGACTATTTCAAAGTCTGTTTTAAGTGCCACACTTCCTTCCACCAGTTGGTGGTGCTTCGACCGTGACCCACAATAGCCACATCAATGTGATCAGCCTGCAAGGACAAACATTTTATTCAATTTTGATGTAAATCACACCATGCATGCAGAAGATATGAGACATTTCCTTATTCCAATTTTTTGACATTCGATATATACCATTCGATATATAAAAAATGTAAAAGATATATTAAAAAAATATGTCGCCCATATTTGGTACCTGTAACATGAAATCCCTGGGAGGAGTATTTCGAATTCATGCATTTTTCAAACAATCAAAAATGGCCAGCTTCCTGTGGGCAAAGCTTATGAGATCTATTTGTGTACAAAGTTTGGTGACTGTAGCTCAAAGTGAATGTGCTACAGAGCCCCCTGAACATGCCCATGTTCTAGGTTGTGCTAGAGAGCCCCCCTGCAACTTTTCCAACCCCAAATGGTCAACGACTCTGATGTGTTTGCAACCTTTCAAGAGTTTTCACGCATTTTATGTACCCAAAAAGTACTGAAAACCTTGAAAAGCAGAATAATAATAAGCAGAAGAATCTTTAGAAGAACAATAGGTCCTCACACTTTCTGTGCTTGAGCCCTAATAATAATAATCTTTAGAAGAACAATAGAGCTCCTTTGAGCTCTCTCTTACTTTCAGTGCTTGGGCCCTTATAATAATAAAAATAAATTCAAACTTAATTTTTAATGATTCAGGCTTTGTTCAAAGTTCCCCTAAAGTTCCTCAGCGTTTGTGGATGGTTCATGTTCTCACTGCGAGAGCATGACCATGGCAACGTTGCGGTCGCGACTCGCTTTCAATAGAAAGCACACCACTCCAGCCACCCCCCACATTGCTCCTTCTTCCCACGGGATTGAGAACGATGCGGCTGGCAATGGAGGCAATCTGGGGACGGCAGCGGGTGCAGCTCTACCAGGTACACCCCCTCGGACCACCCGCCCCCCAGCACACTCGTTGACTCCCGTCCGTGCTCGAGGCAAAAGCAGCTCGCCTCACAGCCAGCCTGCCTATCCTCTGGAGCTCGAGGTGGATGAGCTCACCGCTGCATCGGAGAGCACGGCGTCTAACGCGGATGACTCCCCTGGGCTGCCACCTTGCCCGGGCCGCCACCAGCGTGGGGTTGGACTGGAAATCTCCATCCTCCCCACAGCCATCGCGGTTAGATGATTGTTTCCTGGGGCCTGCGCTCACAGCCCCACCACCTGGAAGTGCGCTGTGAGCTGACGTCTTCGTGGTGGGCACCGCTCTCCACTCGTCACCAAGCCACCCGCTCATCCGCTCTCGCCAACCCTCGACGGCGGAGCGGACCACATGTACACGGCAATTCCACAGGTGGACAGGGCTGTTGTGCTCCACCTGTGTCCCGGGAACCCTACCACCTGGCGGGGTTGCCCTGTACTCCCCTCCAAGGCCTGTAGGACAACATCTTCACTCACCGCTAAAGCCTAATGTGCCACCGGACATGCTACACCCGCCATGCATGCATTGGATCTGCACGAGGGTAGACCTGATCCCGACATGCAGCAGAAACTGCGCACAGTGACCGACCTTGCCCTCAGAGCCACGAAGGTCACAGCGCAGTCACTTGGGCAGGCGATGGTCACACTCGTGGTCCAGGAACATCATCTGTGGTTGAACTTAGTCGAGATGCGTGAGACTGACAAAGTGCGCTTCCTCAACGCCCCTGTATCCCAGTTCAGCCTCTTCGGTGACACGTCGAGGAATTTGCCCAGCAGTTCTACGCGGTGAAGAAACAGACGGAGGCCATCTTGCACATCCTGCCCTTCCGCAAACCTGCCGCCATGGGCCATGCCCCGTCTGCTTGCCGAGGGCATCCTCTTGCGGCGAAGAAATGCCCCGCTCGGCCTCATCCCGGGCCAAGCTCTCAGCCCGTGCATCGAGCACCCTGCAGGAAGCAGATGCCCCCACGGTCCCGGAAGGCTCCCGACTGTATTGCTTATTTGCTTTATATAACTTGTCACATAGCCCCTTCCACTTTTGGCGACAAGTTAACTGATCTGACTTCATAAAAAAACGCAATCATTCTCCATGCATTTGTTTTGGCCACGCTGTCTTTGTGGAGTTGCAAATCATAAACGTGTGTTTACATTTGCATTTATGCATTTGCTTTTATCCAAAGCGACTTACAGCACACTTATTACAGGGACAATCCCCCCGGAGCAACCTGGAGTTAAGTGCTTCGCTCAAGGACACAATGGTGCTGGCTGTGGGGATCAAACCAGTGACCTTCTGATTAACAGTTATATGCTTTAGCCCACTACACCGCCACCACTGCAGACTGCAGAGTGTGTTGTGAATCATAAACAAATTCTGCACAATCTCTGAGAGATGGGCTCAAATGTTATCCAATTTAACAACAGTAACCTAGGTCACAACTCACTGCTCATATCTAATCTGTGATTAGATTTAACCAATCATCAATGCTTTTTTACAAGCTGAGTTCAGAGAATTTCAGAGATGGCACGAACAAGAGAAATACCACCAAACAAACACACTGGCATAACAAAAACATCACCATATTTTGTCATCATTTGTAGGCAAACTAAGCGAAGCCTGTTCACCCAGTAAGTAAACATTAGCCATAAGAATTTACCAGAAAGTTCTCACACACAAGCTGTTCTAAAGAGTCAAGTATGCCGGGGCCTAAAGACTGCAGATTTTAAGACTGATGAGCTAAGATTTCTTTGCTATGTTGATGTATTTTCTATTGAAATATGAAGTTGGGGCGGAACATTTTGAAGGACTTTCTCTTTTTTTTAATAGCTAATAAGCCTTCAGTTTATGTCACTGACTGGCAACTAACCATAACCCAAAACTACAGTTTAAAAAATACCCTAAACTACCATAAATGTAAGGAATTAAGGCACTTTCAAAATAAATACATTCCAGCCACTTACTTCACAACCAATTAATGTTTGGGAAAGGAAATTAAACAAGAACATAATCATAACCTAAGACACACTTAAGCGTGATCTGCTACTTGCTATTGCTAGTTGAAGGCAGGCTGTATTACAAATTTAGGGGACAATGATGTTCACATTCTACAGAGAAGCTCACATTCTAACAGCAATATTCATCAATATTTCTGCTTCTATTTTACTGGAAGATAAATATTTTAAATTGCATGTGCTAACAGTAAGGGGGGTTTTTTCAGCTTTTAAGAGTCCAAAAGCTTAGATGCCCTAAAATCTATTGACTAAAAGCCACAAAAGCCAAAAATCTTGATTTCATGAAGTCTGTAAGATTGAACAAAATCTTGATTTCATGAAGTCTGTAAGATTGAACAAAATCTTGATTTCATGATGACTGACCGTGCCATAAACAGCTGAAGAGTCTCAAGTACAGTACACTAATTGTACACTGCTGTTTCAAAGTACCTATAAAAAAGCCCTGTAGTGAGGTTTACCAACATCTAAATCAGGGGTTCTCAGTGGGGGTGGTACCGCCCTCCAGGGGGCATTCAAAGGATACCAGTTTATCAGTCATAATAATTAAATCTATTATCAAGTTTCTCTTTGCATTAAAACATTTATCTAGACTTGAAGTATATCAGTTGGTTCTCAATTATAGGGTTGGTACGTATTTGTACTGTGGTTCATCTGATTTGCGACGTATCTGAAGTATCTGGTTTAGCAGCATCAAATACACAGGCAGAGGCACAACCTCAGCTAATGCACCTTTATGAATCTGTAGATGGATACGACTCAATGGACAGAGCAGCACGAGCACACAGCTCTTAAAGTTCGAGCTCTTAAACTCGCAGCTTTGCGAGAATCAGTGAGAAGCAAGGTGCGAGATGTGGAAACCATTTGAATTTGGCACAGAATTCCACATCACCACCCTTGAATATACTTTAGTAACACTAACTAATATAATGATAATACATATTATCACATCACTACTTCAGCTCTATTAAATTTGTCATAGGCTACATTTTTGTTTCAATTTATAAATATTTATATTTTGTATTTATTGTTTTTACATGCATTTAGAATAGGTCTACTGTTTATAACTACAAAAATGACAGTTTGTTTTATAGAAATCATGTTACATCTAACCATGATAGTGAAGAAGATCCATGCTATCATGTGTTTACTATGGTCTTGTTACAAATACCACTGTTAAAAATTTATGAATACATTTAAAATGTCATAAAGTCAAATATAAAATACATTAACAATATCACTTTTATTATTAGTTTCATTCATTGCATTTTCATTTTAAAGGGAATGAAGTAGGGGGGCCTTCATCAAAAAAAGGTTGAGAACCACTGCTTTAGAGGAAGAAATATGAGCGCTCCACAGGATGACATTAGTTTTATTGATGTTTGCCTTTTTAATCATTAGACAAGACCGTTAGGAGAAATGGGGAACTGTTGAAGAGAGAGAGGGATAATGAAACAGGCAAATAAGCATCTATCACAGAGCTCTGATATGCAAACCTTTTATGAGACTGTGTTTCACAACAGCCTATTGTTGTAGTAACACGATGGCACATAACAACACAAACTGTGATTGGTCGTTTACATGTCTCCTTCACATGCAAGCAGGTGATTATGAAACAAATTCAGAATATCGGACGATCTAATGGCCTCAGCGATATCTCGGTCGACAACTATTTTTTAAGGCATTTATTAATCATAATATTAGTAAATAAAAATACAACTGTTCATTGTTGTTTCCTGTTAGATCATAGTGCATTAATCTTAACTAATGCAACTTTTGATATTTAAAATGTTTTAATATATGTTGTAACTAACATTAAGTTAATTAGTTAATGTTTACTAATGTTGTTAAATAATGTTAGCAAATGGAACCTTTTTGTAAAGTATTACCGTCATTTTACAGTGTGGGGCATAAACATATAACTGCAGCATATAACTTGCAAAAGTGTGGCAAAGGGTACTTTTTAAAAAATCGGTATAGTCATCGCCCGATCTTAGTGTTAAAAAATTGGAGATCGTATTGGCCTCAAATTTCCTGATCAGTGCACCCCTGGTTCTGAATGGGTCAGCCGTTAACTGCTCCTTGTAATATGAACAACCAGTCAATAAGATTTAAGTCTTGCATGCTTCAAGCAAACATAACAGTATCAGTTTTCTGTTACGGTTGGACATGATGAAAGTAATGAACCAATCAAGAGACTATTAAGCAGATAGAGACGAGTCACTTCTATTTAAATGAATGGGAGAAATTGGAACACCCAACCAAGAACCTCTAGCACCCAACAGTCAATGAATGTAGAAAGGAAATCCCACCTTCCAGGTAAAAGAGCCAATCACCTTTTAGATACAGACATTTTAGATGTCAATCAACTCGCTAATGCGTATGCGCATTTCGTGTTTTTAGTGTGATAAAAGGTCAGCAACATTCGGATGAGTGAAACTCAATTGATTCATGTGTTAATACACACTGCATTAAAAACTCAGTAAATGCTTTTAGGCAGAGGGATTATAAGACTAGTCTTCCACTGGCCACGACATGATACACAGGGTGAAATACTTGCTCAATTCCAGAGGTGGGTAGCGTAGCCAAAAAATTACTCAAGTAGAAGTAAAAGTACTAACATAAATAATTACTTAAGTAAGAGTAAGAAAGTATCCAATTAAAAGAGTTCTCAAGTAGTGAGTAACTCGTTACTTTCACAAATTACATAATGGACATTAACTCCCTTATATTCCATTGCATAATACACATTTAACATGTACTACATAATCATTATTAATATTAATGGAAATTCTGTCATCATTCACCATCAAGTTGTTCCAAACCCTGACTTTCTTTCTTCCATGCAACACAATAAGGAGATATTAAACAGAATGTTTGCCAGAGTCACTATTTACTTTCAGTGAATGTGTTTTTTTTTCTATATATTTTGAAAGTTAATGGTCACCGAGACTGTCAGTCCCTAACATTCTGTCTAACATCTTTGGTGTTCCACAGAATAAAAAGCATCATACTGGTTTGTAACAACATGAGGGTAGAGAAATTATGACAGAATATTAAATTATGACTGAGCTATCACTTTAAAGAAATAGTTCACCCAAAAAATTATAATTCTCTCATTTACTCACCCTCATGCCATCCCAGACGTGTATGACTTACTTTCTTCTGCAGAACACAAATTAAGATTTTTAAAAGAATATATATATATATATATATATATATATATATATATATATACACACACACATTGGAACTTGGGCCTTACTTGTTATTCTTATTAAATAATATATGAATACAATAAATCTTCAATATATATATATATATATATATATATATATATATATATATATATATATATATATATATATATATATATATATATATATATATTGAAGATTTATTGTATTAATATATTATTTAATAAGAATAACAAGTAAGGCCCAAGTGCCAGTAATCCCAGTAATGTAATGACAGGAACACTACCCAATGTAAAGAAGTAAAAGTAAAAACATTTGATTAGAAATTTACTTGAGTTTGAGTAAAAAGTAACCACTTTTAAACCTACTCTAAAAGTTTTTTTTTTTTCAAAGAGTTACTCAAATTAGTGTAACGGAGTAAATTTAGCACGTTACTATCCACCTCTGCTCTGAATTGTGCTGCCAAACAGCTCCGTGTTAGAGCTCCCTGTAACTGGGAGAATGGAATGAGAAAGCTAAATCTGGATCAGTGACTCCAAGCAATGTTCTATATGGTTTGTGTATGCAGAGAAAATGTCTTAAGTTTCTAAAAATATTCTACAAACAAGTAGTTTGAGTCATGAAACAAAAACAGTTCCATTCAAGTTGTATCAACATGCACCTTTGAAGATGTGGTGTCTGTAGTGTGGATCAACTCTAAACAAGTGTGCACTGAGATGACTTAAGTGAAAAATATTAATTTATTCATCAGACTTATTCCTTGAACATGTCAGGCTGGCATTCCCCACTGAATTTTATCCTGAAAAACATCTTAAGTTGTCTCTGGCATTGTCGATGGGCACAGCACATGATGACAGATATGATGCAGATTCAAGTGTTGAGCTTTGCTGCTTTAGGCAAGACAGTGGTTACTCTTCATTATTCATATTGACTGCCATGTTGGAAAAACAAATCATGCATATTCATGTTATTGATTCTTTATTATGAATATGACATGAAGAGCTGCTTTCTAAATATCTGTTTGCTTACTATGTTGTTTTGACATGTGTTGTACAGTAGCTAGCATGATCTGTATTGTCTCTTGTATTGAATGCATAGATTTATTTGTATGGAATGCATAGCATAGCAGTAGAGTAAATTAACACTACTTTCCATAAATAATAACCTTTTAACAAATTAAGTAAGTAATGCAATATTCTAACAGTTACTTTTAAAAGTAACATTACCTGACACTGGTTAAAGGTTTATATTAGACAAGCTTTTATAGATCACTGATGAAATAAATCTTTATGTCTAGAGCTGTGAACAAAAGAACCATTAAAAGGCTGTTTACAGAGTTTTGCCTAAATTACAATAATGGTGTGTTCATCTGATAATAAACCTGACAACTTCCCTCCAATATTTCCCTTTAGAGTTCCATCAGATAATGAAGCCATATTCCTCCAAAGCACAATACACAATAATTATTTTCCATTGATGCTTTCATCATGTGAAAGCGACCCAGTGAAGTGGTAGGTCAAATATTGGGGTGATCACTGATGCATTCCTGACCAAGCACACACAGTCAACTTCAAGCATTTGTGTTTATGCTCAAATTATTTGCAGGAGTTCAGTTATGTAAGTGGATGTTCAATGTGTACTGCAAATCAGCCTTGTGTTTTTACACACAGCTTTATCATAAGTGGCTCATTTCACAAGGTAGCCCATAATCTACCATTTGCAAGCCTAAGATGTGTACGTCCGATTTTTACAGTGTGTACCGGGTTTTTGAACAGGAATCAGACTTCCAGTAACCAAACACAATGAAGTTAGTCGCTGAAAGGTCTGTGAAGGTTTCTCTGCAGTCAATACTTTTCTTTAGCACTGATGAAAGAGAAAGTTCTTTAGGAATCTTGAAACGGTTTTTATGAGTGGTATTGATCTATACATTTAATGTCAACCTTGCTCTTCAGTGGCATTTGATAGAAAGAGAGAGTGAAGGTTGGGGGATCATGTCCCTTCAACAACAACTATGCGATGCCTCAAAGCTAGACCTTTACGACAGACCATCAACCACAGAGAATCACATTTACAGACCAAATAAAAAGCTCACCAAGAAAATGGTGCTGCAATCTTCTAGATCAGATTTGTTAATCAGAGGGCTTGCTGTCTTTAGGACTTTACCTTTGGTCTTTAAAACAAGTCCTGGTTCAATGTAGAAAACATACATGTGAATCTTTAAAGAGAAAAGTAAGTGCAGCATAGTCCTAGCAAAAAGACTAGCAGCTGTACATCACTGCACCATTAGCTGGGTAATTCCCAGCCAATCACACGTAAGCCATTGCTTTATAAGTCTGATCACATTGCTGTTTCAGTGTGCTAACACGGTAACCTCCACCACCCCACCACCACCAGTTGAGTCCCGTCCTGCACGGGGGTAGGCTCCTCGTCCTTGCCTCCTATCTCCGTCAGGATATGACGGTTCCGAGTACAACTTCTACGCCAAAGAGACATGAATTTTCCATTTTATATTCAACAAATAAATGTCTAAACATCTAAAATTTCACTCAATTCTGCAAGTCTTCCTGACATAAATAACTTCACCCATTTTAAATACCTGCAAATTAAAAAATGTATTAAACGTTTTAAAGTGGAAAGTTAAAAGGGTGTAATACAAGAAGTCCTCATCCATATGCAGTTTAAATGGGAATAAGTTAGTTGATATTCATTACAAGCAGAAATGCTTATTATTAAAGGAATGTTACAACCAAAAATGTACATTCTGTCAGCATTTACTTCTGTGGAACTCTTGAGAGATTTCGAAAAATGTTCATGTTGCTGACAGCAAACAGTGACAAGGTACTATCAGCTCCAAAAATGACACAAAAAAGCATGCTAAAAGTGGCCCATTCAACTTCCATATATTTCTGGTCTTCTGAAGCCATACAGCAGATACAGGGACAGATCAAAAGTTGAGTTGGAGTTGCCTTGCCGCAGTAGGTTTGAATATGTACATACACAAATAAGATGTCGAAGGGAAATATTATTAGTGAATAACAAGAATCATCAGTCTGTTTCTCACACAAAGCTATTGCATGGCTTCAGAAGACTTGAAATAAAGAACTCGAGCTGCGTATTCACTATGGGACACTGTCTGAGTGTCACATGGTCTGAATTCCTTGTACAATCATGCCAATTTATTGGCTAATGATACTTAAGAAATGCCCCTAGGGAGCTATGTCATGCGCTCCATAAAGGTGCTCGCTTTCGTGCCATCGAGTCATATATTCTGTTCTTCAGTGCATGATTTTGTCTAAGCCTGTGTTTTTTTCTAGCGACTCATGTCGAAGTGAGGATTATTAATTCTCCTTTTTGAGTGGTGAACACATAAAGACGACATTGATACAGTGTAAATTTCAGAGTAATTTTAATTGGTTTTTCCAAACATTCAAGTCTCAGATGGGGACAGCGGCACATTTCAAAGCTCGCAATTTCTCACCACAAGGCATTATCCCCACATGTTCCAGTTCCACGGCCTCCAGATTTGGAGCTCCATGTGCGGGATCCGTTCGGTATTTCGGCTTTGTGTCTGAAAGGATTGGAGTGCAAACGGACATCGGATTCTTCCTCGTGTTTGTCGCCCTCCCCCTGAGCGAAAGCACGAGTATCATCAGACATGCTATTATGCCTAGCTCGGTAGCCATTTTCTGACAAAGCATGTGAAAGAGATACCATACACGTCTTGAGCCATCGCCATTAAAAAATGCTGTATGAGAGAATTCATTGTTGGAAGGGAACAAATTGGCCCCTTTGTCCCTATTGTCTTTTTCTGTGTCATTCTGGGAGAAGGCACATGAAAAAGGTAATGGAGGAGCAGCCTCAGTCTTTCTCTCTCTCTCCCCTCCCCGTTCAAAGTGAACTGCTCACGGTGGAGGGGATCATGTATGGACCGGTGAGCCCGGCCGCAGAACAAGGGGGCTGGAATAAGAGAATATTCCCGAATGGAGTGATGGTGAAGCAACGCGCAGAGTGCTTCAACGGTGCCATTATCTTTCGGTATTCAATCAGAAGATGCAAAGTATTTTATCAAGTTTTTTCTTTCCCCCGTTCATGGACCACACGGGTGATCTGGCAAGACAAGACATGGCATGGATGTCGCTCTTTTCAGTCAGCTGTTGGAGCTACACAGGATGGTTTTGCAGTCCAACTAAACACATCATGTTAAAGAATGCCTTTGAATTGATATTGGCTCCATTTGGACTTTCAGTTGTTTTCCCCCAAGGCTCGCGCTGGGGAACAAGTTGGTCAGGGCGATGCTCAAATTTACTCAAATTTACAGTTTACTCTATAATTTACACTGGTGAATGAGCATTGAATATTTTAAGCTTGAGTTTTGCTTCTGCCTCCATGACCAAGAGTCTCAGGCACACGTAATATAACTCAATGTAAAATAAAAATAGGTCTACACACAAGCTTGTTGGCCTGTTGTGTAACAAAGAATGAGCCCACATTCAGTGAATGAAATTGGACCGTATAAACCTATCTGTTTCTCTCCTGTTTGCTCTGTGGTTAGTATCGAGGTGAGTTTGCTGTTGTACACACATCAAACGTCCGACAACCAAAATATGGTTCAGTTTTCCCCCACAGCTTGCTGGGGAGCGAACATAAAAAAAATGCTTCCCAATTTAGCATCTGTCTCCATGAACAAGGGTTTTGAGACATCCATAACAGAATTCAATGTTCAGCAAGAACAAATCTACACAAAACACAGTGAAAATAAGCACCATACATTGTCCCCCCATAAAGAATGCTGGGTCCATTGTGGCTAACTTGCTTGCTCTCAATTCCCTCCATGTTCGCACATTCTTCCTCATTCTATGATAGGGAAGATGGTTTATCTGGTGTTCTCTGATGTAAATACATTCAGAGTGACTTCTTTTTTAAATGCCTGATCGAATTCGGCCTCTGTCTCCATGACAAAATGTTTCGTGACATGCAGAAAATAATTTGATGTTCATCAAGCACAAGTGTACACAAAACACAGTGAACATAAGCACAACATGTTGTCCCCCCATAAAGAATGATGGGACCGTTGTAGCGAACCAGTTCCCCGTCTGTCACTCACTTCGACGTTGTGTCGAAGAAGCGACACTAGGGGTCTCTCTTGAGCGCTGAATATACCTCTGATCTATGAAAAATGGCCAATGAGAAGTTGGCAGACAGAATTTGCATGCCCCGCCCCCGGACATCCGGGTATAAAAGCAGGAAAATACGTCTGTTTCATACAGAAATTTTCTTCGGAGCGATGGTCGTGTATGCAGTCAGCTGCGAGTCACACACCTGTTCCTCTTCCTCTGAGTGATCTGCTGTTGTATCTACGGCACACTTCAGAGTTGTTATTAAAAGAATGATTTTCTCTAAAAGACTATTTTCCTCTAAAAAGAGCAATACACAGCAGCGTTGAACGTCCTTTTCAGGACGTGTCTTTTTAAAGATGCCTTTCGCCCAGCACGCCCAAACTGAGGCTGATGCCCAGATGTCCGATATGCTTGCCCTGGCATGGACTGGAACCCTTCGTCCTCCACACAGCCGTCGTGGCTGGATGATTAGTTCCTTGGGTCTGCACTTCGCTCACAGTCATGCCCCCCAACCCCCCCCCCCCCCCCCCGGTCCCTTTGTTACCGGAGATGCATGATGAGCTGACAACTGCATGGAGAGCAGCCTTCTCCACTCGTCCAAAGCCACCCATCTGGGGTGTCCGCTTTACCGCAGTACACAGTGAACATGCCAATTCCCTGCGCGCGGAACCCTCTTACTCAAAGACGCGATAGAGCTGCGCTGGAACATCAACTGCCTAGAGTTGTTAGCTGTATTCTTTGCCCTGCAGATGTTTCTCCAGCTAGTTCAGGGCAAACACGTCTTGATCAGATCAGACAGCACCACCACGGTGGCGTACATAAATCACCAAGGCGGCGTACGCTCCCGCCACATGTCACAACTCACCTGTCGTCTCCTCCTTTGGAGCCCAAGTGGACTCAAGTCGCTGCGCGCCACTCACATCCCCGGCAACTTCAATGTGATGGCGGACACACTATCATGACAATGCTTGCCCAGTGGAGAGTGGAGGCTTCACCCCCAGTCAGTCCAGCTGATTTTGGAACGGTTCGGCAAGGCTCACCTGTTTGCCTTCCAGGAGACCTCCCACTGCCCGCTCTGGTATGCCCAAACAGAGGCTCCCCTCGGGGCAGACGCACTGGCACACAGCTGGCCCACGGGGCTGCGCAAGTACGCATTTCCCCCTGTGAGCCTTCTTGCACAGGTGCTGTGCAAGGTCAGGGAGGATGAGGAACAAGTCACTCTAGTGGCTCCCTATTGGCCCACCCAGGCTTGGTTCTCGGACCTCGTACTCCTTGCGACAGCCCATCCCTGGCAAATTCCCATGAGGAAAGACCTTCTTTCTCAGGGACGGGGCACGCTCTGGCGTCCGCACCCAGACCTCTGGAACCTCCATGTCTGCCCCTTGGACAGGAGGCGGAAGATCTAGCTGATCTACCACCTGCTGTCATAGACACAATCAACCAAGCCAGAGCCCCTTCTACCAGGCAACTTTACGCCCTAAAGTGGCGCTCTTTCGCAAACTGGTGTTCTTCTCGGGGTGAAGACCCACAAAGTTGAGCAGTCAGGTCAGTGCTCTCATTTCTGTAGGAGAGGTTGGAAGGGAGGCTGTCCCCGTCCACCTTGAAGGTGTATGTAGCTACTATTGCAGCCCATCACGACACAGTAGACGACAAGTCTTTGGGTAAGCACAACTTGATTATCAGATTCCAAGAGGCGCCCGGAGGTTGAATCCCTCCCGGGATCTCTCAGGGGTCCTCTCGGGCCTTCAGAGACCCCCCCCTTTGAGCCGCTAGAATCAGTTGGACTCAGGACCCTCTCTCTAAAGACGGCCCTGCTGATTGCACTTGCCTCCATCAAGAGAGTCGGGGACCTGCAAACGTTCTCTGTCAGCGACACTTGCCTGGAGTTCGGTACGGCAGACACACATGTGATCCTAAGGCCGCGGCCGTGCTACGTGCCCAAGGTTCTTACCATGCCCTTCAGAGACCAGGTAGTGAACCTGCAAGCGCTGCCCCGGGAGGAGGCAGACCCAGCCCCTTCGTTGCTGTGTCCAGTACATGCTTTACGTACCTACTTGGACCGCACGCAGAGCTTTAGATGTTCTGAGCAGCTCTTTGTCTGCTTCGGTGGACAGCGGAAAGGGAACGCTGTCTCCAAACAGAGGCTCTCCCAGTGGGTGGTGGACGCCATTTCATTGGCCTATCGCACCCAGGCCGTTCTTCTACACAACGTCGAAGTGAGCGATAGATGGGGAACGTCTAGGTTACGGATCTTCCCTGATGGAGGGAACGAGACTTTGTGTCCTCCCGGCCACATCTCAGAAAAATCCTGAATGAAACAGACGTTTTTCCTCGCCTTTATACCCGTATGTCCGGGGGCAGAACATGCGAAATCTGTCTGGCAACTTCTCATTGGCCTTTTTTCATAGATCAGAGGTATATTCGGCGCTCAAGAGAGACCCCTAGTGTCGCTTCTTCGTCACAACGTCTCGTTCCTTCCATCAGGGAATGTAGGTTACATCCGTAACCTAGATGTTTTATAAAATAAACATTCCCCCCATGTTCATACACTTTTGCCCATTCAAAATACTCAGTAAAAGGTTTCTTCTGTCAGCGACCCTGCTGTAGATACATTTCAGGGCGCTTATCATTTATTCTTAAATTCAATAAAGGCAAAAAATTATTAAATTCCCTTCAACCAGCCACAGTATTGGAGGAGCGAAGACTACTCTCTGCTGTGCTGCTGGTTCTGGGGCAGTCACCAAAAGTTAACCAAGCATGCCATCTAGTGGGTACAGGTTGCGCTGCAGGCAAGAGCCATTCATTAATTCCTCTGTCTGCCTGTCTGTGGCTTGGCAGCAGCTGAATGGCATTTCGAGCTGGGTACATCAAATGGTAAAGCATGGTTATGTACTTTGATTTGAGACATTTGAATTTCACGCTAATGAAATGTCAATTCAGAATGCTGATACAGAAAAAAATAATGTCACAAGTGCAGCCGGGGGACTTTTTTTGTGAAAACAGATTTGAAGGATGCTTGTAAAAAAAATGAATCATTTAATATTCAGATTGCGCCGAAGCACTCATATGCGTTTTCTCAGATTTGCTTTTGGGGGCAAAGTGTACTAATTTTGCATCCATTCTGACTTGGACTGGCACCACGCATTTTCACAAAATGCTTGAATGCAGCATTGACGCCCTTCATACTTCAAGGCATCCGCGTTTTGAATCATCTCGACGATTGGTTGGTGTTAGGCCATGCGGAGAATTTGGCTGCCCAGCATCGAGATGTTTTTCTAAGCCATTTGAGAAATCTAGGGCTGCGTGTAAACCTAGACAAGAGTGTTCTGTTGCCAGGGCAACAGATGAGTTTTTAGAAGCTTTATGTATTCAGCTGGCATATTTTTGCTTCTTGGTGTACAGCGCAAAGTGAAAATCCCTGTCAATGCACTGTCAGTACAGTGGTGGAATTTTTTCAGGAGCGTCTCAGGGCCAAGGTTGCCCCGGCATTGCTTAAAGTCTATGTTGTTATGCGATTGAGCATGCACTTATCAATGGAGTCTCTGTCAGTAGACATTCTCTTGTCTTTCAATTTATGTGCAGGGTACGCAGGAGTCCAAGCAACGACTGTCTCATTGGCTTATTGAGGCAAATTCAAGTGCTTACGAAGCACGCAGTTTACCTTCGACTTCGGGTATTCAAGCCCATTCTACGAGGAGCATGGCATCCTCATGGGCTTTGGCTAGAGATGTGTCCTTGGAGGACATTTGTATGGCAGCAGGATGGCCTTTTTCATATAAATTTGTTAGATTTTATCATCTGGATGAGGAATTAGCTCCTGCTTCCCAGGATTTCTCTGTTGGAACAGGAGTAAACTCATAATTCCTTCTTTATCTTTGGATGCTTTTAAATGCAATTATATCATATCTTATTCATTTTTTTTTTTTTGCCATTAAGTATTTTTTATGCTAATGAGTAAGTGGGCTTAATACAATCCTGATACAACCAGTTTGTGGGTATCAAAATAACAACAAAGCAGGTCTGCGTAGGCTTTGATCCAGTTCAAAACCACAACTAATCTTGCAAAACACACAGGGCTGATACACACACATCTGAGTTGAATAATGAAGTCCTGAGCCTATGCTGGCTTATCAGAACATCTGTTGACCTCTGGGACGAACCTGCTACACTCATTCCTGAGCCAGATAACAGCACTGCTCCACTAAAGCCAGTTAGTGTGGTGCCGACAGCAGTAGCAGATTCTACACAGAGTGAGGAAATGGCAAGCTGGCAAACAGATGTTCCCTACGAGCCTCTGGAGGAGTGTAATGGAGCTGACTGATGAGAAACACTCATTCTTTTACAACTTAACTATGACAGGGATGGGGCTGATTAGAGATGTCTTGAGAGAGTAGCTACAGCCCAGAGTACTTAAGAATTAAAAAGCCTGTTTAAAACAAGTTCTGATGCTTAAGCTACGGTGAGAGTGCTAACAGGACATATGCCATCCAGGTGGCAGAAATGCAGTATATAAACTCCATCTCCGTGCATCCACTAACAATTTTGGTTTATCCCTTTGCTTATGGCACATAATTCATGGCATGTTGAATCACATTAAAGTCACAACTATTTGGGTATACTCAACAGTATTTTGACACCAGGAATGTGCTGCCTCCCAGCGAGATATTTCTCTTTATGTCTGCATTTGTTAAGGAGCTCAGGAAGCATCAGGGTACATTAAGACACATTGCTGTCACTTTCCAGCCTTGTATCACCACACTTTTGACAAACAGTATAAAGTAACAGCAGAAGATCTGGTCCACAGACCAGAGTTAATTTTGACCAAGAACCGCTCATTTAGACACCAAGAGAGGATCTGAACAACATTTTGCTTTACTTTCCATTTAGGAGCAGATCCTTATGACATTGATGATCCCAAGATAATAGACCAGTACAGAAAAAAATTATTCAAGCAAATGCTTGTCTAGAACAACAAAGAAATGTACAGTATGTAAACTTTGTGATCAGAGCTTCTGTCCATCTAAAAGTCATAAATACAGATTATTTCACAGATATAACTTGGTAAATAAAGCATAATATAGCAGAATATGCAGACAGCCAGGGAACAGACTGTGGGTGGCACTTGGGCGTGCCATCTGAGGCTGAAACTATTGTCTACAAAATGGCAAAGAATAGTGTCATATTTTAAAAATGTCATTTTTATATTGAAAGGACTCATAATTTAACAACTAATGTAAGAGTCTCTATTTGTAAGAAATTAATCAAGAGGAAACAGCTCTGTTAACTTTATGCTTCTTACAATGAATACTTGACAGACTACAGTTGTGTGATAACTATGAGAAAAAAGACCTGCCTACTTCTGTTCCTTCTTATTCACTACTCCTCTTGAAGGAAAAACTTTGAGGCTGGTTTGGGATTCCACCTTTGTCCAGCAACCATTTTTGGTTGAAGTAATCCAACAGGTTTGTTCCACTTAAACACTTTTTTTGAACTTGTGATCTACTTTCACTGTAACATTGCTTGTTCTTCTTATTCCTTTTGGCCCTAACAAGAAGAACATTTCCATTGCCCAGATCATTATAATTGATTAATTCTAAAGTCATGACTTTCTTTGTGCCAGTTTCTAGTGCATAGAGCAACTTGCGATGGAACAAATATCTTCTATGAATAGGAAAACCAATGAAAAGAATTTCATTTTAAAAAGCAATGTCTTGGAAATGACTTTTGATTCCACAGTTTTCTTTTATTCAGTTTCATCTTCAAGGCTCAAACCTCATTCTTACCCACATTGAGACATGTACATTATCATAGCTAAATCAAACCACTGAATCAAGTCCACCCCATCAGTTTTTTAATGATTTTTCCTCTTAATTCTTAGATGATATGCCAAATGTAAAATTCACATGGTGAGCACTTCTACATGTCTTCACAGATAAAATATTCTTTATCTGTAAGCTTGCTGGCTGGTTTCTTCTGTCTCTTGCAGTAAGTGAACAAAATGGTAAAATTAATAATTATACTGTAGCATAGTACATAACATCTACTAAAAACATACAATTGGGTCCAAAAGTCTCACACTGAAAATATTTTCAATGATCTTTACATTTCAATATAGAATATAGACACAAAAATTCACAATTCTGCAATATGTTAAGGTCACTCATCAATTGTATTAACCATGTTACACCAACTCTTTTGTACTTAGGGCTGGGCGATAAAACGATATCAATATTTATCGCGATAAAAAAAAATCCATGATATCGACGATAAGCTTTTGAGTAATTTTCGATATTTAGCCTGTGTTCTACATTTAGACATGTGTGTTGCTAAAAACGGTAGCAGTTTGACTTTCTTATTGTATGTTTCCACTGGCATATAGTGAGCGAATGTGAGCGAGCTCTTTCAATTGCTTTCTATGGAAGCTGAGCGTCAAGCTCAAAAGGTGGACTGTAAAATTGACAGCAGCGCAGGCAAGCGGTTCCCTAGCATTGGGAGTGGCTTTGTGTGGATTTCTTCCGCGTCAGTGGAAACGCAGCCTCAGACTGTTTTAAGTTGCTATAGCCCCCAATAAGCAGGTCACCGCGTTCCGGATCCAGACCCCAGATTGATTCCATCTTGACTGCAAGACATCATGACGCATCTTGACTGCTCATCATCTCTAGTGAGCAGCGTGACAAAACAACAGTGCCGGTTACATCATATCTGATCTTTCTGCGCTGTATTCTTAAATATTTTTCTCTAGCACTGAAACAAGCTTCACTGATGCCCGGTCCGCAGCCGCTTCCTCTTTTCCCCACATGTGAGTAAACATAAGGTGCGAAATTCCAGAGCGCCTTTAGACAATACAGTTTTTTCTTTCAAAATGTATTTTTTATTAATCAGCATGTTCCAAGCCTTTAATAATAAACAAATAGATTTAAGTTCTAATTTTGTGAAATTATTCAGATTTCATCATCTCTGACGAGGATGAAAGACAAAACAATTACTACTTTGTAGCCTAGCCTTTCTCACTTTAATGAAAATAGAAAAATGGTCCATTTAGACTTTTACATTTTCCAAAGTTTCTCTCTGGATTTACCCCAGAACCCCCATACAGTATCATTCCTCAGTCACAAGGGCTTCTATGCCCCCATACTTGGATATCTGTATGTAAAGAAATATGAAAATAATTTTAATGTTAAAAAATAAAAAAATAAAAATAATGTATATATATATATATACCTTCATTATGATTCAAAATGAACAGATCGTCTTATAACATTCATATCAAACTGCACTCAATTGATAAGCTCTATAAAATATTGTAATAATTTCATAGAAGATCCCTCAGTCACCACTGCATTTTCTGTGTCTGGGCCCCAACGCAGTTTTGTAAAGACTATTAAGACTGTTTAGGATTTTGTTTCTCTTCTTTTTTTGGATTTCAATATCGAATGATATGAAAAAGAATATTGTGATAATATTTTTTGCCATATCGCCCAGCCCTATTTGTACTAAATTCAGATTTCCTTGTATCCATTGAAGAACACAAGATGCTATTTGGAACATTCTTAAATTATGATGGCATAACATGGATCATCAGGTATTGTCCATGATAGCTCGAGTGCATGTAGTCATTGAAACAAAAGTGGAACATTCTCAAATTCATGTCTATTTGAAACTTTTCACTCAAACTGTTGTGATGATGAGAAAAGAATGCAAAATAAATACAGTTCCCTGTCTGTCGCACACTTCGACGTTGTGTCGAAGAAGCGACACTAGGGGTCTCTCTTGAGCGCCGAATATGCCTCTGATCTATGAAAAAAGGCCAATGAGAAGTTGGCAGACAGTATTTGCATACCCCGCTGATATGAGCTGACTTCATCGTGGAGAGCACCCCTCTCCACCCGTCACAAAGCCACTCGCTCATCCGCTCTCGCTACCCTCGACGGTGGAGCGGCCCATGGGTACACGGCTATTCCCCAGGTGGATAGAGCTGTTGCGCTCCACCTGTGTCCCGGAAACCCTACCACCTGGTGGGGTCGCCCTGTGCTCCCCTCCAAGGCCTGTAGGACAACATCCTCGCTGATCGTGAAAGCCTACAGCGCCTGCTGCGAAGCCCTGCCGGGTACGTCAAAAATAACCGTCCCCTTTGTGCCCCTAGCATGGAGCTCGAATGCGTGGCTTTCACTTCCCAACCCGTCACACTAGCTGGCCCGGACCATTCGACTCGGTTACGCAATTCAATTTGCCAGGCCCCCGCCCCCCTTTGCGGGTGTCCGCTTTACCGCAGTATGGCCCGAACATGCCAAATACCACCGAGCGGAAATCGCTACTCTTTTACTCAAAGACACGATAGAGTCTGTCCCTCCAACCGAAATGAATAAGGGTTTCTACAGCCCTTAATTCGTTGTATCCAAGAAAGGCGGCTGCTTACGTCCGATCTTGGACCTGCAAGTTTTCAACCAGGCTTTGCTCAAACTCCCGTTCAAAACGGTCACGCAAAAACACATCTTAACTTGCGTCCGGCATATAGATTGGTTCGCAGCGGTAGACCTGAAGGACACATACTTCCACGTCTCAATTCTGCCTCGACACTGACCCTTTCTACGGTTCATGTTCAACGGCCAGGCGTATCAGTACAAAGTCCCCCCTTCGGCATGTCTCTGGCCCCTCACATCTTCACGAAAGTCGCAGAAGCAGCTCTTGACCTGCTCTGAGAAGCCGGCATTCGCATACTCAATTACCTCAATGACTGGCTTATTATGGCCCACTCACAAGAGTTACTATGCACTCACAGAGACCTGGTGCTCAGGCACCTCAGCCGCCTGGGTCTTCAGGTCAATTGGGAAAAGAGCAAGCTCACCCCGGTTCAGAGCATCTCTTTTCTCGGCATGGAGTTAGACTCAGTCTCAATGTTAGCACGCCTCACCAACGAGCATGCGCAGTCGCTGTTGAGATGCCTCGCCTCTTTCAGGCCGGTCCCTTTAAAACACTTCCAGAAGCTCCTGGGGCATATGGCATCCTCCATGGCGGTCGAGTCGCTGGGGTTGATGCATATGAGACCGCTTCAGCACTGGCTTCAGACTCGAGCCACGAGACGAGCATGGCGCCGCAGCACGCATCGTGTGACGATCACCCCCACCTGCCGCCAAACATTCAAACCCTGGACAGACAGGAGTACCCTTGCAGCAGGTGTCCCAACATGTCTTGGTTATGACCGACGCCTCCAGATTGGCTGATGTGGGTCATTGGAGAGGGGCCCCACTGCGCTGGCATATCAATTGCCTAGAGTTGTTGGCTGTTTTCCTTGCCCTGCGGAAGTTCCTCCCGTTAGCTCAGGACAAACATGTCCTAGTCAGGTCAGACAGCACCACAGTGGTAGCGTACATAAATCGCCATGGTGGCGTACGCTCCCGCCACATGTCACGACTCGCCCGTCGTCTCCTCCTTTGGAGCCAGATTTGGGTTGCTGGTCCCAGCTGATTTGGGAACGATTCGGCAAGACCCAGGTAGACCTGTTTGCCTCCCGAGAGACCTCCCACTGCCCGCTCTGGTATACCCAAACAATGGCTCCCCTCGGGGCAGATGCACTGGCACACAGCTGGCCTGCAGGGCTGCGCAAGTACACATTTCCCCCAGTGAGCCTTCTTGCACTTGGTGCTGTGCAAGGTCAGGGAGGACGAGGAACATGTCAACCTGGTGGCTCCTTATTGGCCTACTCGGGCCTGGTTCTCGGACCTCGTACTCCTCGCGACAGCCCCTCCCTGGAAAATTTCCCTGAGGAAGGACCTTCTTTCTCAGGGACAGGGCACGCTCTAGAATCCGCACCCAGACCTTTGGAACCTCCACGTATGACCCGTGGACGGGATGCGGAAGATCTAGCTGGTCTACCACCTATGTGATCCTAAGACCGCGACCGGGGCTACGTGCCCAAGGTTCCTACCATGCCCTTTAGAGACCAGGTAGTGAACCTGCAAGCGCTGCCCCGGGAGGAGGCAGACTCAGCCCCTTCGTTTCTGTGTCCGGTATGTTCTTTGCATGCCTACTTGGACCGCACACAGTGCTTTAGATGTTCTGAGCAGCTCTTTGTCTGCTTTGGCGGACAGCGGAAAGGGAATGCTGTCTCCAAACAGAGGCTTTTCCACTGGGTCGTGGGTGCCATTTCATTGGCCTATCACACCCAGGTAGTAACCCCCCCTTGTGGGTCCAAGCATACTCAACAAGGAGTGTTGCGTCCTCATGGGCACTAGCCAAGGGACCCTCCTTTGTGAGATTTTACAATCTCCGGATTGAGTCAGTATCGTCCCATGTTTTCTCAGGTCAGAGACGGTAGAACTCGGTAACACGCTGACGGTCTGGCCGAGTAGATCGCTTGCACCTGGTGGCCTTTCCCTTGGATGAGGTAAAACTGTGTGCTTTCTCTCCCAGGAGATCCCACTCATTCGGATCCCTGGATGATTCCTCCCTAGCACTTTGGGTCTGCAGTTCAGCAGAGGAACTCGCCGACCCAATCCACTGCAGGTACCTAATCTACCCTGTACTGGAATAGGTGCTCCACAGGGCAGGACTCCTACGTGGACTCCCCCTGTGTGTATTATCCGCAGTACGGTCCCCTTATGAGTGGACCCGCGTCTCCCTAAGGCAGTTCCAGCTGCCCTCTTTCTTTGTGTTGTAGCAACTCCCCCCTCCTAGAGGTTGGATTTTCCACTGCGCCATTTCCACATGCCACTGAAAAAACCATGTGATATATTCACCACCCTTACCTCCCCTTCAGGGCAGGGGTGGTCTCCGCAGGGTCTTTTCCCCCCAAAAGAATAGGAAACTGGGTAAGACCCCCTTCCCTCGATGCATGTAAGGGCCCCGGCTGTTCTTGCTCTTTGCGAGAAACATAGAGAGAAAAGATTACAGTCCGTTCCCCGGTTGGCAAGCATTGCCTTGTTCCCCTGCCTAGGGTAACCAGAAGGATCCCGACGACTTTTTTGGGGGCTTTGGGGAAGGTTACGTGCAGTCTGACACAGCTAGTCACCTCTGCATGTAAAATACCTGCCCGCTCCTGTGTCAGACGAACACGTACACGTGTTTTAAATTGGACCCCTAGTGACGCTTCTTCGACACAATGTCGAAGTGAGCGACAGGCGGGGAACGTCTAGGTTACGTATGTAACATCCATTCCCTGATGGAGGGAATGAGACGTTGTGTCCTCCCGGCCACATCGCTGAGCTGAGCTACTGTTGTGGCCGGACCATTTCCGGATCCTCAGAAAAATCCTGAATGAACTCGACATATTTCCCCTCTTTTATACCGGTATGTCCGGGGGCGCGGTATGCAAATACTTTCTGCCAACTTCTCATTGGCCTTTTTTCATAGATCAGAGGCATATTCGACGCTCAAGAGAGCCCCCTAGTGTCGCTTTTTCGACACAATGTCTCGTTCCCGCCATCAGGGAATGGAGGATACATACGTAACCTTTTGGACCCCACAATAAATACTTTGTTGAGCTATTTATGTTATTGGTATAGTGGTAGTTGCCCTACCAGTCTCTAAAACAGCAATTGACAATTGGAGAACAATGTAATGTCTTTACTTGAATAATCCTAATAAATCTCACACAATCAAAAATTAAAGTGTTCATATAAAACACATAAAAATTGTTCAATAAAACCAACAGAAACACGGCTGTGCCCTTGCATCAGTAGATGGAACACAGGTCAGATTGTGTCTGTCCTTGGTGGTGCACAGTTGCACAATCACTTGAAAATCAAAGCTCAAGTCCATCGCAAATAAGTCCCTTAATGCTGGACACTAAGGAGATTCGCCCAGTTAAGCTCTCCTGCATTGTTCTCACTTGAAAATACAGTTGCTAGTCTTGAATGTGCTCTGCAGGTTTCAATCAAAGTGATTGTTGTGTGTTCTCTAGTATGTTGACCAAAAATATTTGTTGTTGTCAAGATGAACAGAATTGTATACTGTTTATGGGCAAAGATTAAAAGGGAAAGGGGGAATAAAATAGAACAAACAGGAAATACATCTGTTGCACACACACACACACAACACACACTCACACACACAGTTTTGATGCAAAACCCCAAAGTTAATCACTCAGTGGTGAGTCAAGTATAAAATGACCACCCCAGAGATGAACATAAACTTCCTGCATGCACATCTGCTCCGAATCACGCCAAGAATTTGGATAAGGGAAGATTTCATGGATTTTCTGTCATTCCACATCACTGAGGAGCCTCAACCACTACATAATAACATCACAGGCTTTTTATTATAAAACTTGTATATGACAGAAGCATGACACATATGTTCAGGAGAGCACAGAGCAGCAGTTTAAACGATTTCACACTAACACAAACTTTATAGGCACAGAAGATATTAGGGATGGGCGGATCGATACTGATACTTGTATTAAAAATATCAATCCTCACACAGAAATATCGTTTGTAAATTATTTATACATTTTTGAACTAGGGACATTATTATTTGTTTACAACGAACAATAATCATAAGCTTCAATGTTAAATAAAATGGATTAGGTTATATTAGCAAATACTTGTGCAGGATGGGAACTGTTTCATCTTCCGCTCATCTTAACATTCATAAATGCTGAAAAACACAAGCAGACAAGCGTTTGTGCCATCACAAGACTCGTTCAAACAAGAGGGATCAGTGCTTTGTTGAGGTAATAATACAAAATCAGAGAAACAGCTTCTGGTGTGTAGTCTAGGGCATACGCAGGCATACATTGTGTGCCCTCCTATCTGTTTTGGTTTTGTATGCACACCTGAAATAAGTGATGATAATTGTGGCCGCCAGAAAAACGAGAAGGCTTTTGATCCAGAACTTTTACAATCTAATAATGCAATGGCACAGCATCATTGAGTGAATTGTGTTTTATTATTATTATTTTTTTAAAAATGTACAGAGATTTTCTCTAAACACGCACGGATATGCACTGACTGGGGAGCACTGGCAAGACAGACGGTTTGACTAAATTGATCCACCAATCAGAATGTTATTTTCAGACAGGATTGGATATTTGCAAACCAATCATATTTTCCATTTTAGTAAGGGGCGGGACATTTCCAGCATTTGATACACAAATGGAGAAACTATAAACTTCACGCTAAAACAACTAATATAATCTAAATGTGACATTTCTTTTTTCTTAGAATTGTGTGTATTTGTTATTAATAAATAATGTAAAAAGAATTGTTACTATTTATTACAAAATAAAATAAAAAAATACTTAATTGAATGGAATTATGACTAAAATTGAAAAGTACTAATTTTATCCCAAGTAATCACAATAAATACATTTAATAGAAGTATTGGTATTGGTATCGATATCGATATCGCCAATATTGGACTTGAAATTATTGGTATCAGATCAAATAAGTGGTATCGCCCATCCCTAGAAGATATGTCAACAAAGCAGCACACACAATACTGACCATACAGGCTGAATAACATGCAAAGAGAGAGATGGACAGACAGATTTTAGATGTACTAAAATGGTCTGTCTGTCTGTCTGTCTGGAAACCAAAATTATTTAAAGTAAAGATAAAACTGAAATATTATTCTTTTACATATGTTTTCAGACAAAGTCATTACAACTAAAGAAGACTACTTTTTAAACTGTGAGCAGTAAAACAACCTGAGAGCGACAGAACACTTAGTGAGAGAGAAACACAAAAATGATTTATTTCACACCTGAACACTAACACAAATACATCAGTGGGCTGTACAGAACACAGATGAAGGACGTTGTCATGGTGCTTAGGGAATAGAAGTCTCATTTATTCTTCATGAGTAAGTAATGTGGGCAGAGACACCAGACAAAAGTGTATTACAGAGTTTGGGAGTAGGGGTGGGAGTGTTTTTGGGAGTGGGAGTACACTGATGGTTCAGTCAGAAGTCTGAACTTGAGAAAATCTAAATCTACATCCTTTTGAGTGTCATCACTCATTCTTTAGAGAGTGACTCTTATTGTCTGTCTGTAAAACTTCATGCACAATGTCTGCTGCCCTAAGCATTTGTTTATGTCTGTGAAATTAAATAAATTCAAGTGCAAAACAGCAACTCAATTTTTTGCAAAGAACTGCTTCAGAGAACACTTTTAGGAAAGTTTTTTAATACCCAAAAAAATAAAAAACTTTAAGAGACATTACATAAGCCACTCTTAAAATAATAATGCTCCTTTCTTTTGGTGAATGAGAAGACTTGCTTTGAAGACATGTTTTGCATCAAGGATTTTTTCATAGCTACAAAAGTGCATGATGCATTTATCTCTCCAACTGTCAAGGTTTTATAAAGTATCCATTGGTCATACTTAAGTAAAAGTAAAGATGCCTTCATGAAAATGGACTCAAGTAAAAGTTAAAGTAGCTCATGAGAATAATACTTAAGTAAAAGTATTAAAGTAACTGATTTAAAATTTACTTAAGTTTAAAAAGCACAAGTAAATTGCATAAATTACAGAACAGCTAATTAGACATATCGCAACTTATCTGATTGGTGGTGCTCATCATTTACTCACGCTTCTGCCATACCACATGTGTATGACTTTCTTTAATCTGCTGAACTCAGATTAAGATTTTTAGAAGAATATGGTGACCAGAAATTTGAAGCTCAAAAAACTACGGTGGGACTCCAGTGGTTTCATCGGCTTTCTCCACAAGCATGCATGAACGCAGCGCTGCAACAGTTAGCTAATCACAGCACAGACATGGAGCAACAACACCCATACTCACTTATAATTATTCTTAGGGATTTTAACAAAGCAATCCTCACACGTGAACTGCCCAAATACAAACATCACAATACATGCCCAACCAGAGACAGAAATATACTGGATCACTGTTACACGACATTATAGTATCCATATCACTCTGTCCCTAGAGCAGCTTTGGGACTCTCTGATCACTGTCTGGTTCCTCTTCATCCAACCTACAGACAGAAACTAAAATCAGCTAAACATGTACATAAGACTGTAAAGAGCTGGACCAATGAAGAAGAGCTGGAACTACAATCCTGTTTTGACTGCACTAATTGGAGTGTTTTTGAAACTGCAGCCACCGACCTGGACAAGCTCACAGATACTGTGACATCATATATCAGTTTCTGTGAGGACATGTGCATTCCTACTAGTACTTATTTAACATACAGCAATGACAAACCATGGTTTACAGCTAAACTCAGGCAGCTTTGTCAGGCCATAGAGGATGCTTACAGAAGTGGGGATAAAATCTTATTTTATCTTAAAAAAAAGGCCAAAAACACACTGACAAAGGAGATTAGTGTGGCTAAAAGAAGATACTCTGAAAAGCTGGGAAACAAGTTTTCAGCTAACAACCCTGCATCAGTTTGGAGTGGCCTGAAAGACATTACCAACAACAAGACACCACCCCCCAACACTGTAGGGGATCAGCAACAGGCTGATGACCTGAATGTGTTTTACTGTAGATTTGAAAAGCCCAGTCTCACACCCCACACCCGCACTGACCTTCACTTCACACAAACACCAACACATCCTGCAACCCCCCTCTTCCCCTCTCCTGCTACTCAACCTGAAATTAAGATCTGTGAAGAGGATGTGTGCCAGGTTTCATGGAAACAGAAGAGAAGGAAAGCACAGGCCCCAGACGGTGTTTCACACACTTGTCTAAAAGCCTGTGCTAACCAACTGGCCCCCATTTTCACACATCACTGGAGCACTGAGAAGTTCCCAGCTGCTTCAAATGCTCCACAATCATCCCTGTTCCAAAGAAACCCAAGATTGCAGGACTTAATGACTACAGGCCTGTTGCCCTGACGTTTGTGGTCATGAAGTCATTTGAGAGAATGTTGTTGGCCAATCAGAAGGACATCACTAGTCCCTTTCTGGATCCCCTGCAGTTTGCCTATTGAGCTAACTGTTCGGTGGATGATGCAGTCAATATGGGACTGCATTACATACTCCAACATCTAGACAGACCAGACAGACCAGGGACTTATGCAAGGATACTATTTGTGGACTTCAGTTCGGCTTTCAACAACATCCTCCCTGCTCTCCTATGGAATAAAGTAACCCAGCTCTCTGTTTCCACTTCAATCTGTCAGTGGATCACCAGCTTTCTGACATATAGGTAGCAGTTAGTAAGACAGGGGAAATTCACTTTCAGCACCTGTACAATTAACACTGGTGCCCCCCAGGGATGTGTGCTCTCCCCACTGCCCTTCTCCCTGTACACAAATGACTGCACTGTCAAGGACCCCTCTGTCAAGCTCCTGAAGATTGCAGATGACACTACAGTCATCAGCCTCATCCAAGATGACAAAGAGTCTTCTTACAGAAAGGAGGTTTAATGGATGGCTCATTGGTGCATTCAAAACAACCTGGAGCTGAACACGCTCAAAACAGTGGAGATGATAGTGGACTTTAGGAGGAACATCCCAGCATCGACCCCACTAACCATTCTAAACAACACTGTTGCAGCAGTGGAGTCATTCAGGTTCCTGGGCACTACCATCACATGGGACATGAAGTGGAAAACCCACATTGACCCCCATTGTGGAAAAGGCCCAGCAGAGGTTGTACTTCCTTTGCCAGCTGAGGAAGTTCAACCTGCCACAGGTGCTGCTGATCCAGTTCTCTCAGCAGTCATTGAGTCTGTCATCTGCACTTCTATAACTGTCTGGTTTGATTCAGCTACCAAGTCCAATATCAGAAGACTTCAGAGGATAGTCATATTAACAGCTTTCATATTTGTACACAGAAGTGTTAAAAAGCAGTGAACTTCAATTTGATCTTGTTACAGTTGATGTTCAAACCTTGTTTGCTCACATAACTGTAATTATATCCTCATTAAAATACGATAAGTAATAAAAGTAGATTTGATAAATAGTATATTTGCCCTGTGTAAATAAAAATATATAGGAACTGTATCTATAAAAAACAAGGGGTGATAAATACAACAGGCTGGAAAAATAGACATTTATCCATTTTAATATCCTATATATTTTGAATGTATTGAAACTTGACACCGGGCGAAGCACCCTGAAAACTGCACCGTTTTAAAAGTACTGCTTAAAGTATGTTTTTTTTCTCTCTTGTAAATGTAAACGAGTGTAAATGTCAATATTATAATGTATGTCGAAATGATTAATGCCTGTCACAGGAAACATGAGCTCATTGATGTCATAAAATATCAGTTTGCTTTTTGCAAACAGTTTTCTTTTTGCAAACTGAGTTAATCCTGGTCGGAGACTTTCGTAATTATTTAGTGTATACGTAGGGTTATGTCCTTCCTAAGTTTAATGGAGCAATGCTCAAATATTTAGTAGTGCATAAATTGTGACTTAGTGCCCATTTACGCCACAACTAAGTTGTAACTTGCGTATAGCTGGTGCAAAGAGACTTGTGGATTGGGCTCTTTTTATTTGATCCAATAAGCAACCAACCAGAAAATCCTAGCAACTGCATAGCAACGTTCTAAAAAACTGTTAAAACAATTTAACAACAGCATAGCAACAACCTATTAGACACCCTAGCAACTGCAGAGCAATGTGCTACAAACACAGAAAACAACTTAGCAACAGCATAGTATCAACCTGGCAAACATATACTATAGCATTGCGCTAAAACACACAGCAGATCGGGGGGTCTGGGTAGCTCAGCAAGTATTGACTCTGACTACCACCCTTGGAGTCACAAGTTCGAATCCAGGGTGTGCTGAGTGACTCCAGCCAGGTCCCCTAAGCAACCAAATTAACCCGGTTGCTAGGGAGGGTAGAGTCACATGGGCTAACCTCCTAATGGTGGCGATTAGTGGTTCTTGCTCTCAATGGGGCAGGTGGTAAGTTGTGCGTTGATCCCGGAGAGTAACATGAGCCTCTGGCATGAAGCGGAGGCAACTGAGACTTGTCCTCTGCCACCCGGATTGTGGTGAGTAACCGCGTCACCATGAGTAGTGGGAATTGGGTATTCCAAATTGGGAGAAATGGGGATATAAATAAAAAAAAATAAAAAAAAAAACACAGCAGATCACCTTTACATATGTATAGTATGCAACCATCCAGAACATCCTAGTAAACACATACTGTAGCATCAATGTGTTCTGGATGGTTGCTGGGACATACTATACAGATATAAAGGTGATCTGCTGTGTTTTTTTTATTTGCTCAAAAAGAGCACTTTAGCAACCACCCAGAACACCCAGAACCCCAATATAAAATAAATATTGTTAGACATTTTCATGAGCACTGGTAATTATTTATATACATGGCTTTTTGGTTAAATTTAAAAGGTAAACATGTTTGATTTACTTTTATATGAACATGTTTCCTGGAAAGGCAGGAGACTGATCGCACACAATATTATCATTATTTCACAGCTTTCATAATGTTTAAGCCTAAATTTATCACATGAATTAGTCAAAAACAAATTTAAACTAACAAGTGCCGTTTCTTGTCTTCCCCAGTGGAGACAGACGACTGAACATACGTTGTCTGGAGTGCACTTCGCTTGTAATTTTGCAAAGTTAATAATTCAGAATGCTTTTTGAAACTTTTTGATCAGTTCAAAGGAATCAAATGTGAAATATTTGACTGAAATGATTCTTTCACGAATCAGACATCACTATCGCTGATCTGCATGCACGGTGGGGACCAGGGCTGGACTGGTAATCTGGCATACCGAGTATTTTCACGCACTTTGGGGCCAATCAGTTGTGGACTGACCATCGGCAGAACCGACAAGCGGAGTGGGCCGAAAAAGATAAAATGACCTGTCGTGTTATGCAGAACGGACCACAAAATGCCACCTCGATGTGCAGAAAAGGACAGTGAACACAAACCAAACCCATTTTTTTCTTTTTGGGTGAACTAATCAATTAAATGCAGACCAGACAAATTCTAAGCTTCAAATATCATGCTTATAATTGAAATAGCTTCAAATTACATGCAGATAATGTAATATGTCAACCATATTTTTAAGTGCGCTTAACACTGACACACATCTTTAACACAACAACCTGCTGCTCTCTATCCAGTGTGCACACTTTGCACCATTTTGAAACACTCTTGTGGCCCATCTAATATGCAATCTACCATTAACTCTCAATTTGTTTTATAAAATAAAAATTTATCTAAATAAATAGCTGCAGGCAAGTCATGTAAAGAATGCTTTTAGCTGATATTTGTTACTTTTGATTCCATAGTAAGTGACAAAATGTCTTTTCATTCAGCTTGTGACATCTAGTGACAGTGAGAGAGGCAGGCCTCTGCGGCCATTTCAGTGATGATACAAGCAGGTTAAGTGTGCAGGTAGTGCAGTTAAAAGGTTTTTGTGAACACTCAGAGTTCTATTTACATTGGAGACGAATGCTTCTGTTACAAATTTCCATCTGCATCACAACTTAATCAGAAGTGCTACTCAACTTATTAGTAGAAATCAAGAAAGAAAGAAAGAAAGAAAGAAAGAAAGAAAGAAAGACCCTAATAAAAAATCCCAGTTTCTGTTAAGATTCCAGCAATAAATGTGTGAAACTCAATTCAATAGAGTAATTAATAACCCAGTATTTCCTGAAATAATTGAATTAATGGGAAGACGAGCAAGTGAAAAATTCCATTAAATATGAGCAATGAAAGAGGTGAAAAAAATTGCTTAAAAAAACATTGTTAACTTATTATTATGTAACAGAGATGAGTTACTAAATTCCACATTATCATGCATTATGTGAAGTAAATGACATTTCGTCTTCACTCTCGCCATGCGAGCGCTATTGCGCATTTGGTCTCTTCCGTCAGTCTCCAACTTCTCCGCTGGCTCGAGAGGCTTTTCTTGTAAGATATATAGTTTTTATAAATTATTTCTACGAGGTAAGTAATGACATATTCCTCAATAAACGAAATAATGCAATCAATTACAAATATGCATAATTGTGAAATTATTTAACAACGGTGCCTCTCTGACTGAAATGAAACACAATTTGTAGTCTTACAAGATATCTTGTTTAAAATGCCAAAACACAAGAACAAATACTTACAGCAGAAAACATGGAGCTCAGAGCTGAAACAAATAGAACCGATTTCGAGGCATCCATCGCACGTCGCTATTTCTTTCTTTCTTTCTTTCTTTCTTTCTTTCTTTTCTTCCGTAAATGTTCGTTACCACGAAAAAAAAATCTATCCGTAAAGTTTCTCCTGCGGCTTTCTTAAAAGTAAGCTCAGTCAAACGTTAGCTGTCTCATCGGAAAAATTGTTGGCAGATGAGTAAAACATCATTTGAAATGAGAGTACATCATAACAGTCCTCCGGGTGAGGTGGCTTGTGTACTTGCTGGAGCTGCTGGCGGCTCAGGGACCAATGAGCGAGTCACAGTCAGAGGCGCACAGCTCCACACACTACTTGCGACATATTGACATTGCACTAAAGACTGAATCACTCTTATTCGTCATCCACTCACGTCTGTCTTTGTTATCCTATTAAGAAAGCAAAGGATTAATTTATCTCAAGGTCTATGCTACTTGTGAGTGCCAGGCTGCAGAAAAGATACTCTAGTGTGCAGCTCTAGTCTCAAAATTGTTTAGATAATATGTGCTTTGTTCTAAAAGACCACCTATGTATGGAATCCAAAGGTTATCACCTGGACTCCAGCTGTTTTGAGCAGTCAAAGACATCTGGATGAATAAATGTCAGTGAGGATAAGCCAAAACAAAAGAGCTACTGGGAGGTTGTTCTTTGACTTCAGAATTCAAACACTAGCCTACATCTCAAATATTTGTCTGCAAATTGCAGATTATGCAAATCAGGCTGACTCAGGCTTTATTTGTCATTTAGCAGGTGCATCTTATCCAGAGTAATTTATAACAATAAATAGTAAAATAGTTGCTTGAGCAACCTATGGTTACATGCTATGCCTGAGGCAAGGGCACAGTGTTGATTTGGTAGGATAGTCAACAGGGGAATACTCAGACAGAATAACTAAATTAAACACAGTTATACTCAATTATTCTGAATGCAAATGTATTACATAAGTACCAAGATTATTATGTTGTTATATTCCATTACATACAGTGATTCATCACAATAATAATTTATATTGCCACCATGCTTCGAATCAGAATTTTCTGGAATGCAATTAGATTGAGAGAGCATTTCAATAACGAATTAACTAATATGAGCTTCTGCTTTATCCACATATCATTCTTGCCACCATGTGAGTCTAATTACTCTGTTTTATCTTGATAAGTGATTTCTCTGCAATACTTTAATATTTCCATGTACAAATGCTTATACATTGAACACACTTAGAGCTGATGACTCTTGGGAAGGGGGGGGGGGGGGGGGGGGGGGGTGTACTCTTGGTCTGTTGCTTTTCAGCTGCAATTAGAAACCTGTCTATATAGATTTATATACTGTATGTTGAAACCACTGACCTTTGTGCTGAGTGTCTGTAGCTCTAACAAACAAAGGGAAACATTTGCAGTTATTCGCACTCTCAGATCTTTAAGGAATGTATCTGGCAATGGTCAAGAGCTCCTTAATTAAATTAGGCTGCGATAAGAATCAACTAAATGTAAGTAGATCTGTGAGGCTGGATGCAGCATGGCTAGTGATAAATAAGCTAATTTATGTGCATCAGCGCTCATTCTAATCATTTTCTATTTAAACAAAATCATTTTTAGTGGAAAAAGGCTCACAGTAATATCTACATTAACACGTCAGTGGGTCAACCGGCTCACTTCTGAATGTTCTATGACTGATATGCTCTATCCCATGCAAATGTTGAGAAATTGACAATCTGAGCATGCATAACTCAAATAGTTTTTAATTTAATACTTTTATGAATGTGTGCCATCTCATCAAACAGAATCTGTGAATCTATGTCCTTGAAATGTATGTATAAATGCTCATTTATTGAAAAACGTACAGTTAATGTGCCTGAGATCACATTGCGATTTCTTTGTCTATTAATACTCAATCACAACCAACTCTCCTAAGGAAGTGAATGCTTGAAAATCACTCATGTTTGAAATACACTGATGTATAGCATCATGGACAGTACATCATTGATGAATTTACACAGCAATTTTATTCACTGAATTTGAAAAGATACACGTTTTTTAACAGGAGTGATTAACCACAAAATACCTTGGTTACTGTATCGTACAACAGTGTCACGCTCCATGCTTGGTATTGTTCCTGTGCATGGAGATAGAGCTATGTGACCTGAATATCATGTATCCCCCTGGATCAGACCAACAGCTTTAAATTTTGCATTTACATTTTGCAAAACAGCACATAAGACAAAACATGGACATGGCACAGAGTAAGGTCTGACCGGAGTTATATGCATGATACATATACAGTACATTCTAAGATGTTACGGTCAATGATCAAGAAACTGAGAAGCAAAGGAGAACCTTAATTGCATATGTCCATTCAAGTGAGGGCAAGAGTATTTCCGTAAGATTTTTCCTTTGGGTACCATTGTACTTATTCATTGTACTTCTACCGTCTTGGGAGAAATCACAATGCTTCAAATAGAGAACCATTTTTAGAGCATTTCCCTTCATATTGAAATCATTCACATTGGCCTTTTCAGGACATGCAAATATTTTTGGTCCTGACGGTGGTCTCTTGGCTGTTCCCTTTTTCTTTCTTTTGTGTCTTTCAGGAGAAGATCTTCTGAAAGTGCTAGTTTGCCATAAGCTCTCCCTCACTTTGCAAATACTGACAAATTTAAACTGACTGGCTACATGCAAAAGATAGGTGAGTTAGCCACCTACTTTCCCAGAGCTCAGACTTAATGGTCCAACAAGCCTAAAAAAACGATTAATCACTCGTTACTTTGCAATCAGGGCTCATTAGTTTTAAAACAAAGACTTCACATTCTAATTGGCATACCATTTCATAATCTTTACCAAAATGTGGGAACAAGATGATTTTTGCATCATTCCCACATGCCTCATTCAAAAACCAGACAATTAAAACTGTCAGGGTAAAGTTTCTTAGTGCCTGAGGAAAGTGTATGTAATTTTAAGGTGTAAGACTTTTTTCCAATTCATCTTTTATTCACTAGAAAGTTTCTTTGGAGAGTGAGTCATCAGAAGAATAACACAGAAAGTTACTCTCTGATTGTTTAATAACGTCATAAGTGAGAATATTTCAAGGCTCCAGGAGAGAGCAGCAGGATTGTTATGCAAGTTCCCACATACATATGTTTCTACTGGCGTCTACATGTGTGGAAGAAAGTGTGCTAGTGTTTAATTGGCAAAGGTGGTTGTGTGCTGGCAGAACATCATTAATCTTTGCTATGATTAAAATCACTCACTGAGACTTATAAATGGCACATCATTTGCTGCTGACTGCAACAAGCTGCTTGGTTTTAACAATCACTTAATTGTTTAAGATTATTATGTGTCTGCCCTGTTATAACGGTGGCAGTGATTAGAAATAACAGACATAAACTCTTTCACCAATGTGTAAACAATCAGGGGTCTATTTGAAGAAAAGCAGGGGAATATTACTCACATACTGTCTTTTTAAACAAATGCTAGTAATTTACGGTATTCAATTAAACTGAAGAATAGTGGATTCTGTCTTTTCAATAACTTTACAGTAATGTCACAGTGCATTATTATCTGCAAAAAGTAAAGTGTGTGTGTAACAGGAGCCAGCTGGTACGTTAGCTTTGCGGTATGTGCAAACCTCACTTCCCTGGCCTCAAGTGGCACACTAGCGAATTGATGCTAGGGGCTGTTGCCTTTAGGCTCCTCGTTAGCATGCCCACTTCCCATGCCGGGTGACACTGGTTCTAATCTCTCTCGGAACAGGTCAAACAGGACCGTTTATATGCACGCTCACATGTTCATGGGAAAACATTTCGTGTGAACATGCAAGCGTTTATGCATCAAGCACAGAGACACGTGAACCAGCTTCTCTCATGAACCTGCATAGGAGAGCTGGGCGGATGTGGTGTTTTGGTGAATAATGAATTAATTCTTGTTTTGTTCTCAACCAGAGCGATTGTATTGACTCAGAAGATATTAATTAAACCACTTAAGAGTACACCTTGACTTGCATTGTATAGAAAAAAGATGTCATACATCCTTCAAAAAATGTAACTGTAGCATCTATAAATACAACTTCAAAATTACTGTATTTATTCTATTTCACTCTCTATAGGTAAAATTATCCACGACTTTACTATAGTAATATTATAGTAGCCATGTTTTTGCTATGGTGTTACTACAGTAATGTGGTGTTAATATAGTAACCATGTTTAATTGCTAGTCTTTACTACAAAATATCATGGTGAAACTGTTTACTGTAGAACAAACATGGTTCATTTTTGTAACGGATGGATATGGTGAGGTAACGGATGTAGGGGTCGGTGTAGGTTGTTTGTGGCACTCTAAATAAAACACAATAAACACACTGCTGTGATACCCTATACTATATGTTAGTATTTAATTATGGGTGTAAATAGTACATGTCACTGCTTCTAACAATATTTGCACTTAGTGCAAAGAAGTTGCTTTTGGTTGCCATTTACACTTAGTGTAAATAGCAGCTGCCGTATATAATTTATGCTTTGTAGGCTACTTCCAGCACACTGCATGTTTATATGTGTTACAGGAATGTGAGTTGTTGCAAAGCAAGAACATTTGTCAAACAATACCCAGAATTACCACAAAACTCCTAACACACACAATTCACACCTTTAAACAAAATTAGGCTAGAGACACAAACAAACTCAAAATACGTCCACAAATATACACAGTTACCATAATGAGAGCACTAGTAGTGAGTAATTGTACCTACCGCAAACTGCTGCATATTGTTGCACCCCTCAAAAAACCTACATCATGTCTGTTTATAGCAGTCATTTTATTTGTAGGAGAAGATTAGTGGGCAATCAAGTATCCATACTAAATTATGTTTGATTACGCATCGGGCAGAGGAATGGGGGGCCGCACAGGAGACATTGTAAACCATGCAAAACTGGGAGCTTTGGAGAAAACCATGCACTTCACGGTGTCACAGCTTGTGATGGTAAATAGCTTTGACTGCTTAATAAACATTGAGAGGTAAACAGACATTTTTAGATCTGGCCAAAGCCATGTTTGCCTTTAGAACTGAGTGTTGCATAGTTGGAATTTTAAGATTGTGAATCCATGAGATATTTGTAATAAATTAGTTCATTTTATTGAGGCTACCATTGGAGAAGTATGCTTTTACAGTAATTCCGCATTCTCTTCTCAATTGTTTTTTTAACCCTGTCTCTGATATGAGAAAAGTAACACATTATGAATAAAATATTTTAGACTTTAATAAGGCAATAGGAAACTGTGTTCACAACCCATTTAAATTCCATAATCTGAAATATTTCTGAGTGGAAACAGGCTGTTCAACATGAAAGGAAATGTAGGGCTGGACTTGATTTCATTCATCAGTAATTAATAAAATATGTGCCTACTGACCAACTGCCATTGAGATGAATGGGAATGCTAATGATAGCTCTCTCCAGGTATTTTAGACTTCCTTGATGTCATATGAAAAAGGAAGTCTTTTTAAAGGCTGGTTATTCATTTCAGATAGCAAGTTATTAAATTTAGTTGAAAGATTATGAAGACAAACATTTTACTTCTTGGAATAATCTGCATTGATGAATCATAGTCAACATGTATTAAATAAATAAGAGCATGCATTAGGTAAATAGGGTTAGTTTGGATTTCATGTCTACTTTAGACAAGATGGCAGGTCTAGCCATATTCGTTCTCTTTGTTACAACCTTTCCATCATATTGTATCCGTATTAAACAGACGTCCAAACACCGGAGACTTCCGAATCTTGTTTGATATTTGATAGCAGTCTGAAGCAGATGCATGGGTTGTCTCATGCGAGGATAGTGATGCAGAATGGATTTGCCCCTGGTCTGAGGTCATTTGATAACACTTCTATCCTTTTTTCAGTGACAGATGAGGTCAGAAGTGAGAATGATTTTATTCCATGTTGAAGTTGTGACACTGAGGGAAGGCTGATGTAGTGTTAGCAGTCTCTCACACCTTTCCCTGGAAACGGCTAGTAAAGGTGTGATCTTGGTCGAGGAATTTCAGTCGCTTGAAGTGCATTCATTGCATCTGACTTTTACTTGAAGAAATGTACAAAGATGAACAATATATGTTCAAACTGTTGTTTGACTGGATTTGTCTCAACAGACACCAGGCTTTTACTGTAAGCTACAGTAAAAAGCTTTGATAAATCATGTATTGTTGACTGCAGTCATTTTGTCTCCATCTATCTCTTCCCAGCTCCATGTTACTGTAAGAGGCACTTACCAAGAATATGGTACAAAATAGGGCCTTAAACTTTCAAAAATTAAGTACTTTTTTATTTTCAATTAATGGTCGGTGAAAGAGGGTGGATAACCTTCAGAAATGTTTGAGGAACTGTAAACTTCAGGAGTTCAAACTAAATATTATATTAACTGTTTTGCATTATTTTCTATTTATTTGATATGCGATTTGCAATTTTGGAAAACCTGCTACCAAATGTTATTTTTTTCTAGCAATTCACATGAAATAAACATCAAAGTTAAAATGTGACGGACGGACGGACGGATAGATAGATAGATAGATAGATAGATAGATAGATAGATAGATAGATAGATAGATAGATAGATAGATAGATCTCCACATTACATTGGCAGATACGCTTTTCCTGTTCACAGAGAGTGAATTTGACAGGAAACAACAATGATAAATAACTGTTTGCCAACAGGCTCCTAGAAAACTGATCACAGCAGCACTAGCGTCACTAGTGCTGATGACAATATTTACAGCACAGCAAGATGACAACATTTAAAGGAATATTAGTGTTCAATACACGTTAAGCTCAATTGGCAGCATTTGTGACAAAGTTGATTACCACAAAAATGAATTTTGACTCGTCCATATTTTTCATAAAAATGATTAGTTACAATGAGGCAGTTATAAATAGGGGCCAATCCATAAAACTATAGCCACAAGACATAAACAATATGCATGTGTTACAGGGGGGTTAAAATGGGAAAGGAGGAGGCGGGAACCGGATGCAGCATTAGAGTAATACTTAATGAAATCTTAAACAAATGACAGAAACATAAACACACACACTGCAGCTGTCTCTCTCTCTCTCTCTCTCTCTCTCTCTCTCTCTCTCTCTCTGATTAGCCCGATTGGAGGCCAGGCGTGCAAAGTGTGTTTACATGATTTTGGCGTAATAAAATCACTTACTAACCCTTTCTGTGTAAAGTTATATCCAATTGTATAATGTCGTTGCCTGAACCCTAAAGAAACCATAAAAACCATTATTTAAACAACATTACAGCTCCAATAATACACAAGTTTTAACAGAAGAATTTATGTAAATGCTTTTATAAAATTCACATTTCTGCCTTTAAATTCTCAAAAAATTGGCTCCATTAATTTCCATTGTTTCCCACAACCCGACTTCGGATAAGTGGTTGAAGATGGATGGATGGAATTTCCATAGTAAGTGCCTCAGTTTAACTTCAATATTTGCTCTTTTTTTTTTTCAAAGTCACAAATACCATTGATTGATCTAGTTTTGCATTAAGCCCGGAATATTCCTTGAAGCATTTCCATCCATCCATCCATCTTCAACCGCTTATCCGAAGTCGGGTTCCATCCGACAAGCATTTCCATCGCCTAAAAATACATTGCATTGTGTACTGGATGTTTGTTTTACCCTACTTTGGCTACTATTGACTCACACAAAAACATCCTCTGTGAATCCTTGAAAAATCCATAGAATCTAACTCGCAAAGCTAAGTTTAGTACAGCACAATATGCTGAAAATATAATGGGCCACTTTAGGAAAGAACCATACAGTGCTGGCCAAAAGTCTGTGCTCTTGAAACTGATGTCATGACTCTTAGAACTGAGAAAGTGTTACTGTAATGCTGCTGTACTGGCAGCAGGATTTAAAAAATTTACTCAGACCCAATATACTGTATATTTAAAACCTTCAATCCTGGAAGATCTACAGTCAACAGAGTGACTTGCCCAAGGTGACAGGCATTAGTTTTTGAGAAATTTTAGTTTTGATAACTTGTTGGCCTCTTGATGCTAAATGGCAGTGCTCTTTAAAAGCTTTGTTGGCGCGAGTTCATACACTTGCAGTTAAACATTTTTACATCCCACCATGTTATGTTTAGCTTTATTTGTGGATTAACCATTAAGTGTACTGTATGTATTGATACCCTGCCTCAATCAAAGTTTAATGTTTAAGATATATGCCAGATGTAATGAGAGCTAAAATGAAACAACACAGTCTCATAACAAATCGTAATAATTAGTGTGAAATGGCGAAATCATTATATATTGTATGACTTGGCTTATATGAAAAGCTACAACTTTTATTTCCTAAGACACCAACCAAAACAGCCATCAAATTTTAGATAGCCTCCTATCCAACACTTAATTTAAGATAGGAAAAGTTAGGGAACAAATTTGGTTACTCATTACACATTTCTTTATGCAATACAAATGACTGATGTATGTCATGTGTAACTTGTTATATGCTTCTCTCATTCTTGTTTCTTTCTTCCAAAGTACAAAGCATTTTTCCTATTAAAATCATGGTTAGGTTAAGGGGTAAGGGGTTACACTTTATGGTTATGTTTAGGTTTGGGTTTAAACTTGGGAAAAATCCTAATGACATTGTATGTCATCCAGCCTGGTCTCATGGAATTTACATGAACATCACAACAGTTTTGCAATTCAAAATTACCATGCTGTATATCACATTTGGCAGCAGGTTTCCAGTGAAATGTCTAGCTGGGGGTGCCAAAAGCGAGTAAAATGGAGTTGAGGTTTTTAAACATACCTATTTTTTTTAAACATACCTACCTAACCTAAAACTTTTGCCTGAGCCTAACCAATAGTGTTTTAAAATATAAAAGATATGTTTAAAAAATACATCCTTACCAAATCGACACCTAAACTCAACCATTAATGTTTTAAAATACATATGAGAAGTTAAAGGTAATGTAAGTGATTTTTTTTTATGGAAAAGTATACAAAAAATGTTCCTACACCCTTAATGATATCCTGAGATGTCCTGAGATATCTCACTGGGCTCTGTGACAGCTGTAGACTTTGTAAACAGCAAACAAAAATGTGTCCACAGACTGCTCACATTGAGGCTTTTCACCTGTCAATCAATTTGCTCGTTCTCATTTGAGGGGGATCAATGAGGCCCTCAGTTGAGGGCGCTACTGTGCCACTGTTGAATATGACAGACACACGAACAAACAATGCTGCTCTTTTGCTCAGTGTTGGTCTCAATATTATCTTTGGAGGGCGGGGTTTTGAAATGAGTGGGCGTGGCTTATCCAACAGTTCAGTCACATGAAAGAACAAAAAATCACTAACAGCACATTTAAGAAAGACATCCTTATCAATATCAATGCCTAAATCTAACCATTAGTGTTTCAAAATGCTGAAGTGAAATGAAAAAGCACATTATCTGAAGCAACCACCTCATTTTGTCCTGCTTCTATGACTCTGTAATGTCACGTGTCAACTTTAGTTCATGGTTGGATTTGAACCGCGGTCCTCCGAGACTAAGGGCGCATTCCAATTGAAAGTGATCATCCACCATCCCCTACTCCCTTCAAAGGACAGATCTCTTGATGTGGGCACTCTAAATGGAGCATGAAAGTACTATATGAATGTACCCTTTACTTATAGTCTTGTAAAAAGGCTCTTTTAGAAAAAAAAATGTTTTCTTACTTTTGATTGGAATTAACTTGCAAGTGGCATCCCATTCCTGCTGTGCCCATCAAGGACACAAAACTGCCATATGGAAAACGGCCTAAATCCAACACGCTATTAGGTGAGCTGCCGCTTAAGCTATTCATATAATAATAATACATGTATATATGTAGGTGAGTCTGTAATACAAGCATTAAAATGTATAGTATTTCAAAAGATGTGTTAGAGTAAAAGTGTGTCATAATATCATAAAAAGCAGGGTCTGAGTAATAAAGAGAAAAATTAGGATTTATAAAGTCATAATCAGTCATTAAAGGCATGATTTGAGTGAAACTGATTAAAATAAACAGTTGTTGTAACACCTCTATTGTTCATTTCTCCTGGAAACTGCAGGGAACTTTACCTGGAGACATGTATAACAAGTTTTGCAAAAAAGTATATGGAGTCACGTTTTCACTATGAGACCAGCCCAGCCGTCAGTCAGCTCACACGATATCATACAATTTCACCATCTTGTACTATGACGACATCTCGTGAGACCAGGTTGAAACAAATTGTGTTGTTTTCATTGACTCAATGTTTTTAAGTACTTTCTATTGGCTCTTTTCGTTTTACTTGAGTGAGATTTGAATATACGTTTGTCAACTTATAATCTTCCTCTACAGCAAAATTGCTTGTTAGAATTTGAATTGTAAAATTAGGGTTAAAATTTGAATGGTCAATTTTCTGTCAATTCTGTAGATCTATAAGAAAGTGGTAACAATTATGGCACCAAAATTGCCTGGTAGAATTTATGCAAATATATTTATAACCACTACTTTCCAAACTAATAAGTACTTTTCTTATTACCAATTTGTAACACTTTTTTTAGAGGGGCAAGTAGTTTCCCTTTTTGTAATAGGCAAGATTTTGTCTCAAAACTTCATTCTACGTTTGTGAGCCTTTGTGAGGTTTACTACTGCAATGAGTAAAAACATTTTGAACTATTCATTTCAAGTATTTTTAATAGATGCTGTAAGAGCATGCTTTCCTATGCCTGTAACAAATCAAATGTATAGAAGATGAGATGTAAATGCTCTAATGATGAGCAGAATAAATTGATCTATTGAACATGAACATATTTGTTGATACTATTCATTTATGTTAGGAATTTCTGAAAATATGCTGAAGGTGCGTCCCTGACAGGACGAGACAGCTAATTAGTTTGCTTCAATGAATAGTTGTAGTAAAAACTCTAGACAGGAATACAGAAGGGAGACAAAATATTTATATGAAAACACTGTTCCTGTGCTAATTAAGGGCCTTGTGAACTTGGTACACAAAAATTACATTTTTAAGTTATTAACATGACAGGGAGGGAGAAACTGTTGACACTGTGCATTTTCTTCTCCTTTTAACAAATGCAGCAAACCCAAACCAAACATAACATTTTCATGAGTAGGGTCTAAATCCCCCTGTAGTGCCCCCTGGAGTGAGTTATTTTTGCATGTGACACTGCACAGCCGGAAGAGGGGGGGCAGAGTGTAGACGAGAATTGTATGTTATTATTAAAATTTTTGATTTCTTGTCATAACAAAATGCTGTATATAATATAGTAAACGTGAGCAATTGGATTATATCTGATGTAGTGTTTTTGTTTTATTTATTTTGTTTTTATAGCTTTAAAAAACAAATGAACAAATGATTTCAGCAGTCCGGTTTGCCTATGCACTGTTTGACTTCTCAGACATTGTGTGTGTGTGTGTGTGTGTGTGTCAAGAGCTAATGTAAACACACTTGGCTGTGTGCGTCGGATAGTCGCGCTTGATCAGCATGTTTTCACTGTGAGTACACTGTGAGTTTTAAACTATTATTGTGGTGCTTTTGTGATAGTTTGGCAGAACAAATGTATAATATGCCGGAAAAGACTGTTTGAGTAGCTGTTTGTGAATGAAAACCACATCTTCAGCAGACATGGGCGTGCATGGGAAGATCATGTTTAGATATGATGGCTGTGCAAATACATGCTGTTTCCGTGGTACTTTGGTGACAATTTGGCTGTTTGTTACATAAAATAATCATATTATGCACTTGAAAAGACTCATCATGGTACTTTGGTGACGATTTGGATGTATGTATAAAATAATACAATAAACTTTTTTTTATTCTGTGCAGAAACACATACATGTATGTGTGATGCTACTCTGCGGGGCTCCTTTATTGGTACAAATGAAAGGGTTAATTACCCTGAGCAAGAACACAGATCTTTCTCTTAACCAAACAGCTTTTTTCTGTTTCATCGTATGGTATAAGAGGATGTTTTCACACAGGCGATTGCATAGAATTGATTAAGATAAGAGGAGGTGTTTACTGGATAAATGAATGATGAAGCAATTCAACTCATTATGCAAAATAAATGTCTACTTAGAGCTCCATTTGATTGCAGCAGACAATAGCTTTATTCCAGCTCAGACTTATGAACCATTAGACCCTCCAGGCTTCACAAAATCTGTGCACCCGCACCATTCTCAGTCATTTTCTGAAGTAAAATTAAATACCAGTTGTCTGTGCGAATGAAAGACTTGACAGGAGGAGAGATTTCACAGGCCTTTTGACATTAGATAAACTCTGAAAACTCTATTTGAGCCTCCTCAATGGCTTAGGGATACAGAGCCATTTGGCTGGTGACTTCTCTGATTGTTCTAAACATCCAAATAAATGCCTAGTTCAGGCTGATGGCATTCATAAAGCACAATCAACTGAAGTTACTTTGTATCATGTGACATCACTTTGCAACAAATGCTGTGAGAAGAATCTGACATAATTTGCTAACTTTCATGTAGTTCCAAACAAATTGAACTTTCTTCCGAAGGACACAAAAGGAAATAGCCTCAGTTACTATTTACTTTCATTGTATGGAAAAAAAGATGCAATGAAAGCCAATCGTAACTGAGACTAACAGTGCTTAACATCATCTATTGTATTCCACGGAAGAAAGGAAGTCATACGGGTCAACGTGAGGTTGAGTAAGTGATTTTATTTTTTGGTGAACTATTCCTTTAAGGTTAAAGTAGGTCTTTGATAATATATTTGATATTAGTATTTTTAGGTATGCATTTTGGAATGTGTGGCAGTGTTTGTGGCAATGTATGATTTCATTTCAGTATATTGACATTTGCAAACATTTTTCATGACATTCCCATAATTTTCTTCATAAATAAATATTAAAAGTTTCATTATAATTGCTATCCAATGAAATGCAATTTACTCAATTTAGCCATCATATGATAAAAGTAGAAGCACAATTTGGCATTATAGCAATCTTTATTTCATCTAATTTCCATATTTTCCATAACTCTGTAACATTTACTCTGGGCTTGAATAGTGATATAACACAAAATGTAAACACTTGAAAAGTGTGTATGCATAAGCTTTAAAGTTATATTGTTGTTGCTCAAAACCAATCAATTAATTTTTATCTCCAGTTGCAGGACTGGAGAGTAATTTGAATACATTTTCACATATACTCTGGACAGAAATCAGCATATAAATGAAAGACCAAAATGTCTGAGGAGTCAGAAGGTTGAACATCAACAACATGGATGGGTCATAATAACTGGCATGAAATAGGCACCTGATTTTGCCATGCATTCAGTAGATACAGGAATACATTCCTTTGAATATTGATGCCTAAAAATGTCTCATCTCCCCCATTTCCTTTGACCAAACTCAACCTCAAGTTTTGATTCAGATAGAAAATGCACATTAAATATGACTCATACTGTTATCTTTGGCCAGGAGAAGCATTTAAAAAGATTAGAGATTTTTTTAGGGTACAATGAATTCCATCAAGCTGTCAGGATTTTCTCCAGTTGTTTTAAACACTTTTATTAGGGCAAACAGACTCTGGATTTATTGATACAATCTGACACCATATGCACACGATAATCCAAATTAGCTTTGTGATATTTGCCAGGACACTTTAATCTTACTCCCAGAAAGAAAAGATAAAAAAACAGCATTTAAGTGTCCTTGTGTCTGTCTTTGCTTAGTATTATCAGTGATTGTGCCAAATCCTTATGTTGCCAACTAAAAGAGTCACTCTACTATTAGTGCGCTCTTTCTTGGTTTGACTCTGTATTGCCTCATAACAGTCAATTATAGTATAGCCTATGTCCAGGATTTTTTTGCCCAGGGTGGCAAAGGGGTGGCAATAGTAAAGTAAGGGGTGGCATCCAGTAATTTTGTCTGATGGTGGGTGGGTGGGTGGCAGCAGTGGCAGAGGAACGTTGTTATGGACCATGCGTTACATGGATGAGTTAAGCCATTGTAGACCGTCTCCAGAATGCGAGAGAGGTCCGACTTGGGGTGGAAAGTGGGGTGGCAAAGCTCATTTTTAGGGTGGAAGCTGCCAACCCGTGCGCCCCTTCTGGCCACGCCCCTGCCAGGGTCAGTCATCAGTTGTTCTTAAAGCACACTTTGTACATATTTCATTTTGAAACAATCACGGAATAGATTGTTTGCCGTGGTAGGGGTTCTCATAATCAGCCAAATTTAATGTTCACCATATGACCATAATGTGGTGATTTGAAAAGTATGCTACTTTTACTGTCTAATTTTTGTGTGGACCTCAGGAAGACTAGCAACCATTTCTGAGAGTTAATGGGGATCCGAATAAAGAAGTTGTAGTAAAAGAATTGTAGTCATTTGAAATGGATTTAAGCACAGAAATTGACTGCATTGGTATGCTCAGCAAGTATTGTGCAAGTTTGTTTTCCAGGGTCTCTGCAGCTGTTTATCAGACTATTTAAGGCAGTATATCTTAAGTTATTGTGGGGACTGTGCAGCCTCATAAACAGAGCAATGGGAAGGATGAGACAGGCTTTATGTGCTCTCTCCTGAAGCTGGCTAATGTCCCCTGCAGCTATGCAAGAAAGCTACAGAACATGGTGATTTGGGACGATTCATGAGCATGTATGCACGTGAGTCATCTGTTTGAAGGTCACATTTATCCTGTGCTTGTGTTTAGTAAACAGCACTGTCTGGGTCGCTTGCCCTCCATTTGAATCATGCATGCGGCCCTATGCAGAGAGAATCTTGAATGTCAATTACTGTGCTTTTCCATTGGGATGTGTATAAATGCAGCTGATTAGACTTCAGGGAAGCCCCTGCTAAATGTATTCAATCATTGTTGCGATACATCAAAACAACAGTCTCAATTAAAGAATCATGGTCTTTCTAATGTCACTGTCAATGATTTATCCATGCATGTTATTCCAAAGAAAAAAGTCTGTCTTCATAACCTTTCAATTAAAATAACTTGCTCTTCCTCTTAAACAACCTGGCAGGCTGTTTTGGCTATTGGATAATGCTAACCAATCGGCAAAATTATTTACAGGGCATTGCTTTAGAAAACTTGGAATGTAACACAATTTTTAACAATTCAATCATGACCCAATGGATAAAATCAAAAGGAGTTTACTCCTTCAATATCCTGTTTCACACAGAAATATATCACATTACAGAAATAAAATTTGTTGTGAATGGCAATTCACATTGACTTTAAAGAGAAAGAGTGAGTGAACAAATAAATTAACAAAAATTCTGTCACCATATTAGGGCCATAGTGAGTATGCATGGGCAATTATAATCGAGCTACCACAGGTTTATTTGCATAGTCAAGCTACAGTCTTCATCTATTTGTCCAACTTTTATAACACCATGTATAATCAAATAGCTGAAGAAAGGACATCAGCTGGCGAAGTGACGGACACTGTCATTTAGTGTCACATAATATGTCGAAGAAGTTAGCTAACTAGCTTCTCAACAGTGAGACGCACACAACAGGTAAAACAACATGGAACTTTAAAGCCATGTGAACATACATTATTTACGCTTTGATTTTGGTGCAGATCAGGTAATGGTTATATCCGCAGGCAGAAGACAACACAATTTGCTCCTTGATTGTTTAATTATACTATGTTAAACTGAGCTCTGCTTTGACTAAGTGTCTTCCATTTATAAGGACATTATCTTTATAAACTCTGTGTAAAGAGTAATAATAACATTTAGACTGAGAAGAGATATCATGATAAACAGACGATTAAGAAAATATAGTTTGTTTATATTTTCCTAGTGATCACTGGTATCATACTATGAATGGAATCCACATGAGATTTAAAAAAAAACTCTAAAGACAAGCCGCTAAAATATAATTTGACTCTCGATGAATGTACTGTTACATCGTCTTCAACAGTGAAGAACTTAGGTGTTATATTTGATACCAATCTGTCCTTTGAAAATCAAATTACCAATGTTGGTAGAACAGCATTCTTCCTCCCAAGAAATATTGCTTAATTACGGCACATGCTCTCTGTTGCTGATGTCAAAAAAATGAATTCATGCATTCATGACCTCAAGACTAGATAACTGTAATGCATTACTGGGAGGATGTCCAGAAATATTATCATATTAGCCTTTATCTTCGATATATTGGCTACCTGTTAAATTTCGTATTCATTTAAAAATTTTGTTAACTACATACAAAGCTTTGAAAGGTCTAGCTCCACAGTACTTACGTTACCTTCTACCATGCTATATTCCATCACGTTTATAATGATCACAAGATTGTGGCCTGTTAAATATCAAAATCTTCAAAAGGAGGTAGATCCTTTTCATATTTGGCTCCTAAACTATGGAATAGTCTCCCTAACACTGTTCGAGATGTAGACACTCCCTCAGTTTAAGTCTAGGCTAAAGACTCTATTTAGTCAGGCATACACATCATTTATTTCAACTCACAATTAGGCTGCTAGTTAGATCTGCCGGAACCAGAAACATTGATTGTGATGTATAACTCTGCAATAAATTGAATGGCATCTATGTTAATAATATTCTATTTGTTTCCCTGTCTCAACCTCGGGACTCCTATCCTGAGGTCACCAGAACCGGCTGTATCCAGCTCCATTCCTGCTTCATGCTGGACTCCTCTGCTATGTGTCGCTGAATGATGATGACTAAATGCAGCCGGTGCCAGCCAAACATCACTTCAGTCTACAACGATGGACTTTAGAGGATGAACTGATGCCAACTCCAACCATAAGACATGGCATACTTCATATGCCATTGCCTGAACCTTGGATTTAGGATAGACCTCACCGAAATTACCGGCCAGGTTGAACTGCGATGCACCTAACTGATCCCTGCCTGCATCTCCTTGGTATAATGATGTACTACACTCCTGAAATGGAATACATCAACTTTCAATTAATTGCCAACAAAACCCTTCATCAGCCAATTAACAAGGACAATTGCATCTATGTGAACTTCTGCAGTTAATCCAGGATGGACTTCAAAGACATTGGTCATAAATCTTACAGTTCATACAAAATCTTTGTTTAAACATTGGCCCTTAACACTTACTTAGTTTAATCATTTTAAACCATGACTTGCACTACACATATTGTAATATTGGCATTATATTCATGTTGTTTAGCCAGACGGGAACTGGCCCCCACAGTGATTCTGGTTTCTCCCAAGGTTATTTTTCTCCATTAACCAACATCTTATGGAGTTTTGTGTTCCTTGCCACAGTCGCCTTCGGCTTGCTCACTGGGGTTATAAATACAATTATTATTTAATTACTTATTTTTAAACACAATTCACAATCGTATTTTATCAAACTACACTATGTTGACTCTAAGACATTATAGATATTATGGTTTCATTTTCTGTTAATGCCTGATCTTGTGTAAAGTTGCTATGAAATGATGTGTGTTGTGAAAGGCGCTATACAAATACAAATGACTTGACTTGACATGATATCAGTAAATGAAGCAGTTATAACCACCCTGTGATAATAGAAAGTAAGATATATGCAGTACTGTGTAATTAGTAATGTTGACATTATAAATTCATGGCACAAATGCCAATGCTAGCATGCTAACCTTGGCCATAATATGCATCTGCTACCCTCTTTTATCGTATGTTTTATGTAATTCGTGAAAAAGTCCACGTAAGATCAAGAAAAAGTATTTTTATTCATGTTTTTAAAGAATGACATTTGATGTTACTGCAAAGATACGTGTTGTGTGATGTGGGTGTTACAATGGCAAATAGGTAAGAGAATTAGTCAATGGGCAGAATACAGACAAAAGTATAATAGTTAGACACATAAATGTATCACAGGTGTGAATGGTTTACAGACTGCTGATCCATCCATAAGTGAACATTTCTAGCATTCATCATGTGTCCCTGCATTTCAAACAAGGTAAATCAGCCTCCAACGAGCACTTCAAAGGGAGAACAATTATAATAGTCATGCTGTAAGATCCCTTCAAACTGAATTTCCAATAAAACATGGCTTAAAATCTAAGCATTATTTTGGTGTCCACACCTTTCAGCCCACCAAAGCTCTCACAGTGGATGGTACAAAGTATGCAAAGGGAATAGGGCATAGGGATGATAACTATTGAATGCATTTGTGGATGCTTCATGTTCTCACTGCGAGAACATGACCATGGCAATGTTGCGGTCGCGGATTTCCTTCAACCGAAGGAACGCCACTCCAGCGCCCCCATCGTCGCTCCTTCTTCCCACGGGATTGAGGACGACGCGGCTGGCGATGGAGGCGATCTGGGGATGGCAGCGGGCTTGTTGACTTCCGTCCGGGCTCGAGGCAACAACGTCTCGCCTCACAGCCAGCCTGCCTATCCTCTGGAGCCCCCCGAGCTGGATAAGGTCACTGCTGCATCGGAGAGCGGTCCGGCATCTGACGCAGATGACTAGTCTGGGCTGCCGCCTTCAGGCCAGCACGCCCAGGCTGAGGCTGACACCCAGATGTCCGACATGCTTGCCTGGGCCGCCGCCAGCGTGGGGCTGGACAAGAACCCTCCGTCCTCCCCACAGCCAACGCGGCTGGATGATTGGTTCCTTGGGTCTGCGCGCCGCTCACAGCCCCGCCCCCACCCCCACCCCCCCCCGGTCCCTTTCTTCCCGGAGGTGCATGATGAGCTGACGACTGCATGGAGAGCACCCCTCTCCACTCGTCACAAAGCCCCTCGCTCATCCACTCTCACTACCCTCGACGGCAGAGCGGCCCACGTGTACACGCCGATTCCCCAGGTGGATAGGGCATTTGCGATCCACCTATGTCCCGAGAACGCTGCCACCTGGCGGGGGTCACCCTGTGCTCCCCTCCAAGGCCTGTAGGACAACGTCATCATTGGCCACCAAAGCCTACAGCGCCACCGGACAGGCTGCTTCCGCCCAGCATGCCATGGCCCTCCTGCAAGTCCACCAGGCCAAGGCACTCAAAGATCCCAACGTGCTGCAGGAACTGCGCTCAGCGACCGACCTCGCCCTCGAGGCCACGAAGGCCACAGCACAGTCACTCAGTCAGGCGATGGCCACACTTGTGGTTCAAGAACGTCATCTGTGGCTGAACTTGGTCGAGATGCACGATACAGACAAGACACCCCTGTCTCCCAGTTCGGTCTCTTCAGCGACGCCATCGAGGACTTCGCCCAGCAGTTCTCCACGGTGAAAAAGCTGACGGAGGCCATTTCACAAATCCTGCCCCGCCACAAAACTGCCGCCATGGGCCAAGCCCCATCTGCTCGCCAAGGGCGTCCTCCTGCGGCTAAGAAACGCGCAGCTCCACCTCAACCCAGGCCCAGCTCTAAGCCCCTGCGTCGAGGGCCCCATAGGAAGCGCACGCCCCCTATCTCAAGGACCTCCTTGAGGACCCGGAAGGCTCCCAGGCACTCCTAAGACGATCGACCCAGAGACCAAGATGTTCGCTCCAGAGCTGGTAAGCAGACCACTCCATCCCCCGGTGGAGGGCTGGGAGGAGAATCCTTGTTTGAATTTATTTCATTTGCTGCACCCCCTCGGGGCTGCGGTACCCACATTCTCAAAAAAAGAGCTATTTCCTTTGTCTCTGGGTCACCTGGCCCGCAAATGCCGTTCTCACGGCACTCTGCCACCATACCTCAACAGTCCCGGCATGCTGGACGCGGACCCCCCGCCTTCAGCCCCACGACTGTTCCCCAGCCGGCCGGTTCTGATGAGTCTAGAGGATGCCTTCACCGGACCTCCTCCTCAGCCACTAACCTGCCCCCTGCCGGGTGTGCGGAGCAAGGTAAGTACCCTGTACTGGAATAGGTGCTCCACAGGTCAGGGCTCCTACGTGGACTTACCCCGTGTGTATTTTCCACGGTACGATTCCCTTATGAGCAGACCCGCGTCTCCGTTGGGCAGTTCCCACTGCCCCCCGGTCGCCGTGTCTTTAACAACTCCTCCCTCCGAAGAGGCGGGATCTACCACCGCGCCACTTCCCACATTTTACCTAAAAACCCATGTGGTGTATGTCACCACTCTTATCTCCCCCTCTCTGGGCAGGTGTGGTCTCCACAGGGTCTTTTCCCCCTGAAAGAATAGGAAACTGGGTAAGACCCCCTTCCCCGATGCGTGTAAGGGCCCCAGCCGTTGAATCTATGCTAGAAACATAGAGAGAAAAGAGGCCCGGCTAGGTTCGGCCCGTTCCCAGCGTCGCCTTGTTCCCCTGTGTATGGTAAATATAAGGATTAAGACGACTTTATGGTGCATTGGGGAAGGGTACGTGCAGTCTGATACAGCTGGTCATTTTGGCACGTCAAGTACCTGCCCGCTTCTGTGTCAGCAGTACGCGTACACGGCTCAGCGCATGGCGTGATTTAAATTGGACCCCTAGTGTCGCATCTTCGACACAACGTCGAAGTGAGCGACAGACAGGGAACGTCTAGGTTACGGATGTAACCTCCATTCCCTGATGGAGGGAACGAGACGTTGTGTCCTCCCGGCCTGGTGTCGCTTCTTCGACACAACGTCTCGTTCCCTCCATCAGGGAATGGAGGTTACATCCGTAACCTAGACGTTTGTGTGTGTTCCTATTAGATCGCCTCTATATTGTGTGACTGTCAAACCTGCACTCCTGTAACAGTTTTTCATCGCTAAAATTTTCAAAACTGGGTTCTGCCTATTGCAAATCAAATTTGTCTTGGCACACAATACGCTTCAGTTGGCTATATAAACATAGCTATTTCTTTATTTATAGAAACTTTGAAACTCTTAACCTAATTCCTATACTTAAGGTGAAGTTTTCCTAACCTTAAGAAATACTTAAGAAAACGTCAGTCAAATGGCATTATGCAACACTTCACGTTTTTAAAGGCGCACTTAAGTAGAAAATAAATACTTAAGGGAAATCGGAAGGGATTGTGACGTTTTACGAATTGTGACGAATTATTTCCTCCAGCACCCTTAAGTTTAAGGGACACTTTAGGGTGATCTTAAGGGAATATTATAGTTAAGGTGCTTCAAAAAACCAGGAACAAACTTTTAAAGTTAATGTAAATGCACTCAGTGAGGAGCTATCATAACAGTACAATCGAGTTTAGTTCTGTATATTGCACACAAATGTGTGAGTTCTAGCACATTGACTCTTTGAAAACTAGAACTTTCACAGAGTAAAAATGCAAACAATATTCACTGAAAAGACATTAAGTTTACTGCATTCTTTGGAGAAGCAGGCAATTTGATCAAGTTAAAAAGGCATTTACAGTAAGGTAAAAGAGAGGGTGACCTCTCTGTATTTAAATTGAATAATTATATAACCCAAATTCTGCAATGAACAATGTACTTTGATACGTGACACTAATGGAGGGAAAGAGAAATTAGGAGTTCATGATGCCAAAAAGTTTAAAAACTGCAAAGCATTTAAATTGCATTTAATTTCAATCTTGTGACAGAATTATTGATAGATAGATAGATAGATAGATAGATAGATAGCTAGACAGACAGACAGACAGACAGACAGACAGATAGACTGATAGATAGGATGGATGGATGGACAGGATATAGTCTTTTGGTGTCTGACTCCTGCTGTAGTACATACATATGTTATATTCATATTGAACATATTTCTTATTAATTTCAAACCATTTGTAGCCAGTGGGATACAAAGCAACAACACAGAATACAAAATGTCTTTTTATTCTGATGGTTGTTTGTTAAAAAGGACAAAACAACGGTCAATGTGGCCATATTATATAAAAATGGAAAAGGATTTAAAGAAAATACAAAAAAATTAAACACATGAATGAAATACAGTAGAGACTAATGCCAAAGGAAAATACAAACATTAAGCATTAGCCTACCCATATACTTCAGCATACATCATCTTAATACATGCTTATATCATTCACAGCACCCTATGCACTTAAGTACTTGTTCAAACCACTCAAAGCAGCTTACGTACATAACAAATGCTTAAACACATTTTATGCTTTTAACACATGCTTAAATCACTCAAAACATTTTGTGCATTTCTAACCAGGCTTTAATGATATATATATACAGGTATATATATATATATCAGTTAAAAACAATACAATTCTCATTATATATGTTCATTTAAATGGAAAACACTCTGGGCTATAAATTATTAAATGAGATATGATTAATACTAAATGCACATACCCAGTCCTGCATGTGCAAAAATGTGGTCAAAATCCAGACATGCAATTCATATCCATCCTTCAAAAATAACCCATTACAAACACTCAGTTTTAACACAACTCATCTGAACACATATTTAATGCAATTAATGCTTTTTGTGTAAAATTGTATATTTACCCAAAGAACTCTCAAACGATGAACAAATTAAGTGCTCTCTTGCACAACTATGTTTTCACATCAATTACATGAGTGTGCCGGAAAGCAGGTGTCGCAAAAATCTGGTTATCGAAGGGGCCATGTCAATTTATGACTAGACTTAAATTACATAACATTTCTCCACTTGGCTACATATTTATAATGGCTTGTTGTATAAATAACAAAACAAAATACAAATGTAGCATCTAATTAATACATAATTCTCATCTTCACAAATTCTCACCCAAAATATTGGTCCATTTCCAAAACAGAGAATAGTTTCTAATTGTAAGGAATTTTCATGATTTACTGTGGGCTTGCCAATGCACACACATTTACACACACACAAAATGTTTGAGATAACAAGAGGACTTTCAGACCGAAGAATTATATTTGGTTGAGGGAGAAACATGTGTGCAAGTGCACAGTCCCTGAGCTAAACCCCAGGTCAATTCAGTTGCTCAAGTTAGCTGTCAAAGTGATTAAAAGATGAAGAGAGATGTAAACCTGATTCTGCAGTCCTGGCTCTCTGCACCTGATACAAGATCAGAGTGATGTGTGCCGTCTGGAGATTTGGCTGGTTAGATTCAGTGTTTAGTCCCTGCTGGGAGATGCTGTACCTACCCCATTATGGGGGCAAAAAACACTAACAGCCTTACAAAAGTACCCTTGTATTGTGGAGAATTATTATTATTTTTATTTTTTGCAAGCAACATATGAATCATGTGAAAAATTGCATTATATAAGATGTTTCACCAGTGACCAGTTTTGGGAGAGCTCTTTAAAGTATGAAATAGACATGATTTTCCCTGTCTGCAGCAAGTAATTATATTAGAAAGTCATCAGTCACATGGCATTTATGGCTCAGGTGAAATAAAGTATCCAGAACTGAGGGCCCAGAAAGCAAAATTGCCAGCCTTCCAGGTCTGAATGTCCCAGCCAAGCAACTGCCTTTGAGATGAATATGAATTCTAACAAATAGCTCTCACCAGGTTTAATAGACCTCATTAGATTCAGTTATTGTTTTCAAAGAATACAATTCTGAACAACCATGTAAATGGTCTGAATCCATCATTAATCAATCTGGCAAGAAACATCTACACTTTAAATTAAAATTATTCAGCATGTTTTGCCATTTAAAAAGAGTTCCAAATGACAAAACAAATATTTTGTGAGACTTCTCGCTATTTTTGTGGGTATCTTGTCTGCTTTAGTTGAGTGCTTAAATCTCATCTCACCTTTCCTGTTGAATCTCATGACATCACAGATTTCATCATCACAGACATGTCATGATATCATAACAATTACAGTGCAGATGCAATGCAAGGGTCTGTCTGAGAGGGATGTATGGAGATATCACTGACTTACACTGACATCTGCAGCAACTGAATTTACTCTACTCATCAAAAATTGTGTTATATTTATAGCTTCAGTCTCCTTCCGCATGTGCCGCCTCCCGACGAACTAATGTGCAACTCTCAACGGTGATGAAACTAACCTGCGCAATAAGCAGTTATGAGCATGTGTAATTCATTTTAATGTATCTCAGGTGCATTATGAACTACTTGCTTCAAAAAATAAATAAGTAAAATAAAATAGGTTAAGGTGATTCCATATCGGGACATGGTTTATCTCTTTGGCCTTAATAAGCCAAAAGAGAGCCTGAATTTGTCTGGCACCTCCAACAGAATGCTGACTCCTGTTCAAAACACTGGCCTTGTAAACTATAATCGACTTGTTCTATTTTAATAGTCATAATATATTGACATATATAGAAAAGAACCCAGAATGTATACTGTATTTAGGAAAGTGATAACACTGGGGGGAAAAAACTACATAAATAAAATAAATACCTTTAAATATTTTGTCCAGTAAAAATAGCAAAACATGCTTTAAGATCAAGATAAATGTACTTGAGAAGCAACATTGCATATTAAGACTTTGTTTTCAAATAATATACAGCATTTTTAATAAATGTATTTTATACTTAAAGACACTATCATAATAATACATTCATTCATTCATTCATTCATCTTCAACCGCTTATCCTGTACAGGGTCACGGGGGGCTGGAGCCTATCCCAGCTAACATTGGGCGAAAGGCGGGGTACACCCTGGACAGGTCGCCAGTCCATCGCAGGGCCACACATATACAGACACACACTCATACTCACATCCACACCTAGGGCAATTTTTGGAGACACCAATTAACCTAGCCTGCATGTCTTTGGATGGTGGGAGGAAGCCGGAGCACCCGGAGAGAACCCACGCAGACACGGGGAGAACATGCAAACTCCACACAGAAAGGCCGGGGCAACCGGGGTTTGACATAATAATACAAAGATGTATTATTACTATGTATTTGTCAGTCTGTGTGACACACAAAAAAAAAACCTTCCCTTTTCCCCTTTCCTTGCCTTAGCATAAATCCCAAAATTTTGTGAGGTTATGCTTAAAACAAGATACATTTATTTGCCAACTAAAACTATTTGAAAACAAGTTTTATTGTAATACACAAATTTGCTTCTCATCTGTTTATATCTTTTTATTGTTTTATGGATGTTTAGATATTTTTATTTGAAAATAACACAAAAATTCTGATTAAAAACATTGACATTTTTTTTTTTTTTTTTCATAGTGAAAAAGCTTTCCAGATTTTCAATGGAACAAGTACTCTTTTTACAGTAATATTTTCAGTACTTTGCATTTACTGTAATTGATACTTATAAAACTATAACATTACACACAAAACAGTAGTAAACAGCCACCTGAGGCCAGACCGATTAAGAATAGACAGTTACTTTTATTACTTTCAGAAATGGCACTTGTCCAACACTATAATGGTCCCTGTGCCACACCAGTGGAAAGTGTCACTGTCTTGTTGATGATATCCCAGAAGCTTTTACATTAATTGGCTAGTTTACGATGCTAGTCGAAGGACATTCTGTCCAGAAGTTTGGAAAGCTCCCAGATCGAACATTGCATTAAAACAAGGCGCTCAGCCAAGGATCCCAGTTTAACAACTTTGACAATGAAAGTCAGACATTTTTGCCCAAAAAGTAGTACATCCTCAAGAAATTAAGTGTGTATATATATATATATATATATATATATATATATATATATATATATATATATATACACAGTGCATCCGGAAAGTATTCACAGCAGTTCACTTTTTCCACATTTTGTTATGTTACAGCCTTATTCCAAAATGGATTAAATTTATTATTTTCCTCAAAATTCTACAAACAATACGCCATAATGACAAAATGAAAGAAGTTTTGTTTGAAATCTTTGCAAATTTATTAAAAATAAAAAACAAAAAAAAATCACATGTACATAAGTATTCACAGGTATGTCAGGCTTTGCCATGACACTCAAAATTGAGCTCAGGTGCATCCTGTTTCCACTGATCATCCTTGAGATGTTTCTTCAACTTGATTGGAGTCCACCTGTGGTAAATTCAGATAACTGGACATGATTTGGAAAGGCACACACCTGTCTATATAAGGTCCCACAGTTAACAGTGCATGTCAGAGCACAAACCAAGCCATGAAGTCCAAGGAATTGTCTGTAGACCTCCGAGACAGGATTGTATAGGGGCACAGATCTAGGGAAGGTTACAGAAAAATGTCTACAGCATTGAAGGTTCCAATGAGCACAGTGGCCTCCATCATCCATAAATGGAAGAAGTTTGGAACCACCAGGACTCTTCCTTGAGCTGGCCACCCGGCCAAACTGAGCGATCGGGGGAGAAGGGCCTTAATCAGGGATGTGACCAAGAACCCAATGGTCACTCTGACAGAGCTCCAGCATTTCTCTGTTGAGAGAGGAAAACCTTCTAGAAGAACAACCATCTCTGCAGCACTCCACCAATCAGGCCTGTATGGTAGAGTGGCCAGATGGAAGCCACTCCTCAGTAAAAGGCACATGACAGCCCGCCTGGAATTTGCCAAAAGGCACCTGAAGGACTCTCAGACCATGAGAAACAAAATTCTCTGGTCTGATGAATCAAATATTGAACTCTATATCCTGAATGGAAAGTGTCATGTCTGGAGGAAACCAGGCACCACTCATCACCTGGCCAATACCATCCCTACAGTGAAGCATGGTGGTGGCAGCATCATGCTGTGGGGATGTTTTTCAGCGGCAGGAACTGTGAGACTAGTCAGAATCGAGGGAAAGATGAATGCCGCAATGTACAGAGACATCCTTGATGAAAACCTGCTTCAGAGCGCCCTGGACCTCAGACTGGGGCGAAGGTTCATCTTCCAACAGGTCAACGACCTGTGGCACACAGCCAAGATAACAAAGGTGTGGCTACGGGACAACTCTGTGAATGTCCTTGAGTGGCCCAGCCAGAGCCCAGACTTGAACCCGATTGAACATCTCTGGAGAGATCTGAAACTGTGCACTGATGCTCCCCATCCAACCTGATGGGGCTTGAGAGGTCCTACAAAGAAGAATGGGAGAAACTGCCCAAAAATAGGTGTGCCAAGCTTGTAGCATCATACACAAAAGACTTGAGGCTGTAATTTGTGCCAAAGGTGCTTCAACAAAGTAATGAGCAAAGGCTGTTAATACTTATGTACATGTGATTTTTTTCATTTTTATTTTTTATAAATTTGCAAAGATTTCAAACAAACTTCTTTCACATTGTCATTATGGGGTATTGTTTGTAGAATTTTGAGGAAAATAATTAATTTAATCAATTTTGGAATAAGGCTATAACATAACTCAATGTGACAAAAGTGAAGCGCTGTGAATACTTTCTGGATGCACTGTATATATATATATATATATATATATATATATATATATATATATATATACACTCTATGTATATACACAGTACTGTGCAAATATCTTAGACAATATATATTGTCTAAGATTTTTTATTTTTTTTACTTTTGTCTTAAAACTGTTATTTTATATATTCTGCTGTTAGTGAATCAGTTTTAAACATAATTTTTAGATTTGAAAATTCCCTTTGCAAATAGAATTTAAAATAGAAGAACAAGGAGTCCTACAACAGATGGTATGGTCCCCACAGAGCCCGGATTTCAACGTCTTTGAGTTTAGGATTTAGCCAGAAGCAATTGAGACAGACCAAATTGATAGAAGAACTATCAGCCAATGACCAAGAAAAGCTGTGTCCAGTTGTACCTATAGGAGAATTGGTGCTGTTTTGTCACAAGCAAGGCAAAGGTTGTCACACCAAATGATGTATGATGTTAATTAATAAATAAAAACTATTAATGGCAGCATTTCTTAAGCTTTCCTCACTATGCAACATTTTTCATAAGTGCTTATACATTTTGCATAATATACAATACCACCTGCACTTGAAGAGATGGTAAAATTCCCAAAAGCCCAAATGCCCCAGCTTCTCCATCTCCCCCGACTGAGAGGTTGATCGAGGCAGATGCTATAAACCTTCTCTTCATTGCAGTCCAGCTCATCCACTGCAATCAAAAAATTCACATGCAAGATCCTTCATGTCAGTTCCCCTCTGACAGACATTGCGAAGGTGGACGAGCTGAATCATGCATGGACAGATGGAAAAGTCAGTGAGGGGAGATGGAAAAAGGAAGATGCCCATTGTGCCTCTGCTGTGTTCAGAAGTGGCTGTATTGTTCTGTTAAGGAATGGGGTGTTTGAAGGGAGGACCCAAACGCAGATAGCAACAATCAGCTTTTACTTAAAGAAAACAAACATAATCAAAAATTCCCACAAAGGAGAAAAAGGAAAAACCAAACTAAAAACTAAAAACAGGAAAGCATACACGAGGAGCTTATATAGGGAGAGAAATAAAACAGGTTAACATGGGGCAGTTGAAACAAATGAACTAATAATGAACAGAAAAGAGGAGGGTATGACGCAAGACTGAGAGACACGTGGCAATATAGAAATGAAACAATATACCGCATATTGCAAGAGACTACAGGGCTACATGCGCTAATGCCAAACGGGAGATTTGTGTAAGGGTTTGGACACAAATAAGCAGGCACCAAGACCAAAGCGGCCAAAGACCAGCACAACATGACTACGGATCACGACCAAGACACGCAGCGCAAAGAGATCGCAATGCGAAGTGCGCCCGAGGTCACGAGTGTCAGACACAAACAACTGACATGAGTGCATGCCTTAAAGATGACATAAGTGCAATGCACTACTGCCAATAAACAACAAGACGAGAGAACGCATGACAATGTCAAAAGGGCGAGCCATGCTTTCTCACACAGGCCAGCCACAAAGACAACAAAAACAAAACCTATCTATCTATCTACCTATCTATCTAACTATCTAGCTATCTATCTACAGTATATATAGATATATACAGTATATATACTGTAGATAATATTATACAAAATATTCAGATAATGCATTACATTATTGCTAATCATTGGCATACAGTTCACAGAAATCCATTTTGCAAGTGAATTTGTCAATCAATCAGAGATATTTTATGCGGGCTTGTCTAAGGATCCGTCAGTGTACACTTGTGTCAGACGGATGCTTGTGGAGCATCTTACTTTGGTTGCACTGTGTCTTAAACATAAAATGTATAGGTCTCTGTGTCAAGTTAAATGTAGTTTAATGCTTAGAAGAACACATCTTGAGTTCCCTTAATTCGGATGTGCACTCCATCAAACTGTGTTTTAAACGCAAGAACGCAGGGATGTTTTGTTCTCTGTATAAGCTGCGCTGCCTATACAGCTGAAGTTTTGCTTACTGTCCCCTGGAGAAAACAGGTGGTACTTCAAGCTTGAATTTTTCTTCCTTATCACAGTCCAGGGCAGTGGCGAATTCTCAGCGCCAGCAAAGCCTTCACTGCTGGCCTAACATGCCAAATAAAAAATTTCATCCTTTCATTCTCACACAATTTTTTGCCGATGTATTATTATTCGCTTTCCACTTCTCTACAAACAAATAGAGAAGAACGAAAAGTTTATCAAGTCAGAATTTATTTCTTGATGCTTACAAGCAAAGCTGACTGTTTCACAAATCTCATGCCCGAAGCAGCATGTGAGTCTGAGCTCCACCCCCTCAGGCCTTCAGAATTTCTTCAGAGTCATCAGCCAATCAGATTGATTTATTTGTTCTTGATGGGTGTGATCTTTAGGATATGTCCCAGTGGAGGCCTTCTAGCTGGCCTTGAGTGACTCAATCATGCTTTAATTGATGTAATTTGAAAGCGAAGATCTTGCAAACAGTCGGCTTTCACTGCTGGTATCGCAATTGAGAAAGAGATCCTAATGGATTTGAAAACACGAGATGTTCTGCATGACAGTGTGATTGGTTCATTTATTAATCAGGAAAGGAGGACTGATTTTCACTTCAAGTAAACTGGTAAGTGCTTTTTGCATTGTTATAGAAACATCAGGAGTTTTCTAAGTGTAAATTGGGCTGCTTGAGCATTCAGTGTCGGGTCAAGTTTTGAAAAGTTACCTTCAACTTGGACAATCGGATTGTACAACTTCCTACTAGGAAAAGTGCAGTGGACTGCATTTTAAAGTCAGAATTACAACTTGTAGGGTCGTGCAGAAATTCTCAACTCTGAGATGCAGGGGCATGATGTCACACAAACATGTCGACACTCAGGGAGATATACAAAGTAAGTGATAAACATTCACTTTATTAAATAATATTGATAAAAAAGTTTGTTTCCACATTACATGATATTAAAGCTTGTTTAACAAACGCCTGCAGATACAGGTGTATAAAACATTATAATCTCTTTTGATAATCGTACACCTGAAGCACAAATGCTAGCTCTGCAGCATTATTTATCAGCTGGGTTGCTAGGAGACATTTCTAATGAGAGTCAAATAACTGCTAATCTAACGGTAGCATTGCAATTCCAAATATCGGGGAATGGAATGCATTTATGGTTGGAGATATCATGTAGGAATATCCCACATACAACTTGAATGGAACACAGCAAATATTATTAGATAGATTTTTCCAGGTATTATAGACCTCCTTGGTAGATTCACATGAAAAATTATGATTTTTGGATGTCTGTTCAGGATATGTTCATTTCACAAAACAGTCAAAGTTAAAATTAGACTTGCTTGAGCATTAAGTGTCGTTTCAAGTTCTGGCTTTTGTGCGTGGAAATGTTTTTAAAATATCAATTGGTAATATTAGTTAGCAGAGACATAATGTATAATGCCCAAAGGCATAGGGTGTCTTATTCATTGTGAAATTGTGTTTTCTTAATGGCATGAATCACACTGACGTCCTTAACTTTAAATGTACGACTCGCCGCTGGTCTGGAGATATAATTAATTACGTACATTTTTTAACGTGTTATTTTTTTATCAAATGAATCGCACTAAATTACACGTGAAATAGCCCTAAGATACAGTATATACAGTATATAAAATAAGGAATGAGCAAAAAGTGCCATAAAGTTTGTGAAGTATTATTGGGCGTGACTCCCAGCACTCCAGAGAGTATATCTATTGTTATATGATTAAGATTGCATATTTTAAATGGTTATTCGCAGTATTGCCTTACTTGCCTGCTTGGATACCATTGTGAGTATTGTACTGTCAATGTGTTTTCCCTACTTTTTTACAAACCGACGGACAAATAAATTATTTTCTGTGACATTAATTTGAAAAGCAGTTTGCCCTTTAAGGACAAAAGGCAATCAAAATCATAACCTAAAATGCATTTAAAGACTGATTACTTTCTTTAAATGTCATAGAACTTGTACATGTGTTCTGTCAGTCTGCAACTTCCTTTCGAGCAATGTTCATTATAATGTCCTTGGCTGAACTTATCAGCGGAATTGAAAGACGCCATGGGCAACTTGTTAATTAAATGTAACTCTGCTATAGCCCAAGATAGTGACGCTCACGTCATTGCATTCTGTAATTATAAAGTATTCATAAATGGTGACTCTTTTTTACAAGAAGGTTTTTAGTGTATGAGGTGCAACTCGCAAGTGCAAATATGAATGTGGATGTGCTGAAAATATCTCATCACATAGAGCAGTTTGCATTTGGAAATGAAACATGTGTCTAGTGATCTATGTACAGGGTTGTGAGGGTTACTTTTGAAATGTATTCCACTACAGATTACAGAATACAAGCTGTAAAATTTAATTTGTAACGTATTCCGTTAGATTACTCAAGGTCAGTAAAGTATTCTAAATACTTTGGATTACTTCTTCAGCACTGGTAGATTTTTTCACTCGTTTTGACTATAAAACTCTGCCAGTACAGTAAGACAAAATACACGTTAAAAATACATTCTCTGAAAAACCTAAATATCTTATGCAGTGTTGTTTCTAAAACAAGATAAATCAAATGGATCTTGTTTTAAGGATTTTTAGATATTTTTTCAGGAAAACAAAACAAAATCTGTTATCAAGAATATGATTTTTGCCCTAATATCAAAGGTCTTACTAGAAAAAAGAAATTATGATCCCACGTGAATTTTCTTGATAAAAAAATATGATCGTGCTGGTAACATGTGCATGTAAAATAGCATTTTAGCTTAGCGTAAAGCTGATAATTTACATAAGGTTTATTTCTATTTCTTCTACCCAAACTTACTTCAAATTCACTTCACTGTCTGCTCATATGAATGTAACACATCATAAGAAAGTGTTTCACCGCTGTTCAAATGCACTTTGGATCAAATCATTGATATGTATAAATGTTTTCCATCTGAAAGGACTAAATATTAAATTAAAAAAATGACAATAAAATGCAAAGTAATCTCTTCAGTCATCAAAATACATTTTGAATGTAACTATTCTAATTATCAATTAATACAGTTACTTATATTTTGTATTTTAAACATGTAATCCCGTCATATGTATTCAGTTACTCCCCAACCCTGTCTATGTAATAACCTCTTTCCTTGTAGCAATATCACACACAAGGGAAATAAAAGTATTTTCATTGAGATGTTCACATTTAATAATGCAATAATCCTCTGTTAATTAATGCCTCAGTCTGCCAAATTGTAAAGTCAGGCCATAAACAGCCATGCAACTTCTGTGATATGAATGAAGCCTCTCTTAGAACTTCAGAACCTTATTGGAGGATCTGGAAATGCAGCCTCTATGGAATATTTGAACAGCATAACAAAACAAAGCTCCTTTCTAGTGTTAATAATGGTACTAATGCAAAACTAATGGTTGTGACTTTTAACCTTGTAAATGTATGTTATTTTATCCTTAAAGGACTCGTTCTATGAAATGTAAATTTTCTATAAAAAAGTGTTTTTAAAGTACATTTCTGTATGATTTTAAACATTCTATCACATAAAGAGTTTCTCTTATGTGAAAAAAATTTGCATAATGATAACTCTAAATTAATAAAAGCATAATATGTTCTCAAGGTTATGGCCTCCTTTCATTAGCAATAGTTCAACAAAAATAAAAATTCTTCATTTACTCACCCTCATGCCATCCCAGATGTGTATAACTTCCTTTCTTCTGCAGAACAAAAATGAAGATTATTAGAAGAATATTTCAGCTCTGTAGGTCCATACAATGCAATTTGTTTAACAATTTTTTAACGATTCACATATTAAACACAGAAAAGAAAAACAGATATACTCAGAATCAACAATTATCCCCCACTATTATGGCATTAATACAATTAGGACCCAACTCTATATGTGTCTGTTCTCTACATCGATGACTGCCCCATCGCCCAAAATGCAAAATCTGGAGCAAAATAAAACCTGAGTGCCCAATACGTCACACACAAAACTCTGAACCTTTTAACCAAAACTCCTGGATCTTAACACCACCAAAAGACACAGGTTATGTCTCCATCCTCTGATTGGCAACGCCAGCAGGAGGGTGTTTCTTTCAGACCAATCCTATACAATCTAGCGGGGGTAAAATTGAATCGATATAAAAACTTAAATTGCATAATGCGCACCCTTGTGTCTCTAGATGAATGAATGAATGAACGTTACAATTATATAGCACTTTTCTGACACTACACTCAAAGCGCTTTACACAGTGAACTGAAGAATCTCAACACTCCTCTCTCATGTAGGTTACCGAGTGTAGTAACCCCCCTTACAATCCACTCTGACCAGCAGAAAGAGGACATATTAATACATAATTTTGGGTTCAGCCATATGCTTGAGGCAACATTTAAATAAATGTCTGAATAAAACACTCTGGACACTTTTGTCCATACTGAGTGCAAATACGAGAAAACGGGATGTAACTTAACTTCTCTGGTTATTTTGATATAAAGGCTTTGCAATGGCAAAATAGGGGCAAGAACTTCCAGTTCAATACAAAACCAGGGAGGGTCTCTCTGAGGTGGATGTGACCAATGATGCAAATGTCTGAGACCGAATGCATAAAAATAAAACAAAATCTTGCGTAGGGCTAGCCCACCTTTGTCAATCGGCATATGTACCTTACTGAAATGTAATCTATGAAGTTTACCATTCCAAATAAAGGACTTCGCTATGCTATCAAATTGCTTAAAAATAAGAGAGGGGGACATCTATAGGGAGAGACTGTAGCAGGAAGTTGAATTTTGAAGTACAATTAAATTTAATGGCAATAACCTTCAAAATCATCAATAAAAGTAATGAAGCCCGGCTGCCCACATCACTCAAGTCTTTTTAACTGTAACTAAATCACACAAATTTGCTGAGAATAAAATACCCAAATACTTAATGCCCTGATTTGGCCACTGAAAGGTGCCCGGCTGAAAAGCTGTAACACTGTCAGAGCCAAAGATTCGGATTTAGACCAATTAACTCTGTATTATGAGAACTTAGAAAATGTATTAATAATTCTGTGGAGGCAAGGCATAAATCTATAAGGGTTGAGACAAATAATAAAATATAATCTGCATAAAACAAAAGTTTATGCACCACATCTCATGCCATCATCCCTGGAAAATCATCCTCCTTTCTTATCGCGGCTGCTGTTCCAGGGCAAAGCAAAACAATAATGGGGAAAGAGGCCCCTGTCCAGAGTAAAGTAATCTGAAATGAATCCATTTGTTTGTACCGCCACTATCAGGTGTCTATAAAGTAACTTAATCCATCCAATAAACATATTTCCAAATTCCAAAATCTTAAAAAGATAATCCCATTCTACTATATCAAATGCCTTTTCGGCGTCAAGTGAGATGGCAGCGACCCGAGTGGATCATTCGTCACTGACCAAATGATATTGATGAAACACCTAATGTTATCAGAAGAGCTACGGCCCCGAATAAACCCCACCTGAACTATATGTATATGAGATGTCATAACTTTACTTTACCAGTATTTTTAACAATATTTTAACATCTAGCTGGATCAGGTGAAGTGGACGGTAAATCATACACTCGCTTGGATCTTTGTCCATTTTAAGAATCAGATTGATCCAGGCTTGCATCATGATTGGAGGAAGCTTTCCATTCTTTAATGATTCCGTACAAATTCTAGCAAATGTGGAGCCAATTGTGTACCATAAGATCTAAAAAAAAAACTCTGTGGCAAAGCCATCTGGCCAAGAAGCCTTGCCTGTGGGTAATGCCTTAATTACCTCGACAAGCTCCTGCAAGGTTATCTCAGAATTCAGAGAATTTTTTTGCTCTGTTGTCAATTTAGGAAGTTCTAATAGTTCAACAAAGTTTCTAATATCCTCTTCAGTAGACGAAGATGTGGAACTAAAGAGATCAAGATAGAATTCTTTAAAAGCATTATTAATATCAATGGTCGACGTAAAAATTTCACCACCAACAGATTTCACAGAGGGAATGTTAGAAAATGACTCTCTCTGCTTTATATATCTAGGCAAAAGCTTCCCTGCTTTGTTCCCCTGACTCAAATGATTGATTGTATGATTGTCTTGCCCTGAAAAGCCAAAACTCCACCGTCCACATCAAGATAGTGTTATATCTGTAGTTCAATTGGGTCTATTCTCTGAGGCCATTAGACAACATTTGCCGCTTCAGCTCTGCCTCAGCACTTTTAATATTCCCTTCTAACGCCACGAGTTCTCGTGCTTTGGATTTTTTGATGAAAAAAAATGTATAGTCCCTACTGCATGGGTTCAAAAGTCTCCAAATATCTGTAAAACCATGATTTTTACACATCCTGTGAAGCGCCAATGTTGATCTAGTGGGCCTGCACACTTCTGCTTCACTATGATCAAGGACTGAGTCAATCAATAGATTAAAGACTCCTCCCAATATTATATCATGAGGGGTGCCAGTGGATTGCAACATCCCTTCAAGATCTATAAAAAAGCCCTGATCATCAGCATTAGGTGCGTAAATATTAGCCAAAATCAGACTTTGCCTCTGAATTTCTGCTAAAACAATAATGATTTGTGGTCGAGCGTTCATCCGGGGAGAGAGAAATCGGTCAGGGTGCACACACCTGAGCCTTATAGCATCTAACACCTGTTTCTAATTACAGTAAGCAGTGGGGAAAGCAATAAAAAGGGACCATGCCAGATGAAGGGTGAGAAGCTACCAGACACAAAAAGACTGTGTTGAATTGTGACTGCTGAAAAGAAAGCCTGTTGTGTGATCCTCTGAGTATTGTGCTGAAAAGCCATCGTGAGTTTGTTTAATTAAAGACCTACCATTTGAGTTAAAATCCCAAGTTTCTAATTCATATATATATATATATATATATATGGGACTGATCTTGTGTGAATGGGGAAACCAATACACATTTTATCGTGGCAAAGTTTTGGTGTAACAATTTATTTAAAAGTTTTAAATATAATTTCTATGAACATACGAACATGTGAAAATACATATACTTTAAAAAGAGCACGCAATATCACATTGTTCTATTTAGTGCTATTTATTAAGGTTGTGGACACAAACTGCACTATTTTCATGGATCATTATATTAATTATATTACTTCATGAAAGTACAGGCCCAGTATGACAATGCAACGAAATGACAATGTAAGTCGAGGCTGTGCAAATATGAGTATGCAGTGAGAAAATGTCAGGTCTTGCTGAAGTGCAAAGAAAGATGTAATAGTGTGTATGCATCTCCGGCTTACTGCCACCTGCCAGTTTCATTCCCATGCTGTCACACAGATGGAGATTAGCTATACCTGCTGACAGAGATTAACTATATTTCAACAGTATCAACCAAACACAGACACAAAAATGCACATAAACGGTGTCCAACATTATTCACTACACTTATCAAATAATTAATCTAAGAAATAAATTCACACAAACAAAGCTAAAGACATTCTCAAAAAATATATGTGGTACTTTCCATAAATATGGTACAGTTTGATGCCTCACTACTTAAAAAACAAAGCACATACACACATTAGAGGCACCAATCTTGTGTGTGTGTGTGTGTGTGTGTGTGTGTGTGTGTGTGTGTGTGTGTGTGTGTGTGTGTGTGTGTGTCAAAAAAGGCTACATTCCTTAAAACCCAGATCAAACCTCTTTCATTTTTTAATGGCAAATACAAATACTACAAATACAATTTTGGACCTACTGAGTGCAACCCTGTCACACATTATATAAAGTATTTATTATGTTATATTTTTGTCTATATAAATTAGGTGTTTATTTGTGTTTATTGCTTGAAAATACAAAATCACTCAAAACAGGGTTTTAAACTGTAGATATATCGCAAGTTTTTGGTAACAGAAAATGCAAATCTTACATAAAATGAATGTAAATAGTATTAAATAGAATATAATATAATTAGATAAACATATATTTCTGTATTATATAATAAGGATAATATTTAGCATGAAATGAAATTTATTCTCAGGCCAACCCAGATGAGAATGACTTTCTTGCTTCTGCTGAACACACACACACACAAAAAGATTTTAGTAGAATATCTCAGCTCTGTAGGTCCATACAATGCAAGTGAATGGTGGCCATAAATCTGAAGATCCAAATATCTCACATAGACAGCATAAAAATCATTCATATGACTCCAGTGGTTTAATCAATGTCTTCTGAAGTGATCCAAATGATTTTGGATGAGACACCCAACAGACCAAAATGTGATTCCTTTTTACTATAAAACTTGACACCAGTCTCATTGGCAATCATGATTTCAAGATTGATTACACTTCCTATAGCGCCATTTAGTGCTCTGTGCATGCCTCAAGCACATGGAAGTATAATCAAGCTTGAAATCGTGATTGTGATTAAAAATTTCAATGGCTAGATGTTATTTTATTTGGTTTGTTCTCACCCAAAACTGATTGGATCAATTCAGAAAACATTCTGATAAAACTACTGGAGTCGTATGGATTACTTTAATCATGACTTTGAGATATCAGGACCATCAGAGCTGAGATATTCTTCTAAAAATCTTAATTTGTGTTCTGTTGAAGAAAAAAACATCCTACACATCTATGATGGCATGAGGGTGAGTGATGAGAGAATTTTCATTTATGGGTGAACTATACCTTTGTGCAATTTGATGTACCCTATTCGTGAAAAGTGCATGTGTAATTTCCAGCCTCTTACCTGATTCACTGTGTCTGTGATCTGGATTCTCTCACCTGCTGTCATTCACCCCTACAAATAACAGTATATAAGTGCAGATCACATGCATTACAGAATAATTGAAGCAGGAAAATGGATGTTTAGTCTGTCATCCGTTTTCTCAGAATCCCAACAACAAAAACGGAGGCAAATGCCTGACATTTAGAGCTCATCCCCATATGTGTATGAGTGAACAGATTCCAACCCTCAATTGGGATCAAAAAGATTGCATGGCTGTCAGATATGAGAATTTCAATTAACTGTATGTGGGATGGGATTACTGCAACTTGACCGCATATACGAGGCAGAAACAGCAGAAGTAAAATAATGCTTTAGTGAAGGATGTCGTCAACATGGTCTGATTTTTTTATGAGAATTGTTTTCCTTGAATCGACAAGGACAAGACACGTGTCCAGTTTAATAAGAACAACTGGCAAATCAAGAAAATCAATTGACACCCTATTGTTGAGAAAAATCAACAATTAACCATTCCTAGAGAGTAAGCTCCATTGCCACTCAGATATAATGTAAAATAGAAACAATCTGCAAACTGAAAATTTATGATTATATATATGAGGATCTAAATTACCTCAATAAGTTGACTGACAAGAAAACATTACATTTATTTATGGAGTTTACCACACCTCACAAATGTCATTGTTAACAATGCTAAATTAATCTATTAGAGCTGAATAAATGAGAAGCAGGTAGATGCAGTATGTTTCAGAAGCAGTAAGACTTTCATGTTTAAGGTCTGATCTGCAACTGATACTATCACAAGTTTGAGATCAATTTAAATGTCAAACTGTCATTAATATGAAAGGACTAAAGGCTGATAATATAATGATTCGGCACCGCACATAACAGGAAAGAGAGGAGAGCTGCATATGAACACTTTTTAGTCCTTATTATGCAAATTATGACAAAAAACATTTTACCTAGCACAATCCATCAGAATTGTTTTAACAATCAAAGTAGTTAGCATCCATATTTTGACATAAGAGGCCGCCAATTCGATTTCGCATACATTCTTGGTAGTTGCGCCCATTTCTAGGAAATCAATGTGCATATATTTGTCTCTGCATATTGAGCTGGGATAGGATAACATATTTAAACATCCAAAAAATGACACACTAAGGGTTAGGGGTTGGATTTGGGTTAGGGTTTAGGGTCAGCATCCATATTAATTGATTTCCGATGCTTTTTCTGATCAACAAAGGTATATTTGGAGTACAAATGTGATTTTCCATTCAATAAAGGAAATCGGAGTTCATCTGGATGACAAATTAAGCCTCACTAGTGTCTGGTAATTGGAATTTCCTTAATTTTCTGCCATTGAGTTATAAACTTTGGTAAAATAGCCTTATTGTTTAGCTGATTTGATTTTAATGGGCTTAGTAGAAACAGACAGATGTGTGTGGCACCAATCAATTGGGTTTAGATAACAAAATCAACAATGGTAGAAAATTAACTAATATTCTGGATATCCCTTGATAACATTAACTTTAACTGCCAGAATGCTGCTGTTCATAAAACCAGTACCTCTACAAAACACAAATAAACAGATTCTGTTCTGACAGGACAGTAGACTGGTCACATTGATATACAAAAATGAGGAATGCACTCAAACCATTAACTAAACAAAGTTACTTGACTTCCTAGTGACGTTTTATAATGCAGAAATGAACACACCGAACCATTAGCATTAGCCAAACTTGTCTAACTGAAGGTAAATAATGTTACATGACACCGTATTGAGGTCTTAAGAAACATTTTGTGACTAGCGCAGACTACACAGCAAGACAATACAAACACTCATCTAATCACCCTTGTCTACATATTTGTCAGGAATTTAACCTGATAAAGACATCACATCAAGGTATAAAGGGGAAATTTTTTGCTCTCCTTTTGTAAAAATGTATGTTCTTTGTCAAGCAGTGATTTGTCTATGACAGTCTGCTTCACATTTATAATTCACCCTCAGAGTATATGACTCTCTTAGTCGCCTTGTGCTCTCTGTACCCTTTTAGAGCTCATCTCTGCTCTTCTTCTACCAACTGCACTCAACTCTCAGATGCATTTAGCACCACAGATGTGAGAACACAGTAATCAACGTTCCCATGTGAGGGGAAAAAGGGCTGCAGTGTTTTAATGCATTAAACTCACAGTACCTCCACAATCTTAGGAATCTTCTGAAGACACAAGCTCAGAGATTTTCTTTTGATTTAATGTAAACTGAGAGTTTCACACACCTCAGTTACATTCAGTGTCCATGTACATTGCTGGGTAGATTACTTCTGAATTGTAATCTGGGACTGATTATAAATTACATGACTACATTTGTAGTAAGAAATTTAATCTCTTTGGATCACTTTTGGATTACTTCTGGTCTAATTCTTGTTCATTTGATGTCACAAGAATTTGAGTAGGATAAGCTTGTAACATGTTGATATAAAGTTGCTTAAATGCATTAAAGGAAAGCTGGTAACACTTTACAATAAGGTTCAATTTGTTAACATCAGTTAACATGGACTAACAATAAACAATACTTAGAGAGAGAGAGAGAGAGAGAGAGAGATCACAAGTTCATGAAACCTAATATATTTACTAATGTTAATGAATGGAACCTTATGTAAAGTGTTACCTACGAAAAGTTTACTTAATGGATCAATATATGAGAATTGTTGTAATATGAGTGTATGTAGCTTACTAGCTATTTGTTTCTGAGTGAAATAAAAAAAGACACTTAAAATGTTCTTACTCCAGCAATTTTGGTATTACAAACTACAAACAGCATCCATGTTTGTTAACAGATCAGGGCTGCGTTTCCCAAAAGCATTGGCAGCTTATATTGATCGTAGAGACCATTGACGTCAGTGGTTTCTTCAATCTATTTAGAGTTATGATGCATATTTGTCAATGTCACAAATAAAAAGTGTGAAATGTCTGACAAAGCATATTCATGTACATTTTTTAAGACGAGTAGAAAAACTATTTGCAAAACTAAAACTAACTTTACCATACTAATGCAATCGGTTCAGCATTTGTGGATTATGGCTAGTGGCTAGTATCAGGTCTGTTTTTTCGAAAACACATTCGAAAACACTTGAAGACTTACAGAATGCAAATCAACTGGAAGCTGATCACAAATAATAAAAACATTATATTTAAAAAGAATTAGAGGGATCAATAAATTCGGAACAATTATTTTCATGATTAATATGTAGTCATACAATACATAAAAAGTAATTGTAATCTCATTACAAGTATTTTAAAATCAAATTGATTTACAAGTACATTCTTTTTTGTTTTATCCGATTACATAATCCAGATTATCCTACATGCAATCCGTTACTACCCAGCACTGAGCACTGTCTGTGTATACAGAGCACAGACCAAGAGGATCTTTTTAAGAATAAGTTCTGTGCAGTAAGTTGCAAGAGCATCTATCTATCTAAATTGTTTTACATTTAAACATAATTCTGAAATCATTTTAGGAATGATACATTCTTGCTATTTTCTGCATTTAAGGCAAGATCCATACATATGTCAACTTCCATAATATTATTTGGCATTTTCTGGAAGCTCTTACTATTAAACACAGCGAATCAATTAAGAACGGCTTGATTTTTCATATTTGGTCTCTAGGCAACATCAGTCGGCTCACTGGTTGGCTTTTGCAAGTATCTACTCAATCCTCTTCCTCAGTTGTCCTCTAAAAACAGAAGGACTGAATCCACAGGTGGGCTGTACGATAAAGAGAATGAATTATTGATGTCCTTATTTCAAGGCACAACTACAAATCAAAGGCTGCATTTTGTAGGTCTTTCTACATTTCTGCTGGTGTGGGATTCACTCTAAACTGTAACCTACTCTTACTGACATTAACCCGGTAGTGAGTTGTATGAATTTTTTATAGCAAATTTCAACTTTGAATAATTGTTTTGTGATAAACAATCCTTTTCTTGTTTTTAAGATTGTGGTACACAATGAAAGAGACCTTTTCTGTGTTGATGAGAAACCACATGAGAAATACACTCATTGACCACTTTAATAGGTACACCTGTAAAACTACTTATTAATGTGATTATCTAATCAGCCAATCATGTGGCAGCAGTGCAATGCATAAAATCATTAATATATGGGTCAGGAGCTTTAGTTAATGTTCACTTCAACCAGTATAATGGGGGAAAATTTGATTTGAGTGATTTCTACTGTGGCATGATTGTTTGCGCCAGATGGGCTGGTTTGAGTATTTCTGTAACTGGTATTTTCACACACAACAGTCTCTAGAATGTAAAGAGAATGGTGCGAAAAACAAAAAACATCCAGTGAGCAGCAGTTCTGTGGGTGAAAATGGCTTGTTAATGGTCCAAGCTTACAGGAAGGTGACAGTAACCCAAATAATCCACACGTTACACATGTATGCAGAAAAGCATTTCTGAACATAAAACACATTGAACATTCAGGCGGATAGGGTACAGCAGATAAAGACACTTCTGGGTATCACTACTGTCAGCCAAGAACAGAAAGCTGAGGCTGCATTGGGTACAGGCTCACTAAAACTAGATGGTAGACAATTGGAAAAATATCTCCTGGTCGACTGAATCTTGATTTCTGCTGCGACATGCAGATGGCAGGCACACTGCAGCCTCAGCTTTCTGTTCTTGGCATACAGACGTTGGAAACTGATGTGGTCTGTTTTTGTATGTTCAGAAATGCTTTTCTGCATAGAACTGTTGTAACATGTTGTTATTTGGGTTACTGTCATCTTCCTGTCAGTTTGGAGCAGCCTGGTCATTCTCCTCTGACCTCTGTCATTAACAAGCCATTTTTGTCCACACAACTGCTGCTCACTGGATGTCTTTTGTTTTTCTCACCATTCTCTTTACACTCTAGAGACTGTTGTGGTTGAAAATCCCAGGAGATCAGCAGTTACAGAAATACCAAAACCAGCCCATCTGGCGCCTTGCCGCAGTTGAAATTTCTTTTTCCCCCCACTCTGATGGCTGATGTGAACATTAACTGAAGCTCCTGACCCAAATCTGCATGATTTTATCCACTGCACTGCTGCCATATGATTGGCTGATTAGATAATCCAATGAATAAACAGGTGTACAGATGTGCCTAATAATGTGGTCCGATATCTTAATTTTACCATATGGCCATGTATTAATTATCCTTATAAACAAAAAGTCTTTGTTATCGGTACCACACTTCTGTAAAATAATTTTAGCAGTACATAATTATTCACTGACAAACATATTATCAATCTTGCCAAAGTGCCAAGTATACTGTAAAGTGTTAACATTTGTGTTATGTAAAATCAATTTCAAGGTATTCAGTCTTACAAATTTTTATATTACATGCCTGAGGTTAAAAGCATGTTGTATAATTAAATGACTAAGACATCTACGTGAAAAGGACATTGATAGAGTAAGTCACAAAATACTGTATATGCAGCAGTGGATACCAGACCAGACATATTTTTAAACTGTTAGACAGACAAAAATGCGGCTGGAGGTGTTAAGCACCTGACAATATAAATTTAGCAAATGTACAAAAAAAAGAACTTAAATGTCTTATTATATCATTTGAAAAATAGAACTACAGAACTAGTCAGAAAGGCTGTTAAATCTGCTTTTTTCCCCAAAGGAACAGGTGAATGGGATGTAAAGGAATGGCAAGCTATCAACATGGCACAATTCAAATGAGGTTTTCTTCATACAAACATCCCTTAAACAATTCAGCATGAGAGGTTGCAGTTCACATAAATGTCATACACTAACGGAGCAAGATTGATATCACATACATGTAATTACACTGATCTAAATGTGACAGACTGTAAAAATTAGGTAATTTCTATTAAACCGAAGGAGAAACTTTACTTTTGCATATTTACAGCTGTGGCTAAAAGTATTGGCAGTGATATAAATTTTGTGTTTCACAAAGTTTTCTGCTTCAGTTGTTGTGGTGTTGATTCACATGGTTTCTAGATTATTGTGCAGAGTGATCAAATGCATGTGAAATAATTGCAAAAAGCTTCATTGGCCAACATTTTTTTTACTTTATCACAAAAAACAAAATTTCAGTGTTTTTGCCCTGGCGCAAAATGACCAGCTAATATAATTTCACTAATCATATCAGCAGCACCTGGGAAAGTGTGAACGAGTACTAATCAGGTGAATTCACTCCATCATTTTGATTGGATTAGAAGAGCAGACTGATTGCTATAAAAGGAGGGAAGAAGTGCTTCCAATCATTGTGTTCTTGTTCACAATGGTTACCTCTAAATAAAGCTGTGCAGCCATCAACACTTTGCATCAAAATGCTGCAACGAATATTGCACCTGAAAGAACCATTTTCCAGATCAAGAACTTCAAGGAGAGAGGTTGAACTGCAGTGAAGACGGCTTCAGGACGTCCCAGTGTGTCCAGCGAGTGCCAGGACCGTCTCCTCTTGAGGAGTCAGCTCTGGAGTCGTGTCACCACCAGTGCAGAGCTTGCTCAATATTGGCTGCAGGTTGGTGTGAGTGCATCTGCACGCACAGTGAGGAGAAGACTTTTGGACAATGGCCTGGTGTCAAGAAGGGCAGCAAAGAAGCCACTTCTCTTCAAGAAAAACATTACGGACAGACTGAAATTCTGCAGGAAGTACAAGGATTGGAAAGCAGAAGGCTGATGCAGTTATTTTCTCTGATGAAGACCCTTCTGACTGTTTGGGACATCTGGAAAATCAATAGTCCGGAGAAGAAAAGGTGAACGCTACCATGAGTCCTGTGTCAGGCCAACAGTGAAGCATCCTGAGACCATCCATGTGTGGGGTTGCTTCATCCAAGGGAGTGGGCTCTCTCACAATTCTGCCCAAAAACACTGCCATGAATCAAGAACGGTATCAAAACGTCCTGCAAGAGCAACTTCTCCCGATGATCCAGGAGCAATTTGGTGATGATCAATATATTTTCCAGCATAATGGAGCACCATGTCACAAGGCAAGAGTGATAATAAAGTGGCTCGGAGATCATTACATTGAAATTTTGGATCTGTGGTCAGGCAATTCCCTGGATCTTAATCCCATAGAGAACCTTTGGTCAATCCCACAAATTGTGATCAACTCAGAGCACTAATAAGGCAAGAATGGATCACCATCAGTCAGGATTTGGTCCAGAAGCTGATATCCAGCATGACAAAGTGAATTGCAGAGGTTATGAAGAACAAGGGTCAACACTGTAAATATTGATTCTTTGCATATATTGAATGTTTTTGCCAATAAAAGCCTTTAAAACTCATGAAATGCTAATCACTGTTTTCCAGTATACCATAGAAACATGTGAAAAAAAATATCTACAAATACTGAAGCAGCAAACTTTGCAAAACACTAAATTTGTCTGCCAATACTTTTGGCCATAGCTGTACCTTAGAAAAAAACACCACTTTATTTTATTTTTTTGCCCACTTTGAGGCATAAGCTACAGCAATATAAAATAATACAGGATCTGCTGACAGCCTAACAATTTGTTCAAAATGACAAAATAGTTGCATTCCAATGGGGAAAACACAGGAGACAGAAATATACGTGTATATTAACAAGACCAGTTTTGAAAAGCTTTTTAAATAACACTTTAAAATCAATCTTTTACGGATGTCATTACAAATGAAAATATAATCTTTTAATTTTGACAAATTGCTTGAATCTATTTACACAACTAGCTATGAGCTTTGCCAGAAAACTATATTTGTATGCCCTTGATTTTTTTTTTAAACTCACCTACAATTTCATTTAAAAAAACAGTTTAAATATTTGAAAGAAATAATATATTAATCAGCTTGGTGAAATAATTGACTGGGTTCTGTGGTAGATCAGCACAGCAGGCTCTTGACAGAGGTTATGAATGCTATACACTTGTCCTGTAACAAATACAAATACACATTAAATCAAGGAATTTGAGAAGTCACACAAGCAAATAAAAAAAGTTTTCACTCACCAGAGGGTATCATAAACACCTGTCCAGAATTGTAGACTGACTTGACACCATCAATATCAACGCGTACACAACTTGAAATAATGCTGAATACCTTAATAAATAGGCAAACACACACAGTAAGGTTGAATTAGTGTTACTTATATTTGCCTTACAGTACACAAGTCACACTTAAAATGTCTGAATATCACTGCATTAGACATCAAACCAAGTGACATCTACAAAGAAATTATGTTGGATATTTCCTCAAACTATTTTATTATTATTATTATTATTGCCATTTCATTTTGACCAACTGCTCCCAAGGTACATTTTAATGGATGTATGAATTCCCCCACAAATTCACAGAGGTATCCTTGCATAGTAACCACAGGTGTAGTTCATCGCATTAACAACCGACATACTCTACAAACATTTATAACCAATGTCTATTGGTCTAAATCCTTTATCTAAATTTTGAAAATAAATGTATCACAGTTTCATTTAAAGCCCAACAAACTTAATACATTTTCAAGTGTGTGTATAAATATGTACAGTCTGGGCTAAAGGCATGAAAATCTTTTTTCCATACTTAATTCTTATCCAAAAAGTCAAACTTGGAATGATGAGAAGGCAAAGAATGTAAAGCCAATTGACCACCTGGTGAACTTCGTTTTACAATTGTAATTTTAAAACTTCAACAGTTTACCACTGCAATTATGTAACAAGCTCAGAGATAACAAGAGAAACACTACTCACAGAAACAGTGCCATGGTCCACCTGTGGGGGTTTCTTCATGAATGACCCCAGAAGAATCTTTCCATGAGAGAATGAGCTACTCTGAAGATCAGCTGCATGGCCAATTGCTCTGCCTCCATATGTGTGCCAGTGGAAGTCATCAGGACTCACAACAAACCCATCTAAAAATATGATAACATTCTGCACATAAGTTCTAAGAATTAAATCACAAAAGGTTGATGCTTAAACAAAGGTTGACGGTTTAGTGTCAAGTAGGGGCATTCCAGGAACTGGAGAGTTAATATGCCTTTAAACAAGGCATTCAACACAAGGTTGTCTCAAGGGGGGTGTTTTATTTATTGTGTTGTATGTATAATTATTGTACTGTAAGATACAACAAACAAAAGGTGTGTTCAGCATCACAAGTAATTTCAAGTGGCAGAATTTTATTTTTTTTTGCTTTTTAAGGCAACTTTCCAAGTGCTTCTACACCATTGCTAAGGTTTTCTGAATGCTTCAGGGCATTGCTAGGGCGTTGTTAGGCAGTTGCTAACTGGTTCAAGTCAAAAGATACCACGCACATACCTCTATAGCTTCCAAAATATTTCCTATATATTCTCTGATTTGTAGAATCATGTCTTTGGTCCCTCCTAAAAGAAGTCTATGGACTTAGCATGTAGACTTGATATATCTGCAGTTCATGTATTTGTAAATGTCTTACGTTTAGAGGCTGGGGGCCACAGGTGAGAAAACCATGCATGCAGGTTGTTCCAGTCGTCCTCCTCCAAGATGATGGGTTGCAGTGGAGGACCACAGAGATCACACTGGGACAACACCCGAGGGCCGTGTCGCACATGGACAATCACTCTGGACAATGGCAATTCTAAAAATAATGGGAAATTAGTTAGTTAACCGCAGATGACTTCAGAATTAAAAACAACAAAGTGTGTTGTTACATTACATCACACATCAAACACTCACCAATATCATCCTCCTCCTCATCATCATGCTGCTGAAGATCAATCATTGATGATGGCCCACTTCTGAAACCAGTGTCACTAAAGGCATAAAAATATTGAGGTATAAACAATATTTGTATTTTTTATTTCATATTTTCATTTAGAATTCATATTTATAATCATTTATATAATGTTCAATGCACATAATTTCATACATTATTTCTGTAATAGTACTTAGTGATATATACAGCTCTGGAAAAAATAAAGAGACCACTGCAAAATTATCAGTTTCTCTGGATTTACTATTTATAGGTAAGCGTTTGATTAAAATTAACATTTCGGTTTTATTCTATAAACTACTGACAACAGTTCTCCAAAATTTCAAATAAAAATATTGTCAGTTAGAGCATTTACTTGCAGAAAATGACAACTGATAGTCGTCTAAAAATCTTTGTTTGTGCTCTGTACAAGAAAGTCATACACATCTGGGATGGCATAAGAGTAAGGATTAGAGAATTAAAAATTTTTGGGGAACTATTCCTTTTTGGCTAAAGTACTATGTTTTTATGTGTGCCGCTACGTCTCACAAAGTGTTCATTCTGCAAATTTTGTCATCAGCACAGTCTGCGCGAACTGTCTGAGTGGTTCCCAGTTTTTGTACCCTTGTGTACACGTCTGTAGGTGTCATCTGCGCATGTGCCGAATGCATCCGTGTAGGGCTGCGTCCATTTAAAAGGCTACAATGTTTGACTGTATGCAAGACATAACAGTACATGGGAAAACTAAGCATACCCTTAGGTGTAGTTTCTATGCTGCCTACACAGTGCATAGACAGCATTAGTAATGCAGTTTAACAGTAATTGATACGCAAATGGGAAATTTATTAAACAAATTACACATCATATAACGTGTTGGGTCCACTGGATACTCTGATAATCTTTTTGTTTTTAGTCCCTGAGGGCTCCACAGTAACACCACTTGTGAACCCAAAGGAGGCGTGGCTGTTTCCCTGAAGTTGATCATCACCGTGGGCCATATTCTCACTCGAGTGTTCTGACTGATCATCAAGAGAGTGAAGGAGGTTTCTGCGTCCATGTTTTCTGCGTTTTTGGCTAGTTTTTAGAATGTTTCCAGCTTTCTCGTGGCAAAAATGTCATTCATAGAAGCTAAAGATTTTTTGATTGACTTTGGTGTGTTGATTATGTTTCTTTTTATGTTCTTGATGTGACTCTTTCTTTTCTGTGATTTTACCGAATTCGCCCCCTTATTAAATGCAACACTAATAGGAGAATTTGGTGGTTTGGACTGTTGTGGATGGGCATTGTGAAGTGATGGAAGCTCATCAGTTGCTTCCAGAGATGGTGGTGCTTCCCACCTGTTGGAAGGTGCTTTCCTTTGTATTTTCTGTGGAACGTCATCTGGAACACAACTCTTTGGTCTTCTAACAGATGAAGGATTTTTCTGTGATGATCCAGTGTATCGTGTGCAGACCTTACTAAACAATCGCTTTTCACCTATTTTTTTGTAACAATAAGAAACTATTAGTACAAAAACTTGTATCAGAAGCATTTAACAAAGTTTGAAAAAGAGTTTACCTGGTGTGATGTTATACTGTCTGTAAGGACTACACAGAGCTGGACTAATTTGCTCAGCACTCTCATTCAGACAAGCTTCTTGTCTATCTTCTTTGACTTCCTCTCCGGACACAGGATTTGGGCATGGCACTTGCTGCAGTGTGGTTGCAGATTTCCGTTTCTTTCGAGGAGTTGTTTTCTTAGGCCTTTTCTGCTCAGTTCCAGTATCATCACCATCGCCATGAGCCAGCAACGTTTTAACATTTTCCACTGCACTGTGAGTGGCTGAAGTTTTTGGCTTCTGATTCCCTTGGGCAGGTCTAAGAGACTGTATTTCATTAGAGTCAACTAGAACTGCTTGCTTCGTTATAGATTTCTTACTGGCATTTGGCCCTTGCGCTGTATCACGAACTGTCTCTGCTGGACATTCTGTGGTGCTGTCATCTTGGCTAGCACGCCACCATGCTCCTGGAGGTTTCCTCTTCCTCTTGGCCATCACAGGACTGTCTGAAGAAGTGTCAAGTGCAGTTGTTGGTGGATCCTTTGGTTTTGATTCAACCGTTTTTGTTTCTTTTCCCTTCTGTTTTTTTGCAGGATTATTCAAAGCATCTTGCTTGGCTGATTGTTTATTTAAAGCTACATTGTAAAAATTAAACAAGAAAAGTTTGAAAATTATTGGAAACACCAACATTAATTGAAAATGTCTAGACTAGTGTTAAACACCTTCAATAAGTATGTAAAAGCCTGCACATTCTTGAGATGGCACAATTTCCCATAAATAAAACGTTTAAAGAGCATGTGCAATTCCAAAATAATGTGTAGGTATACAAGTTGTCACTTAAAAGTGTAATCTCAGTGTGTTATATCTGACAGCACAACAAAACACCACAATAAAAGTCTACTTCTCAATTAACTTCTCAAATATTAAAGGAATAGTTCACCAAAAAATGCTAATTCTCTTATCATTTACTCACCCTCATGCATTCCCAGATTCCCCGGACTTTATTTCTTCAGCAGAACACAAACAAAGACTTTTAGAAGAATATCTTAGCGCTGTTGGTCCTCGCAATGCAATGGTGGTCAAAACTCTGAAGCTCCAAAAAATACATAAAGGAGGGGGCCTGGGTAGCTCAGCGAGTAAAGACACTGACTACCACACCTGGAGTCGCGATTTCAAATCCAGGCTGTGCTGAGTGACTCCAGCCAGGTCTCCTAAGCAATCAAGTTGGCCCCGTTACTAGGAAGGGTAGAGTCACATGGGGTAACCTCTTCATGGTCCCTATAATGTGTGGTTCTCGGTGGAACGTGTGGCGAGTTATGTGTGGATGCTACGGAGACGAGCTACGTCTAATAAAACCACTGAGATAAGTCCTCCGTCACCCGGACTGAGGCGAGTCACTACACCACCACGAGGACTTAAGAGTGCATTGGGAATTGGGCATTCCAAATTGGGGAGAAAAGTAGAGAAATCAATTATGATTTAAAAAGTACATAAAGGTAATCCATAAGATTCCTGTGGTTTAATCAATGGGTCTGTTACAAAACATAGTGAGCTTCCTCGCAGTCTCCTGACTATATAGGCAGCTGTCTTCATAGGTTGCAGCTCTGCGCATCATTCAGATAGCACCCCTCATGTGCAATGCATGGAAGACTTGACTTGTAACTGATTTCAATACAGAAGATGCAAGAGAAACAACGTGATCCTCTACGGAGCGTAAATACACACAGCACACACACATTTCGTGTAAATAAAGTCAGTTTTGTGTCATATTATACTTTTATTTCTCAATACTTTTCAGAATGGATTATAAGTATATTTACAATTTAAATTATTATTCCGCCGAGCTCATCACAGTGCACTTTAAATCTTGACATCAACTTGGTAATCACGATTGCAAGCTCGATTACACCTCCTAGCACCACCTAGCACTCTGTGAAGTATTCAATAATTTATATATAATTTATATTTATATACAAGAATTTCACCTACTGTTACAAGAATTTCACCTACTGTTGCATTCGTGTACACAGTAGTGTGACAATAAAGTGATTTGATTTGATTTGTGCATGCGTCAAGCATAAGAATGGAGAAGCGAGCTTGAGATCATGAATGTGCCTTGAGACTGTAATTGCAAGATGTACAATTGGCTTATTCTCAACCCAAACTGTTCGCTATAGAAGACATGAATTAAATCACAGGAGTTGTATAGATTACATTTATGCTGCCTTTTTGGAGCTAGTTAGTCACAATTCATGTGCATTTTAAGGACCTACAGAGCTAAGATATTCTTCTAGAAATCTTCGTTTGTGTTCTGAAAAAGAAAGTCATACACATCAGGGATGGCATTAGGGTGAATAACGGATGAAAGAATTAAAATTTTGGGGTGAACTATCCCTCTAAGTAAATATCAAAGAAACTCACTTGTTCCTTGTAACTCCTCTTGCTCATTGAAGGCAGGTGGAGCATCAACAAAATCTTGTTGCTCACAAGCAGGATCTTTCTGTTCCAGTTCTGTCTGTTGTTTAGATGTTCGCATCTTTGTCTTAGTGATTGTTTTCCCAATGTTGCTGTTCTTTCCATTTTTGTTGACTTTCACTGAGCTTGTGGTCTGAGCACCTGTTACAGAATTGACTTTTTTGGATTCCTTTTCTGCTTTTGACCCTGGTCTGTCAGGCTGAGAACTAGAGGATTTTTTTTTATTTCTGGACATTGAAACTGGAATTTCATGGCTGCCACCATCATTAGTTCTATCTTTGTCAGAAAGCTCATCGGGATCAGATATCTTCTTTGTACTTAATTTTCCTGTAACATCACAAAAATTATGTAATAGAATATTACAAATACTGTATATTGCCTTACCAATCAAAAGTTTGGACTTAATGTTTGCTATGCGTGCTCTAAAGACTTATGTTTAAATGCTTGAACTTATAAGATTGTTATAAGAAACTATAAGAAGGTAAATTAGTTTCAAACCAGATTTTTTTTTTATTTATTATTATTCATTTTTATATACTTTTCAATCAATCAATCATCTTTCTTTTTCAGTCACTACATAATTCCTATAATTCCATTTGTGTTATTTTAATACTTTTGATGACTTTACTATTAGTCTAAAATGCCGAAAATAATAATAAATAATGAGTAGGTGTATTAATTAAATGGTCGTATTAATGTAAATGTATTTCCATAACTTTCCATTCAGGAAAAAAAAAATATTATTCACTTTATCAGTACATTTTCATACACATTAAATCAAAGATTTCACAGATTGGCATGTACCTGATGAATCCACAACTGTGTTCCCCTGTACTGTTTGAGAAGGACTCTGATCACAAAACGCGTCCTCTATTCCTTGGGTTAGAGGGTCTGTCTGGTCTGTCCTCTAAACCATCATGTGTCACCTGTACTTTGCTGCTCTTTTTTGAAGCTTTTCTAAGTTTTCCTTTTGGTTTTTGATTATCAGAATCGCTTTGTGCTTTGCTTCTTTTAGAATCTGCTCCTTCCTGATTATTAGTATCTGTTTCACTCTGTGAGAGCTGATCTATAGAGTGTGGTTCTGCAGAAACACTCTCCTTTGCAGAGTCTGCTGGGACAGTTCTTTTTTTCCTGCAGACCTCTGGCTTGCGAGGGATGATAAAAAGAACAGGAGCCTCATCGTCCAGGATCATGAAGTCCTCCTCAAAGTCTACAGGTGGATGAGCTGGAGCTTCTGCTGGTTTCCTGGAACTTAATTAACATTAGGAAAGTATTATACTTCAGCATACACTGTGAGACTACAGACACTCAAGACAGACATTCCATACATACATAAACACACATGTGAATTAAATTAGTTATTGGAGATGTATAAGGAAATATAAGAAAATGAAAAACAATTGAGCATTAGCTGTTATGTCGGGCTAGTCCGAATACAAACAATCAGAAAGGTGCTCCAATGTTTACACTTTTCAGGTAAATCAACCTAAGAGTAGCATATTTATATTTGTTTTAGCACTTCAAACTGTGATAGGAGAAGGTATTTTACCTCTGACAAAATAGCACACATCCCCTCATACATCAGTCACATTTAAACTCACCATGAAGATTTAGGCATCAATGCCTTTTTAATCTTGTGCTGGAAAGACAATCCTTTCTCAGGATCCTCTGGCATCTGGTCCTTGCATTGCTCAGTCTCCCCAAGTTTTTGTTCATTCTTCTGAACCAAAACCGGAGACAGACGACTTGGATCGTTAGCCCTTAAAAAAAAAGGTTTAAAAAGCATGTTAAAACTCTTGCTAACTTATTTATTTAAATGTATATATAGGGCATATATAAATGCAGCTGCGATTCACTAAGTCACAGTATTGCAGAATAGGTGAACCTACTCTTTACAATGCAATCCATAATGGAAAGAACAATTAAATTAATATTCTCAGTTGATAGCACTGGACACAGCAACATTGGGAAAAAAAATTGTTTCCTCACATTAGTAAGTTTTCCTTTATGTGTGGAGGTAAACACTGGGTGGCTTGAAATGCTGTCTTGCTTGATTTTGAGGTTTTCATGCTGATAGAGCAAATATGAAGTGATGTTAGTTATAAATATATTTATTATAAATATATAAATGGATCCATATTAAACACACTTTTTTACTGTTGTTATACCATAATAACTGACCATGATGAGCAACCAGCATTTGGTTTAGTAGCTTTTCTAAACTCGACTGTTTCTGGAGGTGACACCAGAGACCCACTGTCCCTGTAGAGCAGAGAAAACTATGATACAATTATTCGATGAAAACGAAAGAGTTCTCAGATTTCTGTACTATTCTTACCCACTGAATGATTTCTTCACTGCTTCTGACTGCTGAGGGCAGGGCAGCTTGCTGAGGTCTCCTCCAATGGGCTCCTCATCTTCAACTCCAAAGAGCAGAGGGTCAGCCACAAGCCTAACTCCTTCACCTCCCTCTGTTTCCATGGCAATAGGGCTGGATGTCTTAATGGGAGCAATCTCTTTAAATGGACTCTCTTTGTAAGGAATGATGGAAATATGCCAATAATTCCAAGCACCCAGCAGGGGATGAGACAGTGAAAGACATTTTTACTTTTTAACAATCCAACCCAGTTCTAATATCACAGATATTGTTATTGATATGATTAAAAGATTTTTTTTTTTAAATGTAAAGACAGCTGTGGGCTTGTTACCTTTATCAGTAATTTCACCCTCTTGAATACCATTTTCTTGGATCAAAGCACCCTTGTGTCCCTGAGAATAACAGTCATGTGATTAACTTATTGTAATTAATAAGATCACATTGTAATGCTGACTTGCTGTGAACAGAATTGTTCCCTATGCACCTGTTTAGATTGACCCCTACTTTTCTTGTGCTCAATTGCATCAGCGCTCTTGAGCAATGGAGAAAGCAGAGGCAAACCCAGGTCAGAGTCAGCATCTGCCAACGAAAACAGAAAATAGGGATTTACAAAACAAATAACATATGCAATTATAAATTTATAAATGTAATGTTGGGGGAAGAGGTAGCAGGGAGAAGAATATAAGAATAGAACTACCAATGTCATCAAATAAAGTGGCAATGCCATGCAGGGTAAAGACATCTTTTCTCTTAAATTCAGACTTCCATCTGAAAAGCAGCAGCGACAACATATTCCCATCTGTATAGTGGCTCTTGCTTGAGGTAGTTAAAATATTAACTTAATCCAAATGAATCAAGTCAGATTACTCAATCGTAAACATGATCTACTACAGGTCAACTGGCATGCACATGTTACAGTTGTTTTGAAAATGCTAAATCACTTACTTTTCCTCTTCTAGGAGATAGTGCAGTTTCTTTTTGGCCTTGCCCTGAAATAATTTATATATTGTAAATTTAACCATAAAAGGGAATTTTATATTTGACTTCCATTCCAGGTGAAAAGCCACTAACATATATGCATGCATATCCAAATATGACACATTATTGTACAATTACACATATCAATAAATATATTTACAACTTATTTACCAAAACAAATTGTGCAAATTTCCCTTGTTAATTTAATACCAAATGAATTAACACTGTATCGCTGTGTTAACTGTCATAACAGGCTGCTTTCACGTTAAAATATCTGGCTGTGTTTCGAAACATAGTAAGCTACCTACCTAGACTGCATTTTGACCATTATCTTTCGATTGTGCCCAAAAATGCTGCCTAGGTAGGCAGCTCACTAAGTTTTGAGAACAGTTACTGACAGCCTGTCTGCGGTTCAAAAATGTGTCTACTACACACAGCAGGAGTTCAATGTTACCCAGTAGCTGCTGTACTGACCAGCGATATCATACTGCAGTCCACGCCGGGATTCGAGAGACTGAGTATCCTCCAGTGAAGCTCACAAACCCGCAGACAGCTGCCGGATGCTCCACTGCAGTCTCAACATGCCCACCATTCGTCGGTTACATTATAGTCTTCTTTGCTTACATATTTTTGATGTTTTGACTCTGTTGTGCTAATTTTGCTTTTATAAATGTCATAAGTTTAATAAAATACCGAAAAGATGTCTTAAAATGTTAATATCAGAAAGGGAATATTAATATCTAATGTCAGCGGGCCACAGCAACAACAAAAACACAAATTCTCCCGCCCAGTTTTTTCCCGCTGCATGAGCACACAGAGTGAAATATTACCATCTAGTGTCACGGAGTGTAACTGCATTCTGACAGAGAGAGTTTGTACTTATAAGGGTGTTTTTCAAGACTTTTACCTACTGTTGCACTGATCACATTAGTGTGACAATAAAGTGATTTGATTTTTGTTGTTGTCCCCCACCCCCTGTATTCTGAGAAAAATTTCGGGAATCCCAAAGAATTTGGCAAAATCGGCAATCTTACAAAGTTCAAAATGACATGTTCACAGACGGTCGATTAATAGCCTTTGAGATGATTTTCAGCCTCCGACAAGTTTGGGAAGTGTCTGAAATTTAGCATTGCAGTCGTATAGTGTGACTGCTGTTATGACGCCAGATGAGATATTCCGCTCCTTCACACCACAATTCACTTGGAAAGAAACCTGCTCCGCGTTTGCACCACAATGGCAACATCTGTGCCCAGTTATCACTCTACTCAAGCACTTTCAAAGTTTTTTCTTCTTTTCAAAACTTTTCAAGTTTTAATAAATAAGCAGAAAATACTTGGAGAACACTTCAGTAATATGAAAGCATTATTCTCTTAAATAAATAAATACAGAGCTTTGGCTACAAAACGCAAATAAATAAATGACACGTTTTTTTTTTCTTCTTTACATTTATCACATATTTTCTTTACAACGTTATATTAATTACTATTTTACTTTTAATAAATTTAGTTTAAACGTCTGTAAACTTCTTTAGTTAAGATTCACACCACTCCAATTTTATTTCAAAATATATAAATAAATAAAATAAAAAGATTGAGCCATTTACTGTACTTACGATAAGTATTTATGGGACGTTTATTCCAAATCAACAAATACAGTTGGATACAATTATAGAAATCTACGTCATGTTTGTGCATCATCTATTGGGAATTTGCAAGCGTGATATATTATCAGCCTTTATGAATTTTCGTAATTTTGCGTGGGCGATAGTTTACTAATCTAAAAGAGGAGAAAGACGTACTATAAGGCCACCTTTTTTATTTTATTTTTTTCTCCAATGTGAACAGAGAAGTGTGTCATTTTTCGTGACACAAGTCTTTTTATTTCCACAATGAATATTTGCTTGTGGTAGCTCATTATTACAGTAGGCAACCTCCTGCACTCAAGTTCAGTCTCAACATCTGTACATTTCTATATTTCTGATCAAGCTGTGTTATTATAGGCGTACTTGACAAAATCCATCTTTCTTGTAAATGTGAGCCTATGCTCGTGATGGAATGGTACTGGAGCAATGGAAATGCTGATGTCCTGACTTTGAGAGAGAGAGAAAAAAATGCTCCTCTGTGGTGGGCAAAATTTCGCCATTTCGCTTCTATCCCGCAACACTCCCGTAACGTGAGTCACTACGATGTGTATTGTGCAGTCTGAAATACTGACGCACAGTGTGCAATGGCGATATCAATGTGTTCATATCATACAATCTGACAAGCACCAGTCTTAAAGGAATGTAAAAATCCTACAGTGTATAGTGGGCTTAAGTCCGCGTGGTGGCGTAGTGGATCTTATCACGTGACTTGTTGAGTGCGTTACCGCGGAGACCTAGCACGTGTGGAGGCTTCATGCTGTTCTCCACGGCAACCACACACAACTCACCAGTGCCCCGCCCTGAGAAAACCACATGGAGGTTAACCCAACGTGACTCTACCCACCCTAGCAACTGGGCAAATTGGTTGCTTAGGAAGCCTAACTGGAGTCACGCATGCCCTGGAACTAAAACAAGGGTTTTAATGAAAAAATCAAGTTGATGACTTTGATCTGTTAATACAACAAAACAAAAACAAGATTTTTATGAAAATTATTTTTAATTGCAGAAACAGAAGTGATAAAAATTGATTCCTTCCATCGGTTCATATACAAATACATGAGTTATTATTACACAGCCAATACACAAATAGTGATAAACAGTTAATTAAATACATATAAAGAAGGATTGTGATAATATTAACTCATACAGTAATTTTCATACTTTTAGTCCTTACAAACTCACCCTTCTGACTTCCCCTCTCATACTATGATCTATATACACATATCTACTGATTGCTATGCCTTGTGACCCATGTGAGCTTTATGATTTTATTGCTGAAGGTAAAAATGTATGTGTGCTCAGATCATGTCCACTGACTGTGTAGATACTATGATACCCCTGCCCTGATAAGAGCAATTTAATTTGTTAGACTCATGTTTAGAGTGCTTTGCTTATTTTTTTAATAAGTAATGTTTTCAAAAGCACCATATTTGCATTTAAACTATTAAATAAATAGCATTAATAAAAAACACTTAATTAGCATGATTAGAAATGTAAAGTTACATGAACATCCAATTTAATTTAAGATTTTCATTTGCTTTTTAGCAATTTCTATCGGTGACACAACCTCCTCTGCATCCACACCTCTGTAGAGAGGGTGTTTAATATGCCTCCAGATAATTAACAACACTCTGATCGCAAACAGCACACAAGTCAACCCCAGTAAGATAGCTGTGGAATGCAACACAAAATACAATTACTCTCAAGAAATACTGGCACTCACAGAATTACAGATTAAGCAACATAACCATTATGATTTCCAGCAATTGTTCTGGCTCACCTAAGAAAATGCCATTACGGCTTGGATTTGCAGCATTAAAATTCTTTGTCATGTTTCCGATCAGAGCCACAATGACCACAGGGTAGACTGTCAGGATGTATCGCAGGTGCTTTTCAAACACAATGTTCTCAACAATGAACCTATAAAAAATATAATGCTTTACCCACAGTATTGACTAAAATTAAAATATTTCAGTAACATTTTACAGAAAGGTTCCATTTGTTAACATTAGTTAATGCACTATGAACTAACATGAACTATCAATGAACAATTGTATTTAACAAAGATTAATACAGTAAATGGTGTCAAAATATATTGTTCATTTTTGTTTATGATACGCAGTGCATTAAGTAATGTTAATGAATTGAACCATCTTGTAAAGTGTTACCAGTAATTCTTTCCAATTTAATTTGTTTGAATAGCACTTTTCTCAAAACATGTCGTTCCAAAGCAGTTTTACAAATACAAATGCCTCACAAATCCCATGTAGAGTCCCAAGGACTTACCAAGCAACAACTTCACCCAAAAGGATTGAGAGAGACACTGTTCCTGCATCTGATCTGGTCATTCCTGCATCATAATTTAGCACAATCGTGAAGTTGATCAGTGTGGCAATAGTTGTCCATGTGGTGTATATGGCAATTGCGTTCTGAACCTAAAAAAATATGTGGGTGAAGCTTTCAATTAATGTAAAAAAAACACTTCAGACATTCAAAAAAGAAAAAAACCTGATTCATATTTCTAAAATTCAAGGATGAGGTATTGTATGGTAATATTTAAATGGTATCTCACCAGCATTCGCAAGCACCAGAGGTCAACTTTGTGATATTTATTTAACCAGGCTCCATATTCTTTGAGGCCATGGCAGGAGAAGAATATCATCAAGTAGTTTGTGAAGGCGATTAAGGCAAGGAAAATCAATGAAGCAATCATCACCCTTTAAATAAGTAATAAAGGTGTTATAAGTATTTTCCAATAAATCCAATTTTGGGTGCAAAAAAATATTTTATAATTTTATAATTAAAATCAATATAATAACAGACACTTTTTGCAAAATCCAGAAACTGCATTTTGCAATTTCAATACTTATTATATGAATAAAGATCAATCAGCATTCTCTTCAAAATTACTATAGGCCTATACATACTCTCTGTCCCATAGAAGGAGCCAGCCTATATTCAGTAACATATTTAAAATCCAGCTGATGAAGAATCCATATGGCAACACAGCAGGACTGCAGTACATTGGACCATAAGAAGTCCTGTGTAAACAACAAACACAAATGATAATTAACAGCAGTATTGATCACAGATAAATCACATTTCAACCCACATGACTTAAAAAAGGTTAATAATTTGAATATAAGTGAAATGCATACCTCCTGCAGGTGGTGGAGAGGATATATGCATGCATGAGAGTTAGCCATGTATAGATCACCCCCCAGATTGAGAAAGTCCATCCCGAGGGTGTGATATCTGTATCATACTTTTTTGATATGGCACTGGTGGTGTTCAGAAAAGGACCTGAGTGGAGGAACAAACAAGACTTTAGCTATATATTTATATATCAGCCCATTATATAATAATATTATATAATATAATACAATAGCTATACATGTTGGCTGGGTTACAAAAGAAGCAAAAGAAAACAAAACATTGAAAAAGTCCAATGGATCAAAAGTAAATCGGACAAATAAGAGAGATATATTTTAGTTATTTAGACATATTTTCATCATTAAAATATTATTTTAATTATTCAAATGGTTATGCTTTTATATTTGACTGTCATTCATACGTTTTTGAAGCCTGAAAAGGAAATCATATACCCTTATTATATTATATGACCCAAACTAAATTTGTATAATTTACTTTGCTGTGTGCATGAAGCACACATAGTGAGATTGTATGGTAATTAATCGTCATATTCGTGAAACACCTAAAACAGGCAATTAATCGTCATAATCGCAATTATTTGTTTGACAATTAATTGTCAGCCAAATTTCACAATCGTGACCCCTAAATTTCATTATTAGGTTCCTACCTTGTGAATTATTTTTTTTATAAATGTGTACGAAATTTCAAACAGTGACAACAGCTTATATCATTATTAGAAATGTGATTTCATGACATATAAATTGATAGAATGTGAAATTTGTACATTTTTAAAAAGCTAAAATGTGATTAAAATCATAAAGCAAAATAAATTTAAAAAAATGACAATATACTATATTGCATGGATATATATGAATAGGCCCCCTCTCATAGTTTGCTTAATATATTTTTTAGTTACATTATGCTTACATGTCGTCAAATGTCTGGCAAGTAAAGTAAAAACAAAAATGTACTAGCCATTGACGATTCTTTATCCAACATGATCATAGAGGGTTGTGTGTATATATATATATATATATATATATAATGAAAACTCAGTGTTTCCTGGAAACATTACAAAAGGTTATGTGCTGTACTTACCAACACCTGGTCCAGCAAGTATATTGAATATGATGCAGATGATGAACATGACAAGAGACAGAACTATGAATGTTAAACGGGCAATACTGTGGTCTCCCATTGTGAAAAGCTGAAATAAAAAGAATCGGAAAATATGTATTTGCTCGGTTTTGAAGCACACTCACACATGCATTATTATTAGCAAGTAACAGAAAGAAGGAATTAAACAGGTAGCTTGTTGACAGAACAAACACAAAAGCTTATGAACCTATATCTCTTAATGCTTACCTATAGTATGTATGAAAACAATTGAGTTGGAGAGAGAATGAAGTAAATTCTCTAGAGATTCTTGCCTGATCTCTGAAGACAAAGGAACACATACAACGCTTATAAGCTCTGTTTTATAAGTGTGCAAGTTGTGTAACAGTTCTATAGCTATTATGACACGTGCTGATTATGACATTCAGATACAGAGGCGTATACAATGACTGTCATTGCATACATTTTCGATGGTTCTGAAAATATCTTATGCAACTTATTCACCTCTGCTTTGCACACTTTGAAGGAAAATAAATATTTGGAGCAGATGGGTAAGTTTACTTTCTTCTTCTTTTTTATTATTATTACATTTGTTTTTGAACCTTCTTTTCTAAAGTTCTGTACATGTTGCTATGTTGAGAACCTCATGTTTGAGTTAGTCATTAACCACATATCTATTCAGTGGCATCACCAAGGGTGGGCCAGAGTGTTTTTTTTTTTTTTTTTAATCTAATAATCTAAAAAGAATAATCTCCAATATTTTGGGTTGGCCTGGGTCTAATTTGTGTTGGCCCAGGCCCACCCAAAATATTGGAGATTATTCTTTGATTTAAAATATACACAGATCAGCCACAACATTAAAACCATGTTGTGGCTGATTGGTGTATATTCATAAAACAGATTTTTAAAAAATCATAAATTCTAGTTTCTGAAAGTATGAAAGAAATGTTTGAATGTGCCACTTCTCTTTTGTAAGGAAAATTTGGTAAATCTTGGCCCATCCATTTTTACTGAAGCCCACCCAAAAGTAATTTCCTGGCTAAGCCCTTTATATCTATTATTCTGTCTTTCAAGAGAGCTAGGTGTATGCATGTATACATGAATGCCTATGATGCATAGGCAGACAGGCAGAATACAATGCTCCAAACTAAAATTTAAAGGATGGGTACATTATCGCAATATTAAATATGACTGAAAATTTTGGCAGTATAAATTTCTCAAGCCCTCTGAAATATGGGTTTAAGATCAATTATTTACTTTATTAAAATAAGTGATCATTACTATAGTAAACAATATTATGCTCATGTATGCAAAATTTTATGATACAATTAATTAAACAGTAACAGTTAAACCAGTAAGCAGGTTAATAAAAACATTTTGTGATGTTTTTAGACATCTTGCCCCATACGAGCCTAATCAAAACTCACTATAAAAAGTAATTATCTTAAATTCAAGAAAGTGCTTTACTACCATTTATAAGACCATGCAACATTGCAGCTTCACAAATCTGCTATGACAGAGGTGCTTAGCTTAACCTGTCATGTGACACCTATTTCAGTGTTTAGTTTCAGCTGTGGTGCACACATATTATCAAATGAACTAGACAATCCTGATCAACTGGTTTATACTGTTGGCTTCAAGTAAACTCAACAGTAAGGTCCTCTAGAGACAACCCCATGCGCTTATGCAATGTGCATTATGACACAATCAAATATATCTCATGTACCATTCACATCCAATTACACATAAAGTTTACACGTTTTGGTGGCCAGTAAGAATACAAGCAGGTTAATAATAGATTAGTTAAGATTAATAGAAGCATAATTACAGAACTTTTACCTTTTCACTGATCAAATGAGCAGTAGCTTAACAATTGTAGTGAAACATGCAATGAAATTCAATGTTGATTATGGGTTTAGGGGAGTTTAAAAAACTAACAGAAAATTAACAGAAAAATGCATGATGATAAAATATCTAAAAAGCAATAACCGAAAAAATTATGTATTGATACATTAGAAAATATTGTAATATAAGTGAAAATAAACGTGCAGAATACGTCACATAATGATAACGGTTTCAAAAAGTTAGATAAATGTATCAATTGTATGTTCATTCAGAAGTACTTGCGACTTCTCAAATGTACCTGGACTCATCTGGATTTGCAGTGTAAATCCCAGCGTCAATTTATCGAATTTAGAACTATGACAAAATATTTAAATCTTATATAAACAATAAGACCTGCTACGTATTTTCACTTTCAAAACAGTTAAAATTCTAAATAATGCTTAATTATCGTTTCATAACAGTTACCTATGGTAAACAATACACACCCTGTCCAGTTACATATGCAGGCAATTCTAGGATCAAACCACTTTAAAGGTGTGAAGAAGGGATCAAAATATGAACAAAGGTATATCTAAAGGAAGGTATATATACCTTGGAAAGGAACTTTATATATATAAAGTACTGTTAGATAATTTTGTCTTCCAATGTATTTAATTTATTTTCTTGATCTGCAATCCCCGTCTCGATACGGCTCAGCTGAGGGAAGAAAGACATGACACAGACACCCAATGCTATCAGATCCTTCTTCCCTCAGCTGAGCCGTATCGAGACGGGGATTGCAGATCAAGAAAATAAATTAAATACATTGGAAGACAAAATTATCTAACAAGTACACATTAATTATATGTAACCCTACATACAATAAATTTAACGTCGAATTGAAAAAGCCCACCGTGTAAAACTACTGATCTATATGAAAAATGCATGATGATAAAATATCTAATAGTAAAAAGTAATAACCGAAATAATTATTTATTGTTACATTAGAAAATACTGTAATATAAGTGAAATTAAACGTACAGAATACGTCATATAATGATAACGGTTAGATAAATGTATGAATTGTAGTATATCAGTAGCGAATTACACGGAGGCCTTTTTAATTCGACGTTAAATTTATTGTTTTGTTTTCACTCTAAATTTGTGCAAAACAAAAATAATACACTTATCTTGCTTAAAATGTTGAAAAGAACGTCCGTTCGTTATATAAATAGATCAGTGACTTCAACCCACTTTAGTCTACCCCATACATGGTATGTCCCAACGCCGTGCTATAATAACCAGGAAACAAACTTTGCTGTCAGAGTAAAGAGATCCCCTTGTACAATCAACATTTTGGTTGATTTAGCTAATTTTCTGTATTTAAAATGCCTTTAATTTGTGGCGGAACTTCCGAGGCAAAAGATGCAAATGAAGAGGTGCAGCAAATATGCAACGAGGTTTGTCATTTTTAATTTATGGATAAATAGTGAAATGGCGTGAGGCCTACATCTGGTAATCCCACACTCTGTGTGATGATCATGTTGTCTGTATTAACTACTTGATATATTTGTATGTTCGTTGTATTTTGATCACTTTTAGCGAGGCATGTCGACTGACTCTGGTGCCCCCTGATAAAAACATGTGCATCAAAGATCATTGACGACTCGGTTCCCTTTTTCCCCTTTGAAAACAGTTGCAGTCTCATGCCGAGGATAAAGCTGGGCGGACTTTTGACGTCTTCATCGCCAAATCGTATAAAACACAACTTGTTGCAGGAAGAAATTACTTTATCAAGGTAAGAGGAACTCTTTAATTAATATCGTGATATGATTTAATGTATCAGCAACGCTGTTGTAATTAAGATAATATGTGTCTATGAAATAGACACCGATAACAACAACTAGAATCAATTTGTAACTTTTCACTTTTGCCCGTTTTAGGTTCACGTGGGTGGCGATGACTTCATTCATCTGCGTGCCTTTAAAAGCCTGCCCCATGCTGGAGAAAAACTAGAGCTGCACAGCCTGCAGACATCCAAAGCTCACCATGATGAGATTGAATATTTCTGAGTCAGATCTCCAGGAAAAGCCTAAATCGTTGGGAATATTATACCATCAACCCTAATGCCCATGAAACCAACTGTAATCATTACTAAGAGATGATGTTTACACGGTTATCAATCCTGAGAAACATAGTGACTTATGTGTCATCTATGACATGTGATGGCCTTAAGAATAATAAATACATGCATTAGTTTACTAGTATGATCAGTATTAAAACATTACCTGCAATGAAACTGGTTGTAAATTAAGCATTTCTTTGAGTATGTGTATCCATTGTGTATTTGGCACCATCATGTGATAACAGTTCCTTTTTTCATACAATATCAACTCACACCAAGTTAATCTAATAGATAACCATGGTGACAGATTATACAAATGTATACATAAATAACTGCCTGTACGGTATACATCATTTACATAAAATGCATGGATAAAACTGTTCAAGTGAACATTTTCTATGTTGGCACGATGCTTGTGTTTAGCCTTGCTATCAAATCCATAAAAGTGCAGTACTGTCATTTGGGGTTTCTGAACAGATGTTCATTACACTTTGGTACAGGTGGGTGTTGGTGAATCATAACAATAACAATCTTATTGTTACCCATATCCTTAGCTTTGTCAATGCACACATTCCACTCCTCTTCAAGTAAAAATTCACTACTAACTGAACTTAAAAAACAAACAATAGACAATTTTTCAGCTACTGGAAAACATTTTGATGTTTATAAAATCTGTTTTGTACAATATTTTTATGAAAAGGTATACAGGACTTGGATAACGGTAGTGTTCCTTCACTGTAGCAACACAAAGCCACAGAGGAGACTGGAGGGGGGGAAGTTTAGTGGGGCGAGCGACAGTGACGCTTGGGGAGGTCAATGTCCCAGCTCAGCTGCAGTTGTTGTCCTCAGAACAACTGTGAACTTTTGACTCTTGACGGAACAGAACTACCATTCACTTGATTTTGGGAGGGGTGTAGTGAATTCGGCACCTTTCATTGAATACCTGTGGTGAAAAAATAAATAAATAAATCACAATGAACATTGGGTAAAGTTAAAAAAAAATATATATATTTTCTTTATTTACACAATTCAATGACATCAATGGAAGAACACTGTTACAAGCTCACCTTCAGACTACGGTCATTGACCACTTCTTCAACATTTAGCTCTGACTGCATGAGTTTTAACTGGAAGTAAAGTGTGAGAGAATATCAGGAAATCAAACAAGACTTTGTTCACTTTTAAAAAGATATTGCAAAATGGAACAACATGGACCTAAAGCACAATATGATATTGAATCAATTCTAAAACATAGTTAAATTTTTTTTCGTTCAGCTTATTGGCTGTTAAGTCATTGTTTTAATATAAGTGCCAATATTCAGCCAATGTGGCTGAAATAATGTCATCATAATGACATTTCATTTGTAACGAGTTAATTTGTCAAGCTACACAAGACTAGAGGAAGTGCGCCCCCTACAAGCAGACAGTGGCATTACCTTAGTTTGCTCTTTCCTGAGTTGCTTGATAATTGACAAGTTGTCACCATCCTTTGCCCTCTCTTCACGTAACTGTCCGACGACAGTTGAGGTCTCTGTAATACATGTCTTTATTGCCTTATCTCTAGACAGATGAGCCTCCATGAGCTGAAAGATATATTAGAAGCACAGATCCAGGGACATTAAACCATGCAAGCAAAAATCAGTCATAGATAAAGTAGTACAGAAATAGGGATCATTAATAATAATTTTAGATTCAAGAGCACTTTGAATGGTGATACATACAGACTCGTAAAGCTCTTTGCAGGTCTGTGTGGCATCCACTTTGCCAGAGAAGGATACAGTGGGCAGAGTGGTATTAAGGGCATGGACAATTCTGTCATCAATGGTGCGCATCACTTTTAATACTTCCTGGAGGACATGAGGAAAATACATTATCTTGCAGCAAACTATGTGGTATAAAATAAAATGTTTCATAATCCTCAACCCCATTTGTATATTCGGTGTTGTGAAAAAGTATTTGCCCCCTCCACCTCTGAATTGCTCAGAAGAAGCAAAATTAAAATTTTGGAGTGGCCTAGTCAATGTACTGACTTGAATCTGATGGCAGGACCTTAAATGGGCAGTTCATGCTCGAAAACCCTCCAGTGTGGCTGAACTAAAGCAGTTCTGCAAAGAAGAGTGGGCCAAAATTTCACCACAGCGTTGCGAAGCGTTTGGTTGCAGTTGTTGCTGCTAAAGGTGGCACAACCAGCTATTAAGTGTAAGGGGGCAGTTAGTTTTCCACGTGGGTGAAATAGGTGTTTGATAACTTTTTTTGCTTCAATAATTTTTTTTTTTTTTAAACTGTATTTTGTGTTTACTCGGGTTGCCTTTGTTTTACGTTATATCTTGTTTAAAGATCTAAAACAATTTAGCATGAAAAACACACAAAATTGAAGAAACCAAGAAGTGGGACAAATACTTTTTCACAACACTATATTTTTCTGATCCATTGCATACTGCTTGCTTCCTTCCTTTTGTGATCAATAAAATAAATATATTCTCCAAAACAGATACATTGCACAGACAATTAACATATTTTCCTACATAAAGATTACCTAGATGACCGGGTCAAGTTGATGTACTCTAAATGGGCAGTTGTTAAATGTAATCATCATTCATTTAATTTAGTAACTTTTAAGGATATGGAGACTTGTCATCTTAGAGACAACAATAAATTATCTGGTAACACTTCACAATAGACCTTTTTCACACTCTGGTTTTTGGAACGCGGAAGTAAACTTCGACAGCGATGAATGGGAGACCACAGCAAATATTACTTTAACTTACCTAAGAAAAAAAATCCACTAATATGTTTTAATAACTTTCCAGAAGAGGAAAAAAAATAGAGTCAGTGGATTAAGACTGTAAAATGGGAGAAGATGCCAAATTTACTGTCACTCTCTCAGAAACTGTGGTAATTTGCTTTTTAAAACTAATTCCTGGGTAATATAACACAAAGCATAATGTTATAAACTTAAACTCAATATTGAAAAAATGTATAATATAAAAAATTGTGAGATTTACGCTGATAATAAGGCAGAATCATGTCATCACTGTCTGTGAAAAAGGTCTACGGTTTCATTAGTTAACATTATCTATCAATGAACAGCATTTTTTAATCTTAGTAAATGTAAATTTCAACATATACAAATGCATTTTTAAAATCAAAAGCTTTATATGTGAATATTAGTTAATGCACTAAAACCTAACATGAACTAACAATGATAATTTTTTATTTTTTGTATTAACTAACATTTACAAAGATTACAAAATGCTGTAAAAAATATGTATTATCCAGTGTTAGTTTATGATACTTAATTCATCAACTAATGGTAACGAATTGAACCTTATTGTAAAGCGATACCAGTGATCCTCGTTCACAAAACTGAAGGTATAGCACCACCTTGCAGTACATATGCAACAGTTAGCATAACCATGACATAGCACTATTTAGATGAACTGCTAAAAAAAAGAAAGAAAAAAAAAAGGTCAAACCAGCCGGAGTACCTAAACATAAATTTCCATTACAAATACAGTCAATTCAAATACAATTCAACTTAAATTATGTATGTTGAAAAGGTTAGTGTCCATGCATGACGTGTATTAATAGCCGCTCGTTTACTGGGTTAGTAAAATAACATTTACAGAAATGTTTTCAAACACAGCGCATAGCCACCTATCACCCATGTTTGCTCTGCACATTGAACTTTACGATTTTATGCACCAGACCAACGCGGTCACTCATTCCCAGCATGGACACCATAATAACGTGCCCTAAAATATTAGTTTGCGATTCAGAAAGCTGCATATATTTCCTGCTGACAGTTTTACCTGAAACATTGCAAAGTCCTCACAGTTTAATGCTCTATCGGGCGCCGCCATTGTGAACTTAAAGGGTCCTGCGCTGCCCTCGTACTGCCTGAATTATATTTACTGCAGAGAACTCGCCGTCTCTTTGACACGTACAAAGTAATAATATCTAAGTGTTCTCGCATGCTGATGCTAGCTTGACCCAACATAATAGGGGAAATGCTCTTTAATCTTTCATCAAGTGAGAAAATATTTTTTTGAAATACAATTATTATTTTATTTAAGATTGTAAAAGTCACTCATGAAATATTATATTATATATTATACAGTACAAAAAATATTATAGTATAAATCTGATCAAACTAAAGAACAGTTTCCAACTGACCACACTTATGTCAGGTTATGTTTTATGTTATGAAATTAAATTAACAGGCGCTACGTGACTAGTTTTGACCGCTCTTGGTCCTTCAGAGTTTTAACAGCGTGGATCGGTCGGTGCTAGTGCTCCTCCATCTGTACTGACTTTCAGATACTACTGAGAAGAACAAAACCTCACATTGTCATTGTGGCACGTTTTCATGGATTAAAGAACCGTTGTCTTCTCTTTCACCATACTATTTCTTAAGAAGATATGATCTTCAATATGATCGGCGGTCCTCGCGCTGCCTTTGGCACGTTAATAGGTCAGTATTTTCAGCAATATACTTGTTTTGGATCAGCCAACCAGTGTACGATCAAGTTTTGGAATTAGTTGAATTAACTAAGTTGGACTCTTTGTCACAGTACAAAGTATTGACTGCTTGATTATATATATATTTTTAAAAAAAAATGGTGGGTGTCGTAGTTCACATTCCGGCTGTTTCATGCTGTTGCGCAGGTTGGATTTTGATTGTCGTGTTATTTGAAACATATAAAGAGACACACCTCCTGTGAATTGACTTTTAGTAACAATTTAGTAACTCAATCTTATTTATCTTACAAAAACATATAATAATTTCCGGCAAAATACTATATATATAACTGTATTAACATGTTATTAGCAACCAGTATTCTATACAAAATATTAAACATCGTTTTGAAAGAGCTCCGTAATTATTTGTATTTTACTATAATAACAGCTGTAATAACTTTGGTATTTTGGCAGGAAATGTTTGAATTGGTTGTCTTTAATGCAGAACTTGTTACTTTGTCATACGTCCCGAAATGCATTACAGTCTTCATCATTTGTATGTGATTGTTTGTTTTGCATCGTAGCGCATTGGCGGAGAGGTGTGATGAACACTGGCAGCAGAAGATTGTGCAGCAAGCCTCCAGAGGGGGCATCCGTACCCCAGCAGACCCCAGCACAGGGTTGGTACTCCCAACCTTGATTGGAAGGCGTGACATACAACGTGACACTTGATGCAAATGTTCCCGCTGCTTGAATGAAATACTTTACTCCAGCACTTCTTGTTTATTATGAGTTTTTGAAAACGTGTGCGTGGCACAGCAAGAATTTAATTATATTGTAAGAAACAGGAAATTATCCTTTTCTACCAGTTCTTCAAGGATAGGTCTGTACCTATCGTTCCCCCAAAGAATCAAATTCATAAAGGATGTGGGGGCTGGCTATAGTATTTAGTAACCTATATATACAGTGGCCCCCAAAAGTATTTGGACACAGATGCCATGCTTAAAAATTATGAATGTCTTAATATTATATTATATCCAACCAATTGCAATTTATTTAAAATAAATAAACAATTTTCGAGCAGAACATTATAAAAAAAAAAGTATTCAATTTCAAATGGGAAAAACTATATATGTAACAGGAGCCAGCTGGTACATGATACCTGTGCGGTATGTGTAAACCTCACTCCCCTGGTCTCAAGAGGCGCACTAGTGACTGACGTAAGGCCTTTAGCCTCCTCGTTTGCTGGCTGATTCGGTTTGAATCCCGCTCGGAGTGGTTTGAGCAGGACCGGTTACAATGGTGCCATGACATGGTTGGGAGTGAGGCTTAGGGGGGTGAGTGTTATGGGAGACAGCTGGTACATGATACCCGTGCAGTATGTGTAAACCTCATTCCCCTGGCCTCAAGAGGTGCATTAGTGACTGACGCTAGGGGCTGTAGCCTTTAGCCTCCTCGTTAGCGAGCCTGCCTCCCATGCTGAATGGCGTTTGTTCAAATCCCACTCTGAGTGGGTCGAGCAGGACCGATTGCAGTGGTGCCGTGACCTGGATGGGAGTGTGGTTTAGGGGGGTGAGTGTAATGGGAGCCAGCTAGTAAGTGATAGCTGTGCAGTGTGTGTAATCTTCACTCACCTGGCCTTAAGAGGCACACTAGTGACTGACGCTAGAGGCTGTAGCCTTTAGCCTTCTCGTTAGTGAGCCCACCTCCTATATCGGCTGATGCCGATTCGAATCCGGCTCGGATGGGTCGACTGCAGTACCGGTTACATATACTGTATATATTTCAAAATTACGACAAAGTATTTGGACACTTTCTTTCAAATTTCTTCTTGCACCTATTGTGATGGACTTTACCTGTGGTTGCTCTGCTAGGACACCTGTGTGAACTTGAGGGTTACTGACTTAAAGGAATAGTTCACCCTAAAAAAAGAAACAATCTCTCTCATCATTTACTCACCCTCATGCAATCCCAGAAGTGTATGACTTTCTTTCTTCTGCATGACCCAAATAAAGATTTATTAGTTGTGTTGGTCCATACAATGTAAGTGAATGGTGGCCAGAACTTTGAAGCCCCAAAAAGCACATAAAGGTAACAGTAATGTAATCCATATGACTCCAGGGGTTAAATCCATGTCTTCAGAAGATAAATGATAGGTGTGGGTGAGAAACAGATCAATAGTTAAAGTTATTTTTTAGCATAAATCAAAATTTTTACCAGCCCCGACCAGTAAGTGGGGATATGCATGAAGAATGTGAATAGACAAAAAAACAAAAGAAGAATGTGGAGGTGAAAATGGAGATTTATTTATTTTTTTTTAAAAAAGCACTTAAATATTGATCTGTTTCTCACCAACACCTATCATACTGCTTCTAGGGGTGTATCGGTTCAAATAATTCATGGTTCGGTTTGTATCACAGTTTTGGTAAGGTTCGGTACTTGCTTTGTTCAGAAAAAAAAATATTACTGCCAAATCTAAAGAATAATCTATTTGGTAAACAATTCAAAAGTTTTCCCTTAATAATAATCATGGTTTTACAGCAGTAACCATAGTTTAACCATGACATTTGTATTGACCTACAGAGCTGAGATATTCTTAAAAAAAAATAAAAAAATTCATCAGAAGAAAATCATCTACATCTGCTATGGCCTGAGTAAATTATGAGAATTTTAATCCTTGGGTGAACTATCCCTTTAATACAGTCACTAAAATTACCTAGGGACCAGTTGGTTAAAAGTTATTGCAAAACCATTTGGTTTGATGTTTCATCTAATGCAATGAAAGTAAGTGTGATTTTAGCATCCAAAAGTGTCCAAATCCTTTTGAGGGCCACTGGATATTTTCAATATGCAAATGATCTCAGGACAGAATGTGTAAAACAACAATATAGCGTCCCCAGCATACAGGTCATCATTTTCTCAGACAGGACCATGAGATATCTTCTCACTAACACATTGTGTGCTTTATTTATTGTCCTTAGCACAACAACTTGGGTTTAAATTACCAGGCTACCGCCCATCAGACTGGGATAGGAGGATGCTGATGTGGTCTGGGCGATTCAAAACCAAGGAACAGATTCCAGAGTTTGTGTCGTAAGTGGACTATTCCTGTTCACTTGGGGATAGACTCTCCACTCCAGGCATGCTACTGATCAGTGGTTGGTTTATGAGGTCATGTGACAGAAGTTGTGCCAAATTATTGGTTGGACACAAGGGTCTTCTGCTGTGAGTTTCAAACAAGATTTACCCGAGTGTACTGACAGGTAATTGGTGTAATTCTTGGTATCTGGAAGAAGATCAGAGTGGGCTCTGTTTTTGATGGTTAGACACAAACCAGGGCAGACATGTCCTTGATGACCCACCATTACATGCAATTTCCATATACCACATTCAGTCAGACTTTACTTGTATAAACATTGCTCTGTGGATATATCTGACCCCATATGACAATGCTGACTTATCACTTTCAGATTCGAGATGATTGATGCTGCCCGGAACAAAGTGCGTGTGAAGGCCTGCTATGTCATGATGGGACTGACTATCTTGGCATGCCTTGTTATGGTAGTTTTGGGCAAACAGGTAATTCGGCAATTGGAAAAGTGTGCTGTTGGTTATATAACTAGCCTTTTAAGCTTGTTTATTGTACGGCTGTCATACATAATCAATGCTTTATGTCACAGGCAGTAGGTCGACATGATAATCTGACTGCTCGTAACATGGAGAAGAAGGCTCGATGGAGAGAGGAAGCACAGAAAGGGAGAGAGGAAGCACAGAAAGAGAGGGAGGAAGCTACACTTGCGGATAAAGCCCAGTGAGATGCATCCAACTGAGCTTAAGAAACCCATTTCCCAGTTTCAGCTAGACACACTCAGCAAACAGCTAATTTAATACCATGCATCATTAGATTTTTGGTAGAGATGTTACAGATGATCCTTCACCCAGAAAATAGATTTTTATAGGAGTGAAAGAGATACTGATACAGATGTTTTTTTGTGTGCTTATTGTATATATACTGGAAAAAAATAAATAACTATCCTTAGTCTCATTCTGAACTTTTCTATTTTTAGTGGTGCTTGCTAAGGCAAGCGTCACTATTACTTTTGCTAATATACTAATAGGTATAGTTTATCCTCAGTCATCATTCACTTTCATTGTATAGGAAAAAGATGAACCTGAATGGTGACAGAAGCTAACATTATGCCTAACATATTTTGTGTTCCATTGAAGAAAGTTACACAGGATTTGAACAACATGAAGGTGAGTAATTTTTTGGTTAAATATACCTTTAAATTTCCGCAACCATCGACACTTGTGTCTCTGCTGAACAAACATTGCCGTTTTCCAACCGGGATGTGCGTGTTTCAACTGCTTAACATGATCTGGTACTACACTGAGATACCCTACTTTCATTGGATAATTCAGAAACTGCCATCCTGGTTTGGAGATGGCCACAGATTGGGAAGCACCCACTATTGTTCTGCAGAGACCTATATTTCCAACCATCCAACAACTTTTGTGATCAAGAATGATACCTCAACTGTTTTTTTTGAGACATGCAAAACAATAAATTAATAAATAAAAATGGGGACTAGAGCCATATCTAGGGACCAATTTACAATAGTGACTTGGGTATGGGGTCTTTTGATTTGGGCCAGAAAGCAACCAACCACAACATAATGGTTTCTCGTTTTGCACAGGCAACCACCACTCACATTTTCTTCAGAATCTAGTTATTTGGGCTTATTGACATGTTAGCAACACCTAGCTACAAGCTAGCAATGTGCTAGGAGCACCTAGCTACATGTTAAAAAAACAATGCCTGGCAACATGCTAGCAATAAGGGCTGGGTGATAGGATGATGTATTCAGATATTGACAATATCTGACAAAAATCCCTATGCTGATATCAACACAAGGACAGATGACGTTCAACAGAATAGGGAAATTTCAAAACCATGGAGCTGGGAAGTCACCAAATATATTAAATAGCACCAAATGGGGGTTACCTGTTTCATGCATAGTGCGTAGTACCTACCTGCAACTGTGGTGGGCGACCTGCAAAACGTCTCAGAGTGACACAAAGACACATGCTTGAAAAGACGCACTTTATAATAATTTTAAGAACAGTCAACAGAAAAGTCTTCAATGTGCATGTCTGATTCGCTGTTTGTTCAGAGGCGTGCAATGCGAGCGTGTCTCGTTGAACGCGTGCATGTAAAGAGTTCTCACTCTATTTCAGTAGTCTGAAAACAGTTTGGAAGAATAGTGACGTATGAGAATGTTTCAAATGACCTAAGACCATCTCAGGAGGTGCTCTGAGTTGAGTTCATTTTATTTCCACAGAGATGCTCGACCTTAACATCCATTGTGAATGCCACGCAGCAGGTTTACAAATAATAAAATACAAAAACACCTTTTGAACATAAAATGTATTTATATTTAATTTATCATTATTTAAAAAAAAAAATTTTTTAAATTCTCCCCAATTTGGAATTCCCTTTGCATTCCAAGTCCTCATGGTGGCGTAGTGACTCGCCTCAATCCGGGTGGCGGAGGGCGAATCTCAGTTGCCTGTGTCTGAGACGTCACTCCACGCATCTTATCGGGTGGCTTGTGGAGCATGTTGCCGCCGAGACGTGATGTAGCGTGCGTGGAAGCATCACGCTATTCTCCACAGCATCTACGCAACAACATTATATCGACCACGAGGAGATTTCCTCATGTGACTCTACCCTCCCTAGCAACCGGGCCAATTTGGTTGCTTAGGGGACATGGCTGGAGTCACTCAGCACGCCCTGGACTAAAAACTCACAACTCCAGGGGTGGTAGTCATAATTTTCTTCAGATATTGATTTATATAATTAATTTTCCACCTGTTGTAGACAAATACTGCATAACAGAAAATGAGACGTGGCTAAATATGTTTCTTTTTTTTACAACCATTATTTTGATTTTTTGAATTTAGAAATGTCTTTGGTTTTAAGTGTTCATGTTTCAATAAATGAATTACATTTTTAAAACAAAATAAATCATGCTATCTATCTAACCCCAAGCTTTTAAACTTTTTTTTTTTTTTTTACTTTCAGACAAGGCTTTATATAGCCAACACTTTAATTTATAATTAACATTTAATAATAATGCAAAAGTACATGAATTACACAAAGGAACACCTAAATCTGAAGTTCACTGTCTGTGCCTGCCTGTTTAAAACAACAAACTTAAAGGAAAACAGTAGCTAGGTAATCTTTAACAATATTCCTCAATTGTGTGAAAAGGTTTGTGTAACACTTTAAAATAAGGTTGTAGTAATTAACATTAGCTAACATGAACTAAGAATGTACAATAATTTTAAAGCACTTGGTTAAAGTTAATTTCAACATATACTAATATTTTTTTAAACATGTATACAGGCTAACTATTATTAGTTAATGCACTGAGGCAACATAAATTCATATTTTTCATAAATTAACAAACCATGATTAATAAATGGTTAAAAAAAATTCACTGTTACTTCAAAAATGTTAACAAATAGCACCTTATTGTAAAGTGTTACCAGAGTTTATATATTAAATGTTTGCATAGTCAAAAAAGGGAATGTAAAAATACACGTGTAAGAACTGGTCCTTGAAGTATCAATGATGAATGAAATACTTGTGTAATGCCAACAGACACTAAATTAAATAACTTGACCACTGGGATTCATGAAACAGCATTTATGCAAATGGCGTAACAGAGAACAGTAACACAATCTCAATACAACAGCAGTATTGAACACAAAGAGCTGGTCATCTCTTGGGAAGAATCTGACATTGAAATTAGAACAACTTTGTAAACAATCATATTTAATGAGCTAATACCCAGTCATTTTTAAGTATTAAATTGCTGATATATTTTCAGTCTTTTTTTAAATTTGTTCATTTGTTTTGTTGTTTGTCATTTTCCACCTCAATTTTAAAATGAGGATTATGGCACCTTCGGTATTAATAGATTCTAATCCACATAAAATAAAGCAGTTTTGAATTGAACAGCTTTTTGCTCTGTATTTTTCTCTTATAGATCTATCTATTCAGAAAATATTGTCTGAACGTGTTTGTGTGCATTCAGCATGATTAGATATTAATATTAAAGTTTGTCTCACACACAAACACACGTGTCGGGAAGCTAAGCCTTCAGCTACATTTTCATTGGCTTGTTAAAATGTCACTTATTGATGGAGGAAGCTTTGAAGGGGTTGATTTTTTTTGCTCTGCCAGAATGAGGCAATGAGATCACACTTTTAAATACTTAGTGTTTTCTGTAAATACATCCTGTAATTATTAAGGTGTATCATCATACCTTTAAACCTCAATATCCTGAGAAGCCATTTTGGGCATAAACTCACTACAGAAGTTTTAAAACAAAAGGTTGGTCTGTTCTGAATGTAAAGTGCCAATGAAGGTGATGCTCATGTGAAATTGTCCTATTGATGTATCAAATGGTCTAATGCACAGGATTTAGGAACAGAAAGTATATTTGTCTTTCCTGTCTTTTTTTCTGTCCAGCAGTCTCAATGAGTGGGAAGACTCCAACTTCGGGAATTCCAAAGGTGCAAATGTGTAACCCTAAAAGAAGAGGCGGAGCCTGTACAGTTCAGTCATTGTCGGAATGCATGTTTAATGCATGTCAAAAGCAAGCGGCTGTTTGACTGGCACTAACAGTCAGAAAGCATGGACCCCTCAGTCAGTCTGGCTGTCTTTGAGTTGCATGGGTCAAATGAGAAGGTAAAAGTGCCTTGCATTCAGTAGACGTTTTTTCAGTTCTTCAGCGCAGATTGGCCATGACTCGTGGGGGAAATTTGGGGACATGCAAACACAGTCACACGGTCAGTCCACTGTTTCACAACAGAAAAGCAGATCCCTTGTCAAATTCAGTATTGCAGTCATGTCAGAAGCTTTGCTTTCCCAGCTTCTTTTATCTCATTGGTGGATGCAGTTTTCCTCATTTCTTGGTACAGGGCTCCCGTTGCTTGTTTTTCTTAGACAGGTTAAGGGACTGATGCTTAAAGAGTTGAAAGAAAGATTAATGCATGATATGAAAGTGAAGTATCAGTGTAAGATATTTAGGTCATCTCTAAGGGTCTACTGTTCATGTTTTCATCAGGTTTTCTGCATCTGGGCATGGTGCCGCCATTGTCCTGGAGCCATCCGTAGGGCAGACGACACCAGGGAAGGAGGACAAGAGGGGAAAATGGGTTGACCGGCAACACAAGCTCTTGTATATCACTAATTTAAAATGTTCATTTATTGAATCCTTCGCTCTGTTGTGTCAGGGGGGCATCTTTCACCCCCCAGGGTGGACTGCTTGGAGAAAATGGGGTGGGAGACGTTAAAGTTGGAAACCCTCCATGGGAGCTTCACACTGCTGGAACAGGAATTGTTGCTGCTGGAGATCAACAGCAGGGGCCAGAGACGGATCTTCATCATCTGTGCTGAAGTAGCGCTCGATCAGGTCAAAGGCCTTCTGATAGATCTCCTGGTTCTCATGGCCCTGAAGAAACTCCAGCTTATCCAGTCCTGAGACAATGCAAAATAAAAATATATAATATATACTGTACATAACTATATATATATATATATATATATATATATATATATATATATATATATATATATATATATATCAAGATTCTGCACCTTTAAAAGCATTTATTTACCCATCTGTGTAAAGCAATATCTCATGGAAATTGTTATCTTTCCATTGACTTTATTACACTTTCCTGGTCTTACTGTTCATGGTTAATCAGTCCCTGTTATTCCAAAGGTAAAAAAAGCACTTTTATAATCTTTCATCAAAATATAACTTTTTGCTCTGCCTCTGGAACAATTGTCTTTTCCGGATGATGTCACCAAGCTCTCTAGCTGCTAAAATGCTTACCACCCCCCAAAGTTTTCTAGTAAAATAACCAGTTTAGCTCAGAAATATATCGCATTATGACATTTCATGTTGATTTCCACAAGTGAGGTAGATGCCTCTTTATCATCAAGTGTGACTGCCAACATACCATAGGCCTCCTCAATGAGGCCGCAGTAGAAGTTGATGCCACCTCCTCGTTTTGCTTCTAGCTCACCCAGCCTTAGGATGTTCTCCAGGCCATTCAAGGCCACCTGTACGATCTTTGAATCCATCAGTGTCAGGAGGTCACATAGGGGTTTGATGCAACCAAGATCAACAAGATGCCTGAGGAAAGAGTAAAAGCATTGAAATATACAGCTGCCTTGGTTGTCCCCCTTTGATAAGGTCTACGAGAACATTTAACTTACAATTACAATCCTTCTGAACGTACTGTAAATCTGTCAATAAAATGTAATATGTTCCATACAAGTAAAGGTTGCAAAAAGTCCCAGCTAAATTTAATTCACTTAACCAGGTTCCTGTTTCTCTCACCAATGATATTTGTGTTTTTGCCGGGTAATCGTGATTACTAGATCTTAGAATTACAGATGATTTTACAAATCATTTTAAAGAAAATGCTCTCACAAAAAGTCATTTTTAGCAAATGAAATATTTTAGAGCCATGAATAATCATAAACTATTATATTACACAGGAATACACATGAGATTAAGGTTTTATTATTTCCATGACTTGTCCAGGCCTAGGTTTTCTGTGACCAGCTCTTTGCACTCACATACCATTGTACCAACTGAGAGAAATCTTAACATATTAACCTAAACATGAGCAATAACAAATGGAAAGGAATCTCATGCTGAGACATGACTCCTGCATCCCTCTCACCTGATTTGCTCAGCAGAGCCACCAGATGTAGCATTTGTAATTGCCCACGCTGCCTCCTTCCTTGTACGGAACTCAGCAACTTGTAGAATATGGATCAATGGGGGAAGCAAGTCAGCATCGATCACCATCTACAGGTTAAGCAGATCAAAAGAGAGAGAGAATACAGTCATCCAGAAACTAAGAGGATCATTCAGTTAATCAAAACATTTAGCAGTTTAAATCTGGAAATACCTGTATTTGTGCACGGTTTCCAGCTGTGATATTGGAGATTGTCCAACACGCCTCTTTCTTAATGGACTCTTTCGGGCTACTCAGCAGGTGAAGGAGACTTTTCAGGGCAGAGCAGTTAAGAATCACCTGTACATGAGATGCCATAAAGTAATAACCTTCAGATGTGTTAAGCGCAAAGCAAATTGAAGTTGATGCAATAGCAATACTATTACAGTAAATAGCATATGAGAAAGTCTCAATGACTGTTTCACCTGAGTCTGCAGATCATCTCCCGTGACAATATTCCCCACGGCTCTTAGAGCAGGCGACACCACTTTATATTCTGCATGTCTGCAAAACATTATTTAATTTTTTTTAAATACCTTGAAAAGCAGTTCATACTCATTAAAATAGCAAGAGAAGTCCCATTAAAATAGGCTAAACCCAGAGCTATTAATTTTTGTTTCTATTGTCCCAGCACTTAATTGTTCCATCCATATTTTCTTACAGCAGTAGCTCCACTAGTCTGCGGCAGACTCCTGAGTCAATGACAGCCTGGATCTTCTCATTGGGTCCATCAGAGAGATAAGAAAGAGCCCAGCATGCATCAGCCAGAATGTCGGTATCATTCACAAAGAGCAGCCAGGAGAGAACACTCAGACATGGTGATACCTGTATTAAAAAGGCAAATACAATGCACACACAGCCTTGAGCATAAATTTATATCATGTTCTGGACTGTGCCAGCATAGCCACAATGAAACGCCCACACACACCACCCACAATGTAACATTATTTAAGTTTGTTGGTATTAAAGAGAAGTCAGTTTGAACTTTTCATCTTTCAAACTCTCCTTATTTACATATACCATTCGGCAGGGGCTTTTATCCAAAGCAACTTATAAATGCAACAAAAGTTTTTAATCATATAAGGAGCCAACAGCGCTAGCTGTACAGCAACTAACTGTTGTCTTTTACTCAAATAGCTAAAGGCACAATAGTTACCACATTAACTTGTTTGAGGGTGTAACCAGACCATCAACCACTATGCAAACATCTCTTAACTTATGAAGAGAAGGTGACTGTTACCTTGGTGAAATCTGGAGGTGGGTTTTTTCCTCTGCACAGGTTAGACAGAGCCCACACTGCATTCCTCATCATAGTCAGACGATTTTGTTTTGCCAATAGCCTGCGAGGAGAATCTGCATTATTAGGATGACCACTAAACAGTACATAAAAAGCGAATGGTTGCATGACTTACTGTACTAGAGAGGGCAGAATGTTGCAGTCCAGAACGTAGTCCCTGCACTCTGTGCTGTCTCCCGCAATGTTGCCTAAAGCCCACACCGCCTGCACAAACACAAAGACTGGCAACATCAAGCAATGATTGACCCTATTACCATTTTACAACTTTCTATTCTTCAAACAAGCATGTACAACCAAAACAAAGAGATAAATCAACAGCTGCTGTGGTTCAAGTAGGTAATTTGGCTTCCTCTTAATGTTATACTATAAACTTGTCTGGAATTAGGCCAATTGGAAAACATAATTTAGCAATTATATTAACCTACTATCATACGCAATTAATTTATCTTTCCTTAATTAGGCCTATTTGTGCCCCTTCAAATGAAAAAAAGTAGTTTAATTCCATTAAAAATCCTGATATAATTAGGACTGGGAAATATTACAGTGTTTAAATATAATTATTTTTTCTGTTCATGCAGTGAAAAAAATGTCTATTATTATGACAGAGATTTTTGGTGTATTTGACTTCTTGCATTAAACATTTTGAAACCACTTGACAACAATGGTCAAAATTGTGGATTTTTAAAGCCATTTACAGTGGATGTAATTATTTTGATGTTATAAAACTCTCTCCTATCCCAGCTTATAAGGATAGTTCACCCAAAAATGAAAATTCTCCTTATTTACTCACCCTCATGTCATTCCAGATGTGTATGATTTTCAGAAGACTATCTCACCTCTGTCGGTCCATACAATGCAAGTGAATAGTGGCTAGAACATTGAAGGTCCGGAATGAATGAAAAAGGCATACAAGTAATCCATATGACTCCAGTGGTTAAATCCATGTCTTCAGAATCTATATGATAGGTTTGGGTGAGAAACAGATCAATATTTAAGTCCTTTTTTACTATCAATCTCAATTTTTGACTAGCCCCATCCAGTAGGTGGTTGAATGTGAAAGTTATTTCCACACTAGAATGTGGAAGTGAAATTGAAAGTGTAGATTTACAGTTTAAAAAGGACTTACATATTGATCAGTTTCTCACCCACACCCATCATATTGCTTTAGAAGATTAACCACTGGAGTGTTATGGATTACTTTTATACTGGTTTTTGGTCTTTCAAAGTTTCAAAGTATAGCAACATTCACTTGCATTAGGAGGACCACCAAAGCTGAAATATTCTTTTAAAATACAAATTTTATGTTTTGCATAAGAAAGTAAGTCACACACATCTGGGATGACATAATGATAAGAGATGAGTAAATGATAAGAGAATTATCATTTTTGGGTGAACTATTCCTATAATAAGCAGAAACAATTATAAGTAATTTGTTGGTTGAATTCCCTGAAAAGTGTCAGCGGGACTATCTGTTGGTTCGGCCAATGAGAGGTGAAAAGTGTGTTCAGAAATCTGTACCGTCAAAGTATGTACTGCTTCTGATGAAAGACGCACTTTTTGGTTGATGAAACAGTACGCTCTTTAGGTATGCATGAATGTAGTATGAATAGATTCCGGACATACTTCATCCGGAAATGTGGGCATCGTCCTGTGATCCGAATATCTGATGTTATTACACCAACCACGAAAATACTTAACTCTTAACTTAAAATAATTAACTTTTAGTAACTAAGCACAAGAAACAACTTACTTGGTATATATCGAACTGACAGTTGAAAAGAGCCGTCCGATTCACGGTTCTCCACCTTTTTTTTTTTTTTTAAATCCAGCATTTTGAACGTAATGTCTCCTCAGCTCCCATGGCATTATGGGACAGTAAAGTGTCCAGTCAATCCGCGTGAATTCTCATGTAGATAAGTCCAAAATCTCGCCGGAAATTTTAGGTTATCAGGGTACTGAATGATTACTAAAGATTCAGACATACTCCTCCATTGGCAAACTGTTTTTGACCTTTTTCCTAAACGTGGAAGTCTTCCATGATTCATAATGGATGCCGGTTTTCTATTTCCGGTCTCCAGCGTTTCACTCGCATCGTTGTATATTCTAAGTGGATAATGAGAGTATTACATTTGTAAAACTTGTCAAAGAAACACGTGGCTCTATATTAGTGGGTATATGACATGAAGTGACGGTCCAAGGTTAGTTATGTTGATATCATTAACTACTTTTAGTTGTTATGACAGCCAACAACTGCACAAGTTGAGCCGGAAATTCATTTTTACTCCATCTAACACTTAAATGGTTTGTGTTTTCCATCTGGATCATTTGTTTTGGTAGTTTTTACATCGAGCAGAAACCTAAAACAGACAATTAGAACCCTAATGGCACTGCTCAGTGGATGCCCAGGAAAACTGTTGATATAGTAGGTAAGTATGGATATTCAGATACAGCAAAATATTTATTTTTGCAATTCCCTTCAATGGTGAAGAAATTACACACTTCAAATACATAAATACTGATATCGAAAATTGTGAAAAGGATGAAAAACACAAGAGCTCTAAATTTTTTAGCTATATTTCTCAGTCCTTATATACATATAAAGAACATCATAATTTTTACTGAGTTTACTGGGAATCATACCTGCTCCTGTACATCTTCGAAATCAGAGCTGAGCATCTCAATGAAAATGGGCACTGCCCCAGCCTGGATGACCACACGTGTCTGGTGGGATGTGCCTGAAGCGATGTTGGTTAGAACCCACGCTGCTTCGAACTGCAATGAGACAGACACCTGTGACCATACTACAGAGAGCCATCTACTAATCAACATTCAAGAGCAAATCGGATTAAATACAGACAACGAAGAGACTTGCAAAATCTACACATTCCAACATAGTGAGCCTGTGCTGGGAGTGATCCATGCTTGATGACTCACTGTCTCACAGGCTATTCTTCTGGCACTAGGGTGTATGATTAGTTTTATTATAACCCAGATCCAGCTTATTAAGCTTACCTGTAGCGTGCAGTTCTCCCTTCTTTTCAGGAACTCGACAAAACGCTCCACGACGCCAGAGGTGGCAATGACCTCATCAATTGGGGGATTAGGTTCTAATGGAGGGTTATAAAAAATTTATTAGCAAGTCCTTTTCACTGTAAATATGATTATATACGTGCTTGAATTTCATTCTTGTGTGTTTTTCACCTTTAGATAAGAGTTTTCTGAAGCGCTGTGTGCCTGTAAGCTGCTGTTCAGGAGAGCTAGAGAAGATCATCTGTATCATATCATCAGATATAATGCTCCCCTTTGATGGAGAGAAACACGAAAGATGAAGTCAATGGATTCTTTATATCAATAACAAACAATGTACAAGTCAGACTAACTGTTGTTTAACATTCTCACCGTGATTTGATCCATGTTGTTGGCCTGTGATTCCAGGTATCCACTGTCTGACATTCCATCCTCTTCCAGTGTACCATCCTCCTCCACTGTGGCCACATTTCTGCGCTTAAACAGCTGAAAGAACAAAGCAATTCTCAGGCCACTGTGGTCAAAAATACCAAGCTGTACCACACATCTGACTCCTGATATGTTGCACTTCATTCCCAAACACACTTAACCCAATTACCAGTCAAAAGCAACACAGTTTCCAAATTTGATCGACACAACTTTCTCTTTTACGACTAAAACCTGCACTTGATTTAATGTCTGTAAATTGACTTTGACCAATTTAAATGGCACTTTAAGACCTTATTCCAAAGACAGTTTAGCAAAGATGGACTTAAAATTAATGGGAGAAATTGGTAAGCCCAACGGATGTAAAAAAGGATGTCCTGCCTTACAGGTAAAAGAGCCAATCCTCTTTTCAATATACACTGCCTGTCAGTCAACTTGAGAATGTGCATGCGCATTAGCAGAACCAGACTGAAAAATTGCCTTTTTTTGTGTGATCCGAGTTATACATGCAGAATCTATGCTAGCATTGTTGCCTGACTTTAAATGTCCTTTGATCGTAATCTTGACCAGTCGTTATGGAGATGTCTGTCTTTCTGTACTTTTATGCCACTTGTTTACATTGAAAATAGCTGCCAAGGAGTGTTCCAAAGATGGCCACGGAATGGAATGACTTGCCCTCTTGAAAGAGACTTTGCTTCATTTTAAAATCTCAGATCTTATTTACCTTGTATATACACAGTACATTCCTTTAAAAAATAAATAACTACCCAGGGTAAAATAAAAATGCATACGATAATGTATGATCTGAAAACCCATGGTAACTTCTTCAAATCTCTTACTTGTTCATCTTTCTTTTGTTTACGAAGTTGCAGGCCTTCCTCTTCCCTCCTCCTCCTCATCTCGTCTGTGTTGAGTGATTTGTTTTTATAGCTTTTGAGACGTGCATTGTCCTTTCCCTGACTCATGGTGTTGCCTGCTAGAAAGAAATGATCAAGGCAAAATGAACACAGGAGAAATCAGCAAGCCTCGTTATAACAGTTGCATTGAGATTTCAGCTTGATCTCAGTTAGATGACTGCTTTGACAGATCGTTAAAAAAAAAAAAAAAAATCAATGAATGTCACTTGATTCCATCAGCAGTGGACACGTATACCTTATGCATCCATCGTTGTTTGAAACCTAACTCATCTGACAGCAACAATGAAACGCTGTTGGTTGACGCTGTCTGAGCTGTACCTAACTCAACATTGTCAGTCATTTCAATGCGGTTTTAAACCATCAAACTGAAGCATCAGTCGAGGGTTTGTAACAATATCCCACCAGTTTATTTAGCCAGTCTGAATAATCTGAGATTGTGTCATTTTGTCGCATGGAAACGCAGAGCCCAAATACATAATCAACACAGGTCAAGGCTTTAACTTTCCTTCCACCATCACTTCTTAAGCGACTACGTTGAATATTGTGATATTAGTAAGAAACACCGCCAAAATAATCTGCCAATATGTCTTCTTAAGGGCAGTGGCGCTTTATCCCGCAGTGAAGTAGAGCGAACAATCCAACAACCTACACCTCAAAAATACACAAACTCAGCACCACATACCGTCTATAAAGCGGAGATCATCGATACAAGTCAATGAAATGTTATTTTAGGTGTTCACCAAATAGTGATCATCGATTGAAGGACAGATTTGTTAGTAATATCGTCTTAAAGCCAGACTCGCCTCCCCCTCCCAGATCTGCGCAGCAGCATCTGTTAGCTCCCTTGCTAACCCACCCACAACAAGGTTGACCGACTGCTTGTTCTTATTTATGTTTACAAATGTATATCTTATTAATGTTATATACATTACAGGAAATAAAACAGACTTAAACAAAAATAACCCATCTGAACACACTGACTTGTGAAAACGATCTCGTTTATTCCTGCGTCGTTTCAACTGCTGCCGTTCAACCTCCGCCGGTATGGTGATACTGCGCATGCGCACTGAGAGAGGACATCGTGTTCGAAGCGCATGTCTGGTTGCCAGTTTTGTGTAACGAGGCTAATGAAAAATAGAGGGTGATTTTGTGTTTGTGTTCACTTTTAAAGAAATGTATAGAGATATGTAGATATTCACCGAAATCTACACAATCTCCATACTGTGTCTGTGGTATAGTCACTCTTATAAAAAAATGCAACAAATATAAAATACCTTTTAAATCCCCTGTAGGCTAATATCTTACAAATCACAAAAAACACAATGTGTAAAGAGGCTAGTGAAAAATAGAGGGTGATTTTGTGTTTGTGTTCACTTTTAAAGAAATGTATAGAGATATGTAGATATTCACCTAAATCTACACAGTCTCCATACTGTATATTAACTCTTATAAAAAAAAATGCAACAAATATAAAGTACCTTTTAAATCCCCTGTAGGCTAATATCTTACAAATTGGGGTGCAGAACAGAAAAATTAAGATGGAAAATGAAAAACGGTGCATTAAAATTAAGACAACAATGCCCAGGTGGATAAAGAGAGACAGTTAGGCTTAACTTATCACTTGAATTTAACCAACATTTAATGTTGCCGATAGCTAAAGATGGCCAGCTAATATAAATATTAGTTCAAGCTGGCATATGAGACATTGTTTATGCGGTACTGTACTGGCTTCACACGGATCCTTTGCATTTGTGTACTTGGGGTGGCTGGCACAGTGAAGGTTTTTGGAGCTGGGATGGTGGAAGTTGTTGGAGCTGGCATGGTGGAAGATGTTGAAGCTGGGATGGTGGAAGTTGTTGGAGCTGGGATGGTGGAAGTTGTTGGAGCTGGGATGGTGGAAGTTGTTGGAGCTGGCATGGTGGAAGTTGTTGGAGCTGGCATGGTGGAAGTTGTTGGAGCTGGGATGGTGGAAGTTGTTGGAGCTGGGATGGTGGAAGTTGTTGGAGCTGGCATGGTGGAAGTTGTTGGAGCTGGGATGGTGGAAGATGTTGAAGCTGGGATGGTGGAAGTTGTTGGAGCTGGGATGGTGGAAGATGTTGAAGCTGGGATGGTGGAAGTTGTTGGAGCTGGCATGGTGGAAGATGTTGAAGCTGGGATGGTGGAAGTTGTTGGAGCTGGGATGGTGGAAGTTGTTGAAGCTGGGATGGTGGAAGTTGTTGAAGCTGGAAGGGTGCTTACCCTTACAAAAAGACAGATGCTTCATGAAGTCCGGATTATGTAGTAGCATTGTCTGACAGTGGATGCAGTGGTAATGCCACTGTGGTCGGCAATCTAATCCACATCGGTGAATGTTATGCCCTAAAACATAAGAACATCGAACTGTAGTATTATTATGATGATCATCAGTGTAAACTATGAATACACAAAATCTGAATAAAGAATCAGGTTACCAAAAACAAAACAGGCTGCTTATAAATTAGCATTTCCCAAGAGAATGTTTGCAAACTTTACATTCATGGAGAACTGCATGGTAGAAATGGCTCTCTAAATGGGTTTTGACTTTGCTCAACTTTATTGGGTGAAACAAAGCTGAACTGCAGAATGGACAGTGGAAGTTCTTGCAGCATGTGGTGCATTTCTTCAGTTCGGACAAGGATCTCCATTCTTGGATTTTTATGTGCTTTTTGAAATAGAGAGAGCCCAATTGGTCAAATTAAACATTTTAAGTTCATTTCATAAACATAAAAAGACATAAATTACGCCTAAGCCTAGAACTTGAACAACAGATTTTTTTAATCTTCTGTCATACTATTGCCTACATTGAGCTAAATCTGGGTCCTTGAAATCACTTCATATATTCTGTACAGTACATGACAAAATCTAACACATGGTATTTTAACTGTCAATTATTATGCAGGCCTTTATTATTTCTTAAAAATGTCAAATGTCTCATTAAACATTAAACAAAATTAAGAGACACGCTGATAACATGTATTGTGGGGTAAAAAGGCAGTCAGCACAGTTTAAATATTAATATTATTTTAACTTAATTAAATTGTAAAACAATACTAAACAAGCTTTCAAAATGAAGACAGTTGCATTTAATGTAGCTGACAGACACATCAAATCAACATGCTTTTATCATCTTTTTAAGTTTATTGTGCTAAATTAAATTTATTATCAGTCATTAAATCCACACATAGTTGGGGGCTTGCCAGTCGCACTGCAGTTTCATTAAAATAATATGCTAACAGTTTGTTTTACATCATTAGAAGCTAATATATGATGATTTCTGTATAGTACATTTTAGACTACAGTTATCAACTCTAGGTCACTTTGGTTACGTTAACTTTGCTTTTTAAATTGTTTTTAATGTTAAACAAATAAAAGTTGATTCACACTTGGTACTCACATTCTGATTGTTGTCAATCTTCTACGTTGCCAGAAAAAATGCGGTCACTGGTCCTGTAATTCGGTAGGTGGCGTTGTCACTAAAAACCTAGGGTCCTAGAAGTGCGGTCTTGAAAATGCAGCCTCCGGTATTGCAGGATCATGCTACTCCATGTATGAAGCCAGCAATACATCTAGCTAACATTGACAGAGTTATAAAAAATCCACATGAGCTGGTTTATGATTAGCGAACAATAAAACATTGCAAACATATGCATTAGCTGATCAACTTCAAGTGTAAGGCTCGTCGCTTGCCATTGTCAGTTTGCTTGTTCCTGGTGCGTCTCTTCAACCTGGCAACCCGTGTAAGCTTCGAGTCTGGGGAGGAGGGGGCGGGGGAGAAACACACCCCTCTGCCTGCATACCCCTCAATAGTAAATATACTTGCAAACAGCCCTTTTATTTTTTCGAAAAAGAATGTCTTGTTTTTTCTGTGTTTCTGACTGGCATTGCCCACACTGCCTTTCAAATTCTACTCTGTTGAATAGGAACGCATTCGGCGCATGCGCACTATGACTAATTTGTGAAATTTCTCTTTTAGTACAGTCAACGGCAATTGCATGCAGCGACTCTGCGCATGTCGAGAAAATCTGGGCTGCACGCAGACAATCTGTGCGGACTGTGATAGTTACGAAATTTGCATCACATATAGGGAACATCGGGGCAAAAGCACAATTTTACCCACGCTTGGGGTAAAAGGCTTCCTCACTTGGGGTAAAAGGCCTCTAGGAGGTTGAAAGTGATATCGTTTAGATTCCGGGGCAATAGTTATAGGGCACCATTTCTCAACCAATGGAAATAATTTTGAGACAGAAATGCTTTATTGAGTAGCAAATTAAGACGATGTTTACTGAAAATAACTACTTCAGATCTATCTATCCATACAAACATAGCTACATACATCCATACCAATGTATGAAATACTGTAGCCTATATGTGGCTTACTACCAATTGATTGATTAATTTGACTGTCTTAATTATCTAAGCTTTCTGACTGAATAAAAGCTAACAAAACTCTAGAAGGAGCATTGACAACCATGTTTCTTAATGGCATGGGTACAGTTGTTATATTTATTCTCTCTGATACTATATTTTAAAAAAATATCAATATGTGGACTATGTTCTTCAAATTTCCCATACAGAATGAAGATGCTAATGTGAATGAGCAAAGTGATAATGACATTTCAAACATGCATTTGGAGGGAAATATTCACAGTGTAACAAATGAGGCCTACTCCATTAAAACTACTCGGTATACATGTACTTTGGAACTAGGTTATAAATGAGTGTGCGTTGATAGTTATCTCATTTATGACTATTGTAAATAAAATGGAAAGTTGCAAAAAAAAAAAAAAAAAAAACAAGCACAAAGATTATATTGGGTAGCTGTGGTTGTGTAAAGGGCTATTTTTGTTTACCGTTTACAAGAGACACTACAGGAGCACAACTGTAGGCCTATAAGTAAAGTAACATGAGAACAAAGCGCCAGATAAATGAATCGCTGAATCAGTTTGTTGAAAAAAAAATAATATCGTTAAAATGCGCCATACATCCAAAATCTAACAATCAATCATTCCCATCCCAACTAAATAAAGAAAATAATCTGGCAATTTGTTTTAATTTCGAAGCACGTAACAGCAGAACCCTCAAAAAATGTCTATTTCGAAGTGTCTTCTTCAACCACGTGTTTGGTCGCCAGAGGGCAGCGAATACTAGACTACACCGGTATTAGAGCGCCTTGGTCAACGCAGACATCCTGAAAACACAGTAGGGCACAATACACTTTTCTACTGTCACCGTATACGGCTGTCTCTGTACTACTGTTAGAGATGATATCATATCATGTTCTACGGCGCGTGTGTCTGTCTGCAGTCACCAAACCGGTTTACCAGGGTAGAGTAATCTCAGCATATGGACTGAAGACTTCCACCGTCAATCACAGTGACAAACAACCCGATGCAGGTAGAGCTACACGTACAAGTGGCAGGTTCCGCCAACGTGTCTCTCAAAATATGTGGATTTAATTTAATCAGATATTGGAAGATTGAATTGCTTTTGGTCATTTTTGTAAGATAGCTACAACTTCATATGAGTACGTAATTTAGTGTCTTCTTGTCAGATCTAGACTAGACTTAGTTCGGAAAGCCAAAGTCCATTTCCAATGTATTATCTCTAATTGATAGTCAACGATGGATGGTGTACTGCAAAGTAGGCGATGTACACTACCGTTCAAAAGTTTGGGGTCACCCAAACAATTTTGTGTTTTCCTGAAAAGTCACACTTATTCACCACCATACGTTGTGAAATGAATAGAAAATAGAGTCAAGACATTGACAAGGTTAGAAATAATGATTTGTATTTGAAATAAGATTTTTTTTACATCAAACTTTGCTTTCGTCAAAGAATCCTCCATTTGCAGCAATTACAGCATTGCAGACCTTTGGCATTCTAGCTGTTAATTTGTTGAGGTAATCTGGAGAAATTGCACCCCACGCTTCCAGAAGCAGCTCCCACAAGTTGGATTGGTTGGATGGGCACTTCTTGCGTACCATACGGTCAAGCTGCTCCCACAACAGCTCAATGGGGTTCAGATCTGGTGACTGCGCTGGCCACTCCATTACCGATAGAATACCAGCTGCCTGCTTCTGCTCTAAATAGTTCTTGCACAATTTGGAGGTGTGTTTAGGGTCATTGTCCTGTTGTAGGATGAAATTGGCTCCAATCAAGCGCTGTCCACTGGGTATGGCATGGCGTTGCAAAATGGAGTGATAGCCTTCCTTATTCAGAATCCCTTTTACCCTGTACAAATCTCCCACCTTACCAGCACCAAAGCAACCCCAGACCATTATATTACCTCCACCATGCTTAACAGATGGCGTCAGGCATTCTTCCAGCATCTTTTCATTTGTTCTGCGTCTCACAAACGTTCTTCTTTGTGATCCAAACACCTCAAACTTGGATTCATCTGTCCACAACACTTTTTTCCAGTCTTCCTCTGTCCAATGTCTGTGTTCTTTTGCCCATCTTAATCTTTTTCTTTTATTGGCCAGTCTCAGATATGGCTTTTTCTTTGCCACTCTGCCCTGAAGCCCAGAATCCCGCAGCCGCCTCTTCACTGTACATGTTGACACTGGTGTTTTGCGGGTACTATTTAATGAAGATGCCAGTTGGGGACCTGTGAGGCGTCTGTTTCTCAAACTAGAGACTCTAATGTACTTATCTTCTTGCTCAGTTGTGCAACGCGGCCTCCCACTTCTTTTTCTACTCTGGTTAGAGCCTGTTTGTGCTGTCCTCTGAAGGGAGTAGTACACACCGTTGTAGGAAATCTTCAATTTCTTAGCAATGTCTCGCATGGAATAGCCTTCATTTCTAAGGACAAGAATAGACTGTCGAGTTTCAGATGAAAGTTCTCTTTTTCTGGCCATTTTGAGCGTTTAATTGACCCCACAAATGTGATGCTCCAGAAACTCAATCTGCTCAAAGGAAGGTCAGTTTTGTAGCTTCTGTAACGACCTAAACTGTTTTCAGATGTGTGAACATGATTGCACAAGGGTTTTCTAATCATCAATTAGCCTTCTGAGCCAATGAGCAAACACATTGTACCATTAGAACACTGGAGTGATAGTTGCTGGAAATGGGCCTCTATACACCTATGTACATATTGCACCAAAAACCAGACATTTGCAGCTAGAATAGTCATTTACCACATTAGCAATGTATAGAGTGTATTTCTTCAAAGTTAAGACTAGTTTAAAGTTGTCTTCATTGAAAAGTACAGTGCTTTTCCTTCAAAAATAAGGACATTTCAATGTGACCCCAAACTTTTGAACGGTAGTGTATTTTTTCGTTTATTTTATTTATTGTTCTAAGAATATTATTACTAATGTGCAGTTTTTATGCTAATTATAACCTACTAATACCAATGCTGTAAATCTGTAAATTAAGGGTCCTTTAATGAACAGACTGTTTTATGATTAAATTGTAACGACTAAAACACTAGCAATTCTTTTGTTTTTGTTTTTCTGCTGATTACAGCACAATGCCTTTTATTACTATGATCTTGAAGTAAAATGTTTTATTATTATGATCTAATGTTTACACTGCTAATATTTCATGACAATGAATGTAAATGGAATTAATAGAATATAAATTCTGATGTTGTGATGGTATAATTTTGCCTTGGTCTTTAGTATTTTACTTAACTTTTTGACTTTCACAATTTCAGTGTCAGTTGTGACATATGAACAGCTCAAAGCTATGTTGGCCAATCACAGCGTACAGCTATTTGATGTCCGGAATCCAGATGAATTCCAGGCTGGCCGAATTCCTGATTCCACCAATATTCCATGTGAGTTACTGAACATAATGACCATGTCATTCAAAACAGATTAGTGTCTTTTTCAGTGTGCAAACTCATATTCAGTTTTTTCTGTATTTCTCAGTGGGACAGCTTGAGGAGTCACTGAAGCTACCCTCACAGCAGTTTGAAGTGCAGTTTAAGGTGAAGGCCCCGAAAAAGGAAGATGATAACATAGTTTTCCACTGCCGGAGTGGGAAAAGGAGTTTGTCTGCTCTTGAAATTGCTCATCGTCTTGGATTCATTAAGTAGGAAACTGAACACACAAATTATTAATGTTATACTGATCTTATTATGCACCCAGAATACAGTATACTGTATGTGGATAATCCATCTAACAAAATATTCCTTGTTGTTAGAGGCACTAGTTGTATTCTTTATCTTTTTCAGGGCACGGCATTATGCAGGTGGGTACATTGATTGGGAAGCGCATGAGAAGTAACAGTATCGAGCAGTTCAACTCTACTCTAATTTGAGATTTTATATCATATCAACTTCATATCACTCTATTATCAATATTAATCTGATATTTTAATATGGACTAAAATAAAGATGTAAAGATTTGGAATGACTCTGTGTATTAAAATCATTATTAATGTAATTTTATAATGACTCATAAATTATTATAACCAATAATAAACCATTGTTAAATAAACTGCAGTACACCTGACCAGCAGTGTTAATTATATTTTGTTAAACCTATTCAGAAAATGGCAGGAAAAAGCCTAGTTTATTTGGGCAGAAAAAAACAGCTCTTTCACATATGTACAGAATGTTTTTTAAGCACTGTGCTTAATATGGTTTGTCCTCCAGCACTGTATTGTTACCACAAGGTGGCACCAATGCAATTAGGGAAATGCAATGGAAAGGTTTATGGCTACAGGGGCTGAGATGCTCATTAAACTGGTTGCTGTTTGGAAGTGTTCGGCTACATCTTGGTAAATAGCCTGTCAGTCTGATAGGTCTACTCAACACAGATCAAGGCTGGCACATTTTTCATTGGACTGCAATCAAATCAACAGGCCTTCCCCGATTCATCTTAGAGAGAGTTATTTGAATGCCATCAATTTATGCAGTGGAGTTACTGTTATTCAGGAATGAGAGTTATTGGTAGTCCATAACATTAGATTGAATCTGGCACACAGTATCTGTTTAATCTGAGCTTGGGCCTTTTTCTTTCTTGAATGATTGATGAGAACAGACTATGGTAAGTATGTGACTATGTCACTTTGACCCCAGTCATAATGAGGTCCACACCATTGAGCTAGTTTGTAAAAAAAAAAGTCCCAAACTAATTTCACTGTTAGCCACAGGGGTCCTGAACATGCCCGATGTGTGTGTGTGTGTGTGTGTATGTATGTGTGTGTGTATATATATATATATATATATATATATATATATATATATATATATACATACATGCAATTGTCTTTTAGAACAAATTCTAAAATATATTTTTTTAACATACTATTTTCAGGTCACGACAAGGTGTGGGTCCTGTTAATTGGTCAGTTTGGTCTGTAACATATATTTTTAGACCAGTTGCTGAAGGAATTTTCCAGGTTCGATACAAGTTAAGCTCAATCGACAGCAGTTGTGGCATTATGTTCCTCCTTTTCTTTTTTAAGTTACAGTGTGGCACTTACAATGGAAGTGAATTGGGAAACTTATAGTGAATGTGGCCAAATTTTGGAGGGTTTAAACAGAAATATGAAGCTTATAATTGTATAAAAGCACTTGCATTAATTCTTCTGTTAAAACGTGTGTATTATTTGAGCCGTAAAGTTGTTTAAATTGTCGTTTTAGGGTTTGTAGATATTACATCATCATGGTATCAAAGTTGTAAAATTAGCTATAACTTTTCACAGAATAGGTTTTAAGTGATTTTATCTCACTAAAATCATGTTTATACGCATATCCTTTATGTCTTCTGGCTTTACATTTTAAACAGTGAGTATTTTAACATTCAAAAATTGGCACCCATTCACTTCCATTGTAAGTGCCTCATTGTAACCTAAATGTTTGCCTTTTTTAAAGAAAAAGAGGAACGAATCTAAATAAATGTGTGTGGTAATCAACATTATGCCACAAATGGTGTCAGTTGAGCTTAACTTGTACTGAACCCAGACCAATTCTTTAATGATCACATTGTGAGTGTGCCAGTGAAACGGGAATGGGCTACCTTGAGAACTATAACATGATTTGGATTAATTAATTAACACGTTAATTTTATTTATTTATTTATTTTCCTTTCATCTAACTGGCTACAGTACATTACATGTTATATTTTACCTTCAAACATGATCTGACAGCAACCACTGGAACTAAGGAGAGCATGCTTCGTGCGTAAAAGACCGCTTGGAGATGGAGTGAAGCTGTCTCACGTATTCTGAAGTCATCCGAGCGAGTCAAGCTCTTTGAGAAACCAGTTGGGGACTGACTGCAAAGACGTATTCAATTCACAAAAACCGAGAGTGGAAGTATTTCTGGGGTTGTGCATTAATACGTTTCACACATATATGCGATGCTCACCCGGTGCGCGTTAAGGATGGAGTCCCTTGCTGATCGTAGAACGAACGGACAGACAAAGATAATCTCGGAGAAAATTCATTCAGAAGAGGTTCCTTTTCGGTTCTTCGTTGGAGAAGCTTAACAGGTAGACGCAATGTACTGCTGGAATGTCCCAGAACAGAAATGTTAAATATGAATTTATGTTTTCCAGGGCAGTCTCATTAAACGCATGCTTTCACACTGCCATTTTCAGGGTGCATTTTTGCAGATTATTAACAGCATGGGGTTTTTTTTCGTCAGTGAGTGTGACCTTAGTATTAGCACTGTGGAAATAACTTTTTCATAATCGATCGATGCATTTTGGCACATCAACCATCTATATCAAGTACTTCATATCATATAACATATCATAACCATTATATTATCACACCAAGACTGTATTTATATTTCAGTTTGTATTTTTGGATTAATAAATATAAATGATGATTGGGGCTATTGTAGCTATAGGCGATATATAAGGTATTCCTGTGGCATGACAATCTGGAGAGAGAGGGGTTGGTTGGCACACAGTTTTTTGACACTCTTGATCTACACTGATTGATGTTAAAACCTGTTAAAATTAAGAAAACATATCCTTTTATATATGTGATTTTTAAAATGTATGAATTATGGTTAATTAATAGTGATGGTATCAGTTATATTTTCATATAAGACTTGTAAGCCAGTGATAAGCTATGCTGGCTGACTGACATCGTTTAAAAAAAAAAAGAGTATGAGTGGTTTTAGAGTAAGAGTATTTTGGTTGGCACATTGACTTTTGGGTAAGTTAGCAAATTGGGAAAAAATAAAATATATATTACCTTTGTAAACACTATTTACAAATGCAATACCTGTATACACACACACACACACACACACACACACACACAAAATAATGTAATAATAATAATAGTCATTATTATTACATGAACACATGGCTCAATGATACAATTAGTTGCTATCCGTAATGTAATTAAATGTGTTTTATACATGTTGCATACAATTTATACAAGTAAAAATTATTAATGTTAATGCCAAGCCAAAATTAATCATATATACTAATCACATATATTTAGTCATATTAATTGCATAATCATAACTGATATTAATGATATGACAATTATGTGTTAAGCTCTGTTGCCCTGGTTTAAAGTAAACTATTGTTTGTTTTTCTGTGTTGCTTCTCTCTTAAAACATTTGTGTTTTGGCACTGCCAGCCACACCAATATGAGGTCGGTTGGCACAGATGTGCAACATAAACTGAATCATTTATTAACTAAAGACAATAAATATTTTGTGATGTTGAATGTGTTTTTGTTTTGTTTTTTACTTAAAATATAAGCTTTAATTTGCACCTATCTAATTGGGGTATCTTAACATTTGTTCCCAGAAATATTCAGCTACATATGAAAAGTTTGCCAATAAACCCCAGTCTACCCTTCTTACAGTATCTTATTCTTGCAAACCATCTGACATATCATTTTAAGATTTATTCTTGTTCAGAACATGACCCTTTTTCACTTGAATCAATGTGCTGTATTATTGGCCTTCGTTTTTTTTGTTCAACTGAGTCTTCACATATCATAATGCTGTAATTCTGGAAAAATAGAAATCCTGAAAAATGATCTTTCTCTTACATAAATAAAAATATATTTTAGGATACCTTATATTTTTCTTTCTATTGTTGCTATCAATCTGCACGAAGTTGAGTTACTTGAGCCGCTGATTTGGCTGATTTGAAAGCTGTACTTTGTCAGTGGCATATAAAATCACCTTGTAATATCTCATGCAGTGAAGTCAGCAGAGTATAAAATTCAGGGACACCAGCACAAGTAGCTCCAAAGATATAGACACATTAGAAAACTTATAATTTATGTAATCATGATTTCTGGTGTCTCTGACGTTAATGTTTTTGCTTCCCCAATCAATAACTGTTCTCTTTCCACAGATCTTCAACACTCATGGCATTGTTAAGCAGCACTGAATGGCTCTGGAATGACTCATACCATTCTTTCATCCCTGGGGGAAACTACAGCCTGGCACAAAGCTTAGAAGAAGGGAAGAGGAATTACTATGCCATGCTGTATTCCCTACTTATTCTGGCTATTGTCTTTGGGAACGTTCTAGTGTGCATAGCTGTGCTTCGAGAGAGGGCTCTCCAGACCACCACCAACTACCTGGTGGTCAGCCTGGCTGTAGCTGATCTCTTGGTTGCCTCCCTGGTCATGCCCTGGGCGGTCTATTTAGAAGTGAGTACACAATTAGAACCTACTAAATAGAGTAGGATGTTTGGTTTTGATTTTATGGAAAATTTTTACAGTATCGCATCCATATTACACTATTTATATGACATTACAATGGGGGGGGGGGTTACATTTTAATTGTGGATTGATTTTGTTGTGTGTGTCAGGGTTGGCAAATGACAAAAGCAACCAGGTAAGTATATGGTGCAAAAGTAATTTATGAAGTACAACGCCATAATGAAAAATGTCAATAATAAATGGATAATGATTATTTACATATAATACAAAAGTAAAAAAAAAAAACACAAAAAATAACAAGCATGCATACACATATATACATAGGGACATAACACCCCCACACTTAAGATCAAACATATATGTTTTGTTCAAATTAATCCATCGTTTACCTTTAACGTTACATCTTTAAACTCTAGAAAGAGCATCTGCAATAACATTACCTGCTCCTTTCTTATGTTTAATTTCTAAATTATAACTCTGTACAATCAGAGACCATCTCATCAAGTGCTGATTCTGATTACACATACACAAAAAACAACAAGGGATTATGAACGGTATAAACAATAACAGGGGGATTACAGGAACCAACATAAACCTCAAAATGCTGCAAAGCGAGCAACAGAGCCAAAGCTTCCTTCTCAATGGTAGAATAATTCAGTTGGTTTTTGTTACATTTTCGGGAGAAATAACTAACAGGATGTTCTATTCCTGTTCTACTCCATTCCCATCCTCCTGGAGTAGAACAGCACCGGCTCCCACTGTACTGGCATCAAATTCCAATTTGAAATGTAAAGAGCAATCTGGTACAGTGAGAACAGGAGTATCCAAGAAAAGGGCTTTCGCACTGTCAAAACACTCTTTGGACCAAATCTAAGGTTTAGGTGGACTCATTAATGCTGTGAGGGTATAAACAACAGTAGAGAAGTTCCTACAAAAACTGCGATAATTATCCAGCCATACTTAGGACTCTACACAGTTCTCGGCAAGTAGTAGGAGCTGAAAAATCAACAATAGTTGTTACTTTAACTTCCAAAGGGCAAACTTGACCCTGACCAACTTCCTTACCAAGATATGTTATAGTAGCTTGACCAAACTCACATTTTGCTAAGTTGAGGGTTAGGGAAGCTGCTGCAAATCTTTCAAACACCATTCTCAAAAGACACACATGTCATCTAAATCTGCACTGCAGTTGGGTACATCTGCTAGTATGATATTTATGTTGTGGGCACATTTAACAGGCCAGAAGCCATGGTAGTATATTGGAGGAAATTATCAGGTGTTACAAATGCTGAAATTTCTGAAGCACGGTCAGTGAGTGAAACCTGCCGGTACCCCTTTAATAAATACAATTTACTCACAAAACACTATGAACCAACATTGTCTATATAATCTTCCATGTGGGGTAAAGGATAACTATTAGGCACTGTTACAGCATTCACCTTAAGGTAATCAGTGCAGAATCTTAATGTTCTGTTTGGGAACTCCTAGGACTACAGCTGCTTTTGGCTAGTCCATTTTCCAGATAACTTACTTCTTATTTCATAAGACACCACTTTATGCGAGTACAAATCACATAATCTGTATCACTTTTATGTAAAAACATAAGGACCAAAGAAACGAGCGGATAGAGCAGACCCTGGAACAGGCAACAGTATAAGCACTTTATCACCAGACAGAAAAGATCAAGAAACCGATTTCCATTCAAACTGGGCTTTCATTCCCATCTGCGCTGCAGCTAGATTCTCTTTAGCATGAGAACAGGCAGTATGTAATCGGTCTCGAAACTTACTAACATACTCCATTAGTTTCTGGTTTTGAATCCACTTCTGACATCTGTTCTTTTTGGAGTTTTGTAGGTCCTCTAACATTGTGACCAAACACAAGTTCTGCTGGACTAAACCCCAAAGATTCTTGTACTGTTTGGCACACGGCAAACAAAACCAAGGGAACTCCCACATCCCAATCCCTACCTTTCTCCAGGCAGTGTTTACGCAACATTGATTTCAGAGTCTGATGAAAGTGTTCCAGTGCACCCTGACTTTCAGGATGGTACGCACTGGCAACTCGATGATTTGTGGTGAGAGAGTTCATTACTTGTACAAACAATTTTGACAAAAAAATTTATCCACCGCTTTAATAATAAAAGATGCAGTGATTTTTTGTAAAGGATTGCCTTAGGAAATCTAGTAGCCATGCACATCATGGTAAGCAAAAACTGATTTCCCGATCTGGTCTTAGACAATGTTAACATAACACATTCCACTATTATGTGTTCAAAAGGTTCTCCAATCACCGGAATACGCGAGAGTAGTACAGCAACTTTCACAAATCCAGTTACTAGTTCACTTTGCAGATGTATACAATGTAATGGCACCTTTATAAACCCTGTTTCAATTCCTTGCACTATTACACTAGAACCACAGGCAGTTTCATTAGACAAGAGTAACATCAATAGCAATGAATGACTGTGCCGTCCCCATTTGTCTAAGCATCTGGACCTCTTTTTGATCTTCCTGTTTTCCAATTAACAAGTATAACCCTTTCAGAAGTAAAGGACGATAACTAGCATCAGGAATTGTCTTCGCTGGCTACCTTACTAAACTTTTAAAGAATTTTACTAACCCAACGCTTTTGCTTTGCGGTTGGTGTTTGTATTTTAAAGTAGAACAATCAGCGATGACATGTCCCTGTTTATGACAATAGAAACATTCCCGAACTTCTTTAGGATAGGGAACACTGGAATTGGAATGAGTGAACTGTGACTGAGAAGAAACAGCTGGAGACTTCTCTGTACATGTCAAAGTGAAAACGTTTTTATGTGTTAACACAAACTCATCTGATAATACTGTTGCTTGTGACAACAAGTTTACCTTTTGCTCATTAACATAAACCACCACATGCTCAGGCAAACACCCTTTAAATTCATCAAGCAATACTAACATACTTAATGTCTCAAAATCATCAACTTTACTTGAGTTACACCATTTATCAAATAAAATCCCTTTCTCCCTTGCGAACTCCACATAAGTCTGGTTAGTTTTTTTTTTATGACTTCTAAACCTCTGTTGGTACGCCTCGGGAACCAGCTCATAAGCACGGAAAATAGTGTATTTCACTGACACATATTTCAGACTCTCCTGCAAAGAGAGTGTAGTACAAATCTCTTGAGCTTTTCCTATTAATTTGCACTGTAGCAAAAAAGACCAAACATCCTTTGGCCAACAAAGAGCTGAAACGATGCACTAAAACACACTAAAATATGAATCTACCTCTGACTCTCTAAATTGCGGCACCAATGCAATATGTTTACTAACATCAGAGGTGACAGCAGACAAATCACCTAACAGAGGCACATTAGAGACCTTGTGCAGCTAGGCTGCACAACCGAGCCAGCAATAACCTTCTCTGCCTCTAACTCAAGCATCACCATGCTGCTAAACACAATTTACGCTAATGTGTACTTCGGCACAATTTGCCCTAAGAAATCTTATTTTCACTGTGCATTATCACAGTTAGAATCAAGGGGTTCATCCAAAACTGAAAAATGTGCCTTCAGATGCTTTATATGGAGACCAGTGCAGTCATCCAGAACACTGGAGGATAAATCATTCACTAAACAGTGACCAAAGGAGCAAGGTAACATCCTATATCTTTCTTATGCAACTAAGTGCATTCACTCCTGAAATCTGACCAAAAATTCAGCTTAAGGCTGAACTTTTAACATTTTAACATGGTCAGCAGTGATTGGAGGATGCTGAATATTACTTTGAATCAGAATTATTTTGGTTGGTAAAATGCTTCAATATTTACTTTCACTTGTTTGTTTGATAGTGCAAATAGAGAATATTGAGATTTTTTTTTCTATAGCTCTGTATTATTTAAAATTTCATAAATTAGTCCTGCTGTCCGCATATATTTTTTTAGGAAAAATATTTGCTCTAGATTTTTGTTCGTTTGTTTTTTTTTTTCATTAGTTAAAATCAAAAAGGGAAATGTAAAATTCACACAGTAGTTATACTCCAGTCTCAAGTATTTAATTCCATCAATAAATGATTGCCTGACAATGACAGGAGAAACAAGACTCATTGAAAAACAATATTTTTGGAAAGCTTAAAGACTGGAGAGCAAGAGACAGGGGATAACTAAAGGATTTGATACCCAAGTCTGTTTGTGTCAAGTCATGTTTCACACAGCGCAACAGTGTCCGCCCACCTTTTCAGTTGTGTGGGTCCACAAGTATTTTTCCCATTAATTTCTTCCATAGGCATTTCATAAAACCCTTCATAAAAGAGTTCTAATCCATTTACCAAACCAACCAGCCCCATGCTGAATCACAACATCACATACTTTGATTTGAAGCAAAGAAAATCAGACAAAAAGACAAAGGTACAAGTGTGTACCTACTGTCTTTAATCAGAGCATGACCTATAATCTCATGAAGCATTGCAGATGACATAATCAAATAAAAACAATGGAAATTGTAAAACTATTGATTGAAAGTTTTTGCTAATAAGTAATCAATATATACAGTATAATAGATAATATTTAATATGATGTACCAATAAGCCATTCATAGGTTTATTTCCCTAGTGTAACCACTGTGACTCTGTGGCAATATCAAAAATGTCTTTGTTATTTGAGCAGCCTGATGCAACAACTTTGGCTCAATCCAATGGAATGAGTTTGGGGGGGACTGTCTGTTTGACGACCAATGAAAGATGGTCAGACAGCATTCAAACTCCGTTAAATTTGGCCCAACATCTCATGATGTCTGCAGTAGGAGAAATTATGTTGCTCCTGATTATTGCCAGGAAGGAGAAAAGTAGAGATGGGTGTCATGAAGCTCAACACCTAGCATTCTGAATGATCCAGTATAGCATACAACCCATTCATCTCTGCCAGAGCCTTATTACCTCCTTCCACACTCAGATGGGCGTTATCTCTGTAGTCCTCCTGTGAGAGGGACTCAGGGTCTATTTGCCTGTGGAACGCTCATTATTTGCAAAGTGAGTGTGAGTGATAAAAGCTGTGAATCTCAAAAAGAGTTCTTTCTTTTTGCAGTGGCATGGAAAAACTCAACGAAGCAGTGTGGAATTTCATTTATTTCCTTTCAATTCACTTTTTTTTAGTCCCAGTTGTGGTTGAACAAGGAAATATGCCAATGTATTGACTGTGACACTGAGAGAACCCTTAGCATGTCCATGTTTTACTTGTGCAGGTAGTTGGTGGAGCTTGGCTCTTCAGTCGCTTGTACTGCAATATGTTTGTGACCCTGGATGTGATGATGTGCACCGCAAGCATACTTAACCTGTGTGCCATCAGCATTGACAGGTAGGGAGTTTGTGCATGTACATGCATGTATGTCTAAGCCTACAAGGACTCTATATGGAACCTTAGGTTGCTTTTTGCTGAAATGTTGTAAAATATGTTCCATCTTTCACTTAAAATGGCCATTTGTTTATGTGCACTCATGGAGACCTTGCATAATTAATTTGCTTAGTGACAGTAGTTGTATTGCTTAATACAAGGATCTTAATTCTTTAGGCCAATGGCCACTTGGTGGATTGAGCGGGTTACATACTATGGATAAAACTGATGGTTGCATTTGAAGCCTGGGCTATAATAACATGCATATAGTAATTCAATTATTATGTACATACATTACATACATTATTGCTGTGCTGGGTCATGTACTTGAGCATTACATTAATTTTATGTGGTACATTTTAATGTGGGTGGGGCAAAACAGAACTTTAGCTCCTGATTGCAATTTTGGTTAGTTAATTTAACTTAATATTATATTTTTGTTTAACGCATATATACATTTTTTTTTACAAAAAGAGTTTGGATCAAACACTAATTGGCAGACCCCTATGTTGCAGATCACTGCTTCACTATTTAAAAGACAAGTGTTTCGATGGAACTCGAAACAAAAGATACTCACTGTATGAACCAAAACTGTAGTTATTAGTGTGTGTCCATGTGCACATTGTAGTACTGTATGTTTCCACTATATGATCATGGTTTTTATCATGGGAAACTTTTTTCATTTGTTTGGTATCAGCAAATCCCACAGTGACGGCTGTATCATTAACACCTTTATACATAGAGCAGAGTGTGGCCCTTGGTCACATAGCATGAGTGTGAAAACCTATAAGTAGAATTTGAATTAGTGTAACAGGGGCCAGTGTAAGTATTGAGATCATACAGAAGGAAATGCTGGAGCTCAGCTAAAAGTATTCAGGAGAAAACTAGATAGAGGGCAGGACATAGATGTATTCAGCCGGGGGAGAGAAAGGAACATATTTAGGTTGATTAACCCTCTCAGACTGGCCTGGTTCTCCCCCACTTTCCTGCCAGAGCTGATATTCTGTGCTTGTATTATAGACATAACTGATCACACAAACCAGAGACTAGCTAATACAATTGCATTTGTGTCACCCTACTGATGGGGTTGAGCATAATTAATTCTTCAATGTACAGGCAAGCTCTTTCTTGAACATGCTCATTCAAAGTTCTGGCATACATGAGGCTAATTATTTTTTTTTTTATCATTTTAGCAATACACTTCATGGCAGAATCTGAAAAAGCCTTTGTAGTGAAAGTTGATCTAAAATTAAGTTTGAAATGAATATTTTTACATATCATATTAGGTTATTGCTGCAGTGTATTCAAAAGTTAATTAGTGGGGTCTTTCAATTTTTTTTCCAGAAGTTGTTATCTAATCACAAACACAAATTCTGTGCTTCAGTGAGTGTGACCTTTTTCTTATGTATATTCCCATCTGATTAACTCTTCCAACTATATAGGTACACAGCTGTGGTGATGCCAGTACTATACAACACCACACACAGTTCCCGCAAAAGAGTTTCAGTAATGATTGCTACAGTGTGGGTCCTCGCCTTCGCAGTCTCCTGCCCCCTTCTCTTTGGATTCAATACTACAGGTGAACAAAATTAAGAAGCTTGTCAATTTAGGGATAGTTTACCCCAAAATAAAAATTGTGTCATCATTGAATCACCCTCATGTTGTTCTAAACACTAATTAATTTTTTTCCATGGGATACAATAAGTGATGTTATGCACAATGTGTAGGACTGGCAGTCTCAGTCAAAATTCACTTTCGTTTAAATGTTTTTCATATAGAAAGTGAATGGTGACTGAGACTCTCATTCCACCTAACATCTCCTTTTGTTGGTTTGGAACAACATAGGGGTGAGTAAATGATGACATCATTTTCATTTTTGGGTGAACGTTTCCTTTAAAATGGAGGAAAATATGTTATTTAGTGTTAATGTTAAAAGCTGTGCATTAAATCACACACTCATTATTTTGGCACAAATTCATCCTGTCATCTGACAGGTTGCATGTCAGTTTTGTTTCAATTATTTATTTAGCATTTATACAGTTCATGCCAGCTTTATCTTTTTAAAATTGCCGAAAAGGAATAGGCTGAAGCGAAGCTTATTATGCCTACCATTTTTACCTCTCCATTTTTATATTCTCTCTTCGATATTTCCATCAATAGTCCATTTTCAAAACCTATAAGAAAAAGGCTAAGAAAATAGAAGAGAAAAATTTTAACAAATAAGAACAATGTGGCTATATTACATTTATATTTTATCTTAATCTAAACAAATAAATGATATGAATCAAACTGAACAAAATTTAGTTTTTTTAACTTCTTAATTTCTATACATGACACATATACATTTATTTAAACATATGTATAGATATAATGTACAATGTTCCTTTTAACAAATTGTTTCATATTTTTTATATTTAAACATATTTAAACATTCTCTTAAATTTGTTAATTGTTTTACACAATGTAGATTCCTTTTTAAGCTCGTTCCATATTTCTACTCCTTTTAGTGTAATAATGTATTTTTCAAATCAGTCCGTCCTCTACTTCTCTTAAATATACACAATCCATTCAAATTATAATTATAATGACTCTCTCTCATAAGACACATATTTTGTACACTTTTTCTGTAATAAATGCTTGAATGATTTATACATCATTTGAACAATATTGAAATCCATTTCAATATCTGTTGTTTTACGAATAGATCATTTGATGGCTCTCTATTATTACTTCTAGGAATAATTCTTATTGCTTTATTTTGAAGCATAAACATTTTACTTGTAAGTGTAACCCCATACTGCGACACAATATGCAATATAAGGCACAATTATAAAGCATTTTCATTTAATAAATCCTTGATTTTATACAAATGTGCAATCGATTTTGCTACTTTTTATTTCACTTGATTTATGTGTCCTTTCCAGCTTAATTTATCATTAATAATAACTCCTAGAAACTTCGTTTCTTTTACTCTTTCAATTATTGCAGTGTCTATTTGTATCTGTTTTAATCTCTCTATTACTAAATATCATGTACTTTGTTTTCGCCATTTTTAAGGACAATTTATTGATATCAAACCATTTTTTTACCTTCTTCAATTATTTTCCCATTACATTTAATACATTATCTATTTTTTTCCAGAGTAAAATACATTTGCATCATCTGCAAACAAAATGCATTTGAACAATTCCGATACCATCCCCAATGCCCTCATTGTCAAAAAATTTAATATTTTGAAGTTCAAATGTTTGACCAAGGACATTTTTTTACTTTTGTATGTTAAACTGTATTGGTATGGTGCTTGTTTGCCACTTGATCCTCTTCCTACCCAAGCACTGCACAGAATCTGTGTAAGTGCCTAACTAATAGAATTGCAAGCGACACATTTTATCATGAGATGTGATTGAAACATGTAGCTTTAAAATACACAGATTTTTTAGTGATGGGTAATTTCATATAGCTTCCAATGTGCCTTCCTCGGATGGCGATAAATAAGTTTGTGGATGGAATTAACCACCCATTAAATTAGACTAATCAGTTAATTAGTTTCACGGTGAGATATAATGAATGACGTCTCTCTCTCGTACACTCAAGCCTCCTAGATATGCATGAGATTCGTTCTGCCTCGGCACTGTGTACTGCAGATGGGAGAGAAGGACTTTAAGGGTGTAATTATGTTTCTGCAGAAACAGTTTTGTATGACACTGATTACTGCCGATAAGTATATTGATGATAGTTTTGACACAGCTGGATCTATTACATACATTCACACTGATTTATTACTTAATACCTGGAATATTCAATCTTAATTACTTTGTTTCACAGTGGAATATTTAGCTGGCATTATTGTGGCAAACAAAAGAATCATACAACATTGGAGAAAATTTTTCGGTAACACTTTACAAGAAGGTTCTCTACATAAAAAGGATAGTTCACCCAAGAACGAAAATTCTGTCAACATTTACATTTCACAAAAAACAAACACAGGACACAGAAGGAGATGCTAGGCTACATGTAAGTCTCAATCACCATTCAATTTTATTGCATCTTTTTTTTTATACCTGCCTAACATCTCCTTTTGTGTTCTACTGAGGAAAGTAAGTCACATGGGTATAGAACAACATGAAGGTGAGTATATAATGACAGATTTGTATTTTTTAGTGTACTATCCCTTTAACATTAGTTAATGAATTAGGTATAAATTTACGAATGTTTACTGTTCGTTCATATTAATTCATAATGCATTATCTGATGTTAAAGTAAACAATGTTAAAATGTATTGCTATATGTAGAAAATAACATTTGATAAATAGGGTTTTAATCACTGTAAATGTATTGTTCATTGTAAGTTCATTATCTATTTTGTTAACTTTTGTCAATGTATACAACCTAATTGTAAAGTGTTTCCAATGTTAATAGAATATTGTAAGATTTTTTTTCTGGTATCTCTGTAACTGTATACAAGGTACTGACAATAAGTTGCATGTATACACATTGCAGATGACCCTGCGGTGTGTTCGATTTCAAATCCCGATTTTGTCATCTACTCCTCCGTGGTGTCGTTTTACTTGCCTTTCGTGGTGACCCTTTTAGTCTACGTACGCATCTACATCTTCCTTAGAAGGCGAAGAAAGAGAATTGCCTTCCGTCAAGGCAGTGGCAAAGTTCAACCAGCATCTGCACCACCATCAGTGGTAAGAGTAGACATTCTCATATTTCAAAAATCCATCTGAGCAACATATCTGTATACAGTACAACCTATTCAGAATATTTTGGATTTTGGGATTACTGTCAACTGTCTCAGTAAAACTGCTATAAACAACATAATCCACCCATAACAGTGCTTAATGGCTAGATGTATTTAAAGAAGTATCCATTACAGGTGGTAAGTATGGATTAGAAAAATATCTAAGCTTCAGATCGGGTCATTAAGGAGCTATCTTCAATCGAAACTACAGTTTTACATTACAGATAAATTCAAAGAGGCTTTGAATCCCGGCAGCATTTGTTAGGAAACATAGGGTTGTTTTATTCAGTGAAACAGCATTCCCGATCTGTGAATAGAGCCTTTGGATCATTGCCTTCATGTGAAAGTGAGACGCACACAGTCGGTCTTTGGAAAACTTCCAGCAAAGCCATTCTGCTGTGCTCCATGGGAATGTTATTGCAAGGCTTAGTTACAGCTAATCAGAGCAAATTGTGATTTGGAGAATCTTTTTAGGGTGCCCTGAATATTTTTCTTTCTGTCAAAAAGTTTTTTTTCTCATCCAAATTTTAATGAAGTCACAGAGACTGTGTCTCAGTTTGGAAATAACATGTACAGACCTACAAAGTATTTGAGCAGTAAAAGTTTCATTGTTAACTCTGGACTGTTCAGATTTTAAATGAAACAGTCACAGAGAGTTTCAGCTTTTCTTGACAATCAGTTATATAAAACATTACTGGATACTTGTAATGGAGCAAATGCAATGTGACTTATAGAATACCATTGCAAAGACGGTCCTCATGGGGTGAGAGGTTTTCAAAAGCATAATGGGAATGAACCACATGAAAAGTTAATACTTAGATTTAATCTATGATGAACAACCTGATACCAAAGAAACTTTCATTTGCAAAGAAAATAGAGATTGGAATATCACTCTTATGTATCAAAAGTGTCAAGAACATTACACTTTACATTACATTGATTATAATCAATAGTGCCCAAAGCACCTTATAACAAACTTTAATAAGTGACTGTGATGAAGACTAATCTGTCTATGAGTAACGATAGAGCTGTGTAAAAAATGTAGAGTTCCGTGAGAAATGCCACAGGCCCTTATAAGTTCACCTTTACATCTATAAATCTTCCAGCGTGGGGCAAATTAGAGGAATAGTACTTAACGTCAATGTCAAAATATTCAGGAATCAATATAGTCTTAAATATCCATATAGAGAGCAGTGGTAACCGTAATAAATGCCTTAGAGGCATAATAAGAGTATGAAAACTCAGACTGGGCCTGATTATTGAACATTGTGTTTAAGTGGGGAAAGTGATCCATTCCAGTCATATAAGTTACAATGAAAACAACACGGCCCATCCTGCTGAAAAGACCAGCATATAGCAATCTTGTCACAAAGAATTTAGTTTCTAACATTTTTGCTAAATACATTTCACATGGCTCGTTCCATGCATCATGGCACTTTCCTGGTAAAATTAACAGTAGAGGAACTAAAACAACAATGAATTGTATTCCCTTTCACACAAACCATGAGTAAAAGAGCAGATGATCAATTCATATATACTTTTCGCCTTGTTCCTCACACAATGCTGTCTTATGACATCAAAACACTTTTACTATAGTGCAAAGGCTTGTAAGGAAATACATGCATATATAAATACCATCCATATTTATAAGCTTGTTCATGCACCATCAAATTGCGCTATAGCTCAAATAATATTATGTTGCAATGACCGTGGTACTAGTCTAGAAGTGCATGCAAGCCAAGAACTTGATAGAGCATTAACTTCAAAAACCTCATCTATTTGGAAAAACATTTCACTTGCTTTTAGCACCACACAGTGGGCATTATATCTTGGAACTGTCGTAAGACATGCAGGAAACCACATAATATAATTTTGCAATGTTGTGTTTTAAATGTGTTTCCCAGCACGTGATGCTGGTGTGCTGGTGTTCCCAGCAGGCTTCTAAACTGTGTTTACAGACAAGTCAACCAGCACCAAAGACCGTGATGGGTTGACTAGATTCACCAGCTAAGTTTTGGACCAGCTAAACCAGCACCAGACCAGCACTTACCTGCAAAATACAGATCGAGTGAAGGAAATTCATACTGGTCTAAGCTGGTCTTTTCAGCAGGGCACTATTAGAAAATTACATTTTACTCTTTCTCGTCCCTGCCGTTCATTGCTCCATGCCCCACTTCATTCACTGTCTTGAGGCTTGCCTCATTTCCCTGCCTTTTTCTTTTACATTTAAAAGCTGTGCCCCCTTTTTTCTGTTCCCCTAATTAGTTTAGACCTTTTTTGCTCTTTCTTTGATTTTCACCTGCTGACTCTTTAAAATCTCTCCACAGGAAACGTATTTACAAGACGGCACTCACAAAGACAAACAAGACCTCTCCCCCATTAGGATCAACGTGATAAATGTGGGTATACCATTGTGTGACTGCCTGTGTGTATAGAAATGTGTGCGACTACTCTTATATTGCATGAAGTGAGCCTGTTCGAACAACAGACTGTTAATGAATCTTAGAAGGTATTTTGAGATTCCTGGCAGCCTTCTCCCACCTTTTTTAGCATAGCAAGTGCGTTTGTGTTTCTCGTGCCTCCACAGATTTCTCCCTGGGTCTGTAAGCTGTGAGCTGTAAATTTGTTGCTTTGGCTGAGATTTTTCTCCCCTCAATGGCACACTCCATTTGTCAAAACTGACCCTGTCACATATTCCTTCAAAGGTGGAGCAGGACACTAAGGGAGCTATACAGCTGTTGGAATCAGAGTTGGGATACAAAAAGTGGAATGATATTGATTATCTGAGAAAAAAGAGGAGGTGTAGAGATAAGGAATTGATTAAGCCTTGGTCAGTCCTTATCAGAAGCCCTTGAATAAACCTTTACTGTGTAGATTGATAAGATACTGTTAATGTAACTTGTACTGGCCCTAAAAATACACTGTAGAGCCTTTCAAATTTCAAAATGCTGTTAATTTGAGATTTCCGTAGCACAATCTAGCCGAAAGTACTGTACTAATACTGTAATTTTTCAGTTCTCCACTGGGATTGAAAGTCTCAGTCAAATACATTTAATTAAACAATAAAATATGCAGTAATATGCAATATAAAAACAATTAAGCCTACAATAATGAGCAGTTTTCATTATTATTTCTTCTTAATAAGTACTTTGAGTGTGGTAGTAAAGACAGTGCTAATGGAGAGGGGTATACATTCATACCAAGTACTGTGTTGTACCTGAACATTTTACAGTAATTTTACCTTATTAATTAAACACTTCGCCAAACCAAACGGTAAGCAGAGTATCCCCTGAGAAGTTTGATTCATCAAAGCATGAATACGTCTTGGTTACGTATGTAACCTCGGTTCCCTGAGACGAAGGGAATGAGACATTGCATTTATTAATGTATATGGGGAGTGCCTTCCACACGACTTAGTTGAAACCTTTCTACAATAACGGTAATGTTCTAATATTGGCTATGGTGTTTGAGCCCCTCCCTTTTTGGCACAAAGCTGTCTGCTATAAAAGCAGGAGCAAAAACACCATTTCCTCAGAATTCTGACAGAGAACAAGGAGCACATCGCTCGTGCCTCAAGAACTCTTTGAGTGTTGTAGTGTGGCTAGCATTCGCAATGTCTTGTTCCCTTCGTCTCAGGGAACCGAGGTTACATACGTAACCAAGACGTATTCATGCTTTGATGAATCAAACTTCTCAGGGGATACTCTGCTTAACGTTTGGTTTGGACGTTCCCTTATGATTCAGTACACTTGACATTGCGTTTATTTACGCATATGGGGAACAGAATCCCATCATGCCGCACTACACAACATAACCTCCAAGAAAGGAAGCATGATGCAGCAGTCTCGTGGTATGGTGACTGACAGTGAGTGACCCTCGTGTTGGGCCAGGAGGGGAGCGCTAAGGACAAATATATTAACTATAGTCATATTGTATGAATTAACTCCTTCACAATCCCAGTCGGTAAGGGAGTTTATTTATAATGTAAGTGCTTATGGTTTATGGTAAATTACAACGGCCTGAATGCAGGCAGTTGTGTAAAAGATGGGGAGGTCATCCTAAAAGGGTGGAGCATAAGTATTTATATTTAGCCAATGGATAGCAAGTGCTCTGAACAGAGAGGACTTGTGAAGAGAGAGACGATACTTCTAAGTTGTAAAACCTTGCAAATGTGTTTTGAGAGGACAATCCGATTTGGACACGCGATTTTTGGCCATGCCTCTAGTTAAGTGTGCTTTAACACCAATTGGGCAAGTCTTACCCTACGACTCATAATTAAATCATGCTTGCCTATAGAGGAGCCAGCTATATCTGTGTGATATGCAGATATAGTTGCCACATACACTTTGAGCGTTGATGGGGTGAGTCCTGCATCTAATCTTTCTTTGGTACAAGTAAATAATGGCTGTAAAACCCTTTTTGGGCTTGACAATTTTGCACAATCTCTATCGTGCTTTTCAGGAGGAGATTGTGTATTTTGGCTCATAACGTCTTTGAATGAAACCATGGAAGACTGAACGGCGTTGAAACAGGGTGGTTCGGCATACAAATTGGATCATATAACCACGTTTGTTCGTTTTTTGCACCCATTCTGGAATACCTCTTAGGGCTCGCCATGTGTCCGCATAACGGGACAGAGGGCAATTTGGTTTGTTTATGTCTGATATAATGCGTTGCTCACTATAGGGAAGCGGGTGCACATAATGTGTACTTTGAAGAGGATAAAGTCTCTTTATTAAGAATGTGTGAGCATCTCGTGCATTTGCAATGAATGCTGCATTTTTTTTTTTTTTTTTGCATTTATTTGAGTGCAAGAAACAGAAACAATATTTTGAACAATATTTTGAACAACACTCTGCTTTCCACTTCAAAGGTTTGTGCCCGTCAGGAGCACTTTGACTGAGCGTGCTGATACGCAGGTGCCCGTGAGGCAGCAGGTATGGGGCTTTTAGTTGGGCGCTGGCTCGAAACAGAGCAAGGTTGAACCGGCTATGATGTACTCCGTTTGGGCATAAAGTGTCTCATAGCCTGTGACTGCTCCTGAGCCATGACATAAGTTCCGCACCTGCCAGCAGGCTTTCCCCACCTTTCAAGGCCTGGTAGGGAGAAAGGGGGAGGGAAAAGAGGAGAGGGGAACCAGACGAAGCATCAAAATAACATTTTAATGAAAACTTAAACAAAAAACCCAAACATAAACACACACAGCAGCTACGTGCAGTTCTCTCTTTCCCAAAGCGCCATTATCTCGGCTTTATCCCTCTCCTCGGCTGATTAGCTCGATTGGGGACCGGCCATGCACAATCTTGTCCCCATAGCCCCACCCTCCTCCTCGTCAAACACTCATTCATAGGGTCAGCCATATATATAGATCCAGAATTGCCAGGTTGCCCATGGACTTGCCTGTGCAGTGACTTTCATGGAATGAGTGCTAAGTCTGTAGCGGTGCGGAGCTCTTTGAATTAGGGATGGGCATTTTGGTCATTTTGTCTACTTGAGTACTCGTGGAGTATTTAAGGGGAAATTACATGTTCATAACTGTATATGTAATAACATGTCTGACAAACGTGTATTGTCCATTTATTATAGGCTGTAATAAAATAGTATGTTACAAAATGTACAAAAGATTGCATAATCAAAATATAATGCATCATATTTTGTCATTATGTGAAGATTTCTTTCTTAGGAAAGTGCAACGGAATGACACTTTATATCAGATATCTAACTTGGAAACTCGAGCGGTAATCTTCATTCATTTCGTCAAGATGCAGGTGTGTGTTACGTCACGCAGGGCAGGGAGGTTTAGTCAGTGACAATCATTCACTTTTATTTAATAATATCCATTAACGAGTCAAAGTTCTTACAATAAATGATAATAAAGCGTGTTTAGCAAACATTTACAGAGACAGCTTTTCAAAACACAGTTAATTACACTTTCTTTGTTTTGATTATTGTAACGATAATATTGCAGCATCGTATCATATTGTTTGCCATGAGAAGTCTCTGATAATCAATGTACCCCCTCAAAGTCATAATGTAATCAATCTCAAAATTAAAAATAAGCTCCCTCTTTAGCACGTTTGTGTTTAGTTGTCAGGAAATTGTCACTGGATTTCGAATTAAGTGAAAAGTCACATCACGCGTGATCACTATCGATCATCGTTTCCATGATCGATCATTGCTTCCATGTCCAAGTACACGAGTCCTTGAGTACTCGTGCCCATCCCTAATTTGAATGTCTCTGAATCGAAGCCGTGCTCGTCCATTTGTTTGAGGAGCTTGGCTTGAAATACCTGGAGCACCACCATTGCGTAGAGTGCTGATCCAGCTTGTCCTGCCACTGAGTAAGCTTTTCCTGCCAATGTGGACGTATGTCATCATGGTTTGGAAGGATGTATGGGGCATGATTTCCACAGCCGGATAGTCTCTTGGCAGAGATGTGCAGCTACCGCCTCCTCCACAGGGGGTTGTTGGGCATTAACGATTTCTTCCCTGTGATCCACATTAGAGAGGATGGCATCACTGCACGAGCACATCGAGAAGGGCACGTGCCAGGACTTAGACAGTTCGTTATGAACTTCGGGGGAGAATGGGGCAGGTTTGCGAGATGCTGCAGTTTTACGGCGTCTGGACTGCATAAACCATTCACCGAGGTGATACTGTTCAGGTTCATCTGGGGGAGACAACTCAAGGTGAAGCTCTTCGACCACCCTTGTAAGGATGCAGAGCAGCTCCCTGTCAGTGGCACGTGCACGTTCCTCACCCTCGCTGCGGGGAGGGGCAGCAGCATCATCCACTGACCACTCGCCTGATGCAGTGTGAGACATGGCATCGTCATTATTGTACCCAGCATCAGAACTGCTGAACTGCTATCGTCTCGCACATAGCGAATCAGAAAACATGCGCTTCGAAGAGATTGAGGGACTCGCGGGGCATGTACACTCACCTAAAGGATTATTAGGAACACCAAACTAATACTGTGTTTGACCCCCTTTCGCCTTCAGAACTGCCTTAATTCTACGTGGCATTGATTCAACAAGGTGCTGAAAGCATTCTTTAGAAATGTTGGCCCATATTGATAGGATAGCATCTTGCAGTTGATGGAGATTTGTGGGATGCACATCCAGGGCACGAAGCTCCCGTTCCACCACATCCCAAAGATGCTCTATTGGGTTGAGATCTGGTGACTGTGGGGGCCATTTTAGTACAGTGAACTCATTGTCATGTTCAAGAAACCAATTTGAAATGATTCAAGTGAAATACTCAGACCGGCCCGTCTGGCACCAACAACCATGCCACGCTCAAAATTGCTTAAATCACCTTTCTTTCCCATTCTGACATTCAGTTTGGAGTTCAGGAGATTGTCTTGACCAGGACCACACCCCTAAATGCATTGAAGCAACTGCCATGTGATTGGTTGATTAGATAATTGCATTAATGAGAAATTGAACAGGTGTTCCTAATAATCATTTAGGTGAGTGTACAGCCATGTGGGCCACTTCAAAGTCATCCTGCTTGACCTCGTGGCCCCACCATACCCCCTCGTGTGAATCGACGGGTATCACAGAAGAGGTGGGTGGGAGGGCATGTGAGGCTGAATCATCCCTCAGAACAAGGGTGATTCATGAGCAAAGCATCTTGAGACTCATACCCTCACTGTGAGGACAGTCTATCTCCATGAGAACTGTCTCTGCGTGGCCGTGGCCCAGACAGTAAATGCAGCTTTCATGCTGATCTGACGGCACATGGTACACTTACGGAACGACATCTTAAAAAAGATGCAAACACGTAAGTATATAAATATAAATATATATATAAATATATCACACAATATACATACAATTGCTTTGTAAGGATACACAAACCCTTCCGAAGTGCTGCAGGGAATAAGGACGCTGAGGCCCGTTCACCAGCAAAGCATCAAGGCGGTGTGATGTTCGCCGGAGCTTCTAGTCAAGAGAAGATTGCTGTCACGAAGGAAGAAATTCTGAGGAAATGGTGTTTGTGCATCTGCTTTTATAGCAGACAGCTTCGCACCAAAACGGGCAAGGCTCAGACACCATAGCAGTATTAGACTATTGGCATTATTGTAGAGAGGTTTCAACTAGGTCGTGTGGAAGGCACTCCTCAGATGCGTTAATAGTCATATGCGCAAAGTCAAGTGTACTGAGTCCTAAGGGAACCAATATAAGCAGCACTTCATTCCAATCATGACAAGTTTTCTCAGGTATCCTGTCTTGTTCTCTGGTGTTAACTTATTATGTTTCTGCTGGAACCGCTATTGTGATGAAATGATGATCGGTTAAGTCTTGAATCTGCTCGGATGTTTCTCAAACACTCTAAACAGCGTATCCAGCTTATGGTTGACTACAGCCGCAGCGCTCTTCTTTTGGCTTCTATTTGTAGGTTGGAAGACGATAAAAAAATCTGTTCTGGGCTTTATAGATTTGTCTGTGTGAAAAACTATCCAACAGCTTTCCATCATGTTTTTCGTTGTTAAAATAGCCAGATATTTCTTTCCGTTTTTCTCATTGTAATGAATGAGTAACTATGGTAACAAAGAATCCATTTCCCCATCGCTAAACCACGCCCCCAATGTATGCTGCGTTGCAGACTCTATCAATGTGAACTATAAGCTACGTTGTGGACTCATGTACAACATGTACAATTAGCAAGGCCTACAAACTTTTTACTTTAATGTGTAATTTTCTTTTAATTTAAGTAATGCACTATTTCTTTATTTCTTTCTCTTTTTTTACTTTCTTGTTTATTATTTTAGTTACTTTTTAGTTTCTGTTTCTGTTTTGAGTTATGGTGACGGTAAAGTATTTTCTTTAACTATTCTTTATATTGCTGTTATTCTTAATACTTATTGTTGTGTATTAATTTTGTTGTAGCACACTGTAAACTGAATGTTCAAATAAAGCATAAAAAAAAATAAAAAAATTAAATTAAATTAAATAAAAGAAGCTACGTTGTGATTAGTTTAAGGAGTTTGATTACACACATGCTCGAATGCTCTTTCTGCATACCCCGAATGTCTTCGTCAAATTTACCCAAAACTGAATATAAAACCAGAATCAGTGTATTACATTTTTTATTTTTTTTTATCTGAATTTGTGGCACATACATTTGAATTTCAAATTTCATGTAATTCAAGTTCAAGTAAACGTGTTAAAATTCAAGTCCTAAAATTCAAGTTGAAGTCCCAACGTCACATATTTAATTCCATTCTTGCATGTGCTTTAAATCTGAAGGACACCCCTTAAAACCCATGTTAAAAACAAAAATCATTTGGCCCACAATAGATGACGTTTAGTACAACACCAAGCAGTGTGTACCTGCTATTATTAGATTTTAGGTGGGCTGAATTATTATTGGGGATATTATTATTAATATTAAGAATCCATTTATTGATAAGACGTTTCTTTATATAGCCTACTGTATACTATGCTTTTTATGATTTCTATCCTGAAAATTCCCCCACAAAGGAAAAAATTGAGATCTGGAATTGTGAGATCTGGAAACTCTGTAACTAGTATATCACTCACCCTTAGCACAGAGTACTGTCAATTTTGATATATATTATATTTTTATATTTTATATTTTATATATATATATATATATATATATATATATATATATATATATATATAATATAATATATTAGCTGTTCTTTTATTTTGTTCTAAACAGTTACCATTTGGAAAGGAGGCTTCGCAAGACCAGAATGGAACAAATAATGTTTCTGCTCAGAACAAACCGAAATGAAAAACATTTTATTTTTAGTCCCTGGTGCTAAACTATATTCAATGGCAAGGTTGTGTTATGAAGGATTATATTAAAGAATTTTAATAAGATACGGTTGAAAAACAGCAAACTTGTGGTCGTCAAAGTGTTACTAATTCATTGCGCTTCTTGGCGAATTACATGTTAAAAAGGCAATCTAAAACTAGGCCAAAAATATAGCTAATATTAAAGGAATATTCCAGGTTCGGTACAAGTTAAGCTCAATCGACAGCATTTGTGGCATAATGTTGGCTACCACAAATTATTGAGACTTATCGCTCTTTTTCTTTAACACACACAAAAAAGCAAAATTCTGGGTTACAATGAGGCACTTACAATGGAAGCGAACGGTGGCCAATTTTTTAACGTTTAAATACTCACTGTTTACGAAGTATAGCCACAAGACATAAACAATATATATGTTAACATGATTTTAGTGTGATAAAATCACTTATCCATTTCTGTGTAAAGTTATATACAAGTTTAGAACTTTAGTTGCCATGACGACATAGCGTCGTAAACCCTGCAATCTTGGAAAAACTACAATTTAAACAACATTATAGCTCAAATAATACAAGTACTTTTATAAATTTATGAGCTTCACATTTTTTTTACTTTAAACCGACTAAAATTGGCCCCATTCACTTCAATTGTAAGTGCCTCACTGTAACCTCAGTAATCAACATTATGCCACAAATACCGTTGCTTAACTTGTATTGAATCGGTATTATTCCTTTAACTAGCCCAAACGCAGTATGAAATCTGTGTTGCTCACATTAATTAACATAAAGTGATAGTTCATGCAAAAAAAAAATAAAAAAATTAAACAAAAATACTCCAATAGTAATCCTTGAGAACAGTTCATTATATTAGAAGAAATGAGGACAGTATACCTCCTGACGCTAAATAATTATAGAACAGACACACTTGCAATAATAATGATGTCCTGTGCACCTTGAAGTTTGTACTGTTACTCTAACATTTCATCTCTTTATCTGTTTAGGAAACCACTGAGCAGGTGATCTGTCCCAGGCTCCTTGGCAGCTGCCTGTGGCACAAACGGCCTCAAACCGTGCCTGCCGAGAACTCAGTGCTGCCTCCTGTGGTCACACTGAACTACTGCACTATTAGCCAAGCATCCTTTGCTCGCACAGAGCATGAGTCAAACCATGAGGAAGACGAAGCTGGTGAAGAGGAGCAGGTGACGATTAGGAGCTGTGAGGTGAAGAAGTTGTCAAACGGGAATACACACACCACCCTGCACCCACCACGGCCTGCTCATGTCGTGGTGTGCCCCAGTCAGGTTCGCTGTAGGAGTTTGCACTCCAAGGAGAAGAAAGCCACACAGATGTTGGCCATCGTTCTGGGTGAGATGCTCTGCTTGTATATATATATATATATATATATATATATAGTCCTCATCACACTGTGATTTTTATCACAGCCAACAACTGGAGCCTGAAATATTTTTTACTACAGCTAACACTACAACGGTGACACGTTATGTGTTGATTCTCATACGCAGCCGAAAGAAAACAAGATTCACTCTGAATGTCATAACAATGGCAGTGGTGGCTGTGATGTGGAATTTCATTTACACAGAACTTGACTATTGTCTTATATTACAGCCATCTTGTTTTAGCCAAAGATGATTTATATTTGTAATTTGCTGTGTAAAGATTAAACTGCCTGGTCTGACAACATGTGGACTAAAATTAAGGAGGTTTTTAAGATCAAAACTATTTTAAGGAATTGTTACATTTCAAAGAAAACGTTGAATTTGAATGACTATTATAAGTGTTAATCTTTAGATGTGTCACAGTACTGTTTTTCAATCAATGATTCATTTCTTCAGCTGTTTCTCATCTGACGTTTGGAAAGTGGGTTGCAGAGTCGCTCTCGGAAGCTCAGTGTGTGCCTGGCATGTGCCACAACTTGTCAGGTTGCCAACAAGTGGCCACCTGGGGATGCTGAGGCAATGGCATCATCCTACACCTACAGAATAGAGTCAGATGCCAGGATCTTAGTTTTATGGAACCCAGAGTACCAAGCCACCAATTTGGCTCAATTAGTGATGACTGTCTCCCCATGAGTCAGTGTTACGTAGAGTGATAAATTACATTAATGGTAATGTGAGATGTCTGCTAAATTGATGAACAAATTAAATCACATTCATGGAGGCAGATGTCTTGGGATAAGTGAATGGCTTAACTGCCTTAGTTCAATGTCAATTGGTCAAGGTTGTCACATGACCATTATGCTTGTGGCAGAGATCAAGGTGTTTGAATGCTAAAACACCATTTTATTTTCATCTCAATCCAAGACATTTGTCATTTACAAAAGCTCATCCACCTTTAGTCTTTAGTGTATCCATATTACATAATCCTATTTCTAAAAAGCAGAAGTTAAAAGTGAAGCATTTTTTACTGTGCCACATGTGTCAACAAACAAAATTGCAAAAATAATGGTTGTTTTCAATAAGGGTTGCTAGAACACTCATCCAGTCTTCTATTAGGCAGAAACATAGATAGTCCCACACCAAACCAGGCCCTGTTCCAGATAAAAATCTCCAGCCCTTTTCCACCTACATGGTTTAGGTGCCGGTGCAAATTCTCAAACTGTTCTGTGCATTTCCACTGCAGAAAAGGCTGATCCAGGGTCAAAAACCTGGTTTGGCATCAGCCCTAAAAGCTTGCTGGTCTCTATGTAGGAACCAATTATGTCAGGGGACGGAGGGTGGGATAATGTTTCGACACCATGGTAAAGTTTTCCCAAACAAAAACAGTAGCTACCTTCTGCAGCAAGGAGTACTGCTTTGCTCTATAACAACAATAAAAAACCCACAAAAAGGTCAGACATCAAAAGCATTCAGATAACATGACGAAACGAGTGCTCTACTTGCGATATGATATTTACAAATTTCCGAGATAAACTAGAGAGATCGTAAAGGGAAAAAATACTCTACAATCGGACAATTGACCAAATCATAAAAAATGGAAAAACACTTTAGGAAGGACATAAGCAAAAGCGACAGTAGATAGAGCAATGATGTTTTGGACTCGGACACCGACCAGCCTGCTAACTAACTGGGGCATTGAATTCAGCCAATAATACTCGTGATAAACAGAATCGCCTGTGTCCTCTGCAGCTGATCTCAGTAAGTTGTTATATTTTCCAACTTTGTAAGCTTTTCTTGCACTGTTGTCATCTTATTTTTCTTTATTGTTTTGTTCTGTAAGGGGATTTTTACCAGCTACTCACTAAGTTTGGAAGATCACAGCTATCTGTTAAGTAAAACGGTGGGATTTTTAATCAATAATATTATATGCTATGGTTTAGCAGATGGTTGTATTTGGATTTTTGCCAATGTTATATTTAAATATGTCCTCAAAAACGAGTAAAAGCTGTATACAAACACACTGTGATGTGCCATGTTTGTTTATGTTTGAGGTAGTCACTTGAAACTACCACATAAACAGAAACCCATTATGTCACCTTTCTGCTCTCAGGTCAGTGGAAAGCGCAGCCAGTTTATGATAGGCTCCAGATTGCCCCGGCCATGAACCAGCGGAGCACAGGCTCGGCACAAGAACCATCACAATTTCAGTGGAAAATGGCTATGGGGGTGCTTCTGAATTAAGTGGGGCAGCTCTAGTAGTTAAAATGAAAATGCAATAAAGCACCAATATTGCTCAATTGAGGGTGCTTAATGAATGTTTGTGGGTGCTTAGCACCCTCAAGCATCCCTGTAGAACTGGACCTGTCCCAAATTCATGCCATTGCTTGAGCCAATGTTGCTATGTCGGACTGGTCAAGATACTCAAACAAACAAAGCAGTATTTTGATGTGCCACAGAGCCACAGTGTTTTCACTTTTACAGAAAGTATTTTAACTTTGAAAATAGTACACACTTAATCTTTGATAATGGCTGTTATTGTGTGATTTTATAATGTCGAGTTTATGCATGGCAACTCTCACTTTTTGCATGTGTTTTTTATGTCTTGCAGGGGTCTTTCTAATTTGCTGGCTGCCATTTTTTGTCACTCATATCCTAAATACTCACTGCAGGGCATGCCACATTCCACCTGAGCTCTACAGCGCCTTCACCTGGCTTGGCTACGTCAACAGCGCTCTCAATCCAGTCATCTACACCACTTTCAACATTGAGTTCCGCCGGGCCTTTATTAAAATCCTGAGCTGCTAAAGCATTGGCCATACTCGCATACATTTCCAGGGGACTGGATAGCAACCATACTATTTGTGGAATTCATTTTGGGATGCAATGTACCATAAACACAGAGAACATTAAAGGATTTGAACATTCAGAATGTGTTCAAGGTGACCTCAAAATCACTACAAAGTGCATGACACTTAAAACTAGCAGTTGGTTGGGTTTTTTGCCATTTAATTGCACAGTCAACTACACAGGGCAGTAGAGTTCATTCATATCATCATCAGAGTCTGCTGTTCAGTTTGAAAACATAGACCAATGGGGATTCCAATCAGTGTTTAGATCGAAAGTTAAGCCACATTGAGCTCCAGGATCCAGTCAGTGCTTCGCAGCCTTCAACACAGCCTAAAATGTCACAGCAGCTTGCTGCATGCAGGTGAATTTTGATGTCATCATGTGTCAGCATGTGTCACACCATCAAATGGATCTGAATTGAGATTTATCGGAAGCTCCATTTGTAAAACAAGAATTTTTTTTATGTAACTACAAAGACAAGTCATTTGTCAAAAGGACCATAAAGCAGGTCGACCAAACAAGCATTAAGCAAGAAAAACATCCAAGTGTTGTGCCTTTAATGGCTTTACTCCCTAAAGGCCTGGGTTTTCGTGATCTGACTGTATAATGCGGGAAAATAAGAGGCGGGCGGGATTGTTATGAATGAAACATGTCTTCTGTTGTAAATTAAAGCCAAGTTGACTCACCATGAGCTCAGCTCTCATTTAAAACATATATATCCACAAATGCTGAGATGGAAAGGAAATAAAATAAAAGAGGAAGTTGAGGAAGAAAAACAAAATATAAGCCAAGACTACAAGGCTGTTCGAAAGTAGATAAGTCAGTATGCTGATTTGAAGTGAGTAAAAAGGTACAACTGGGTGAAATTAAAAATAAATGCTTTGATATTTTGTGAGTGAGAGAGAGAGAGAGAGAGGCTGTGAATGTATTTAAGAGCTTTGAACAGGAATGAAAAAAAGATAATTTTAATTTGACAGAATTTGAGTGCTCAGCTGGAATCCAGCTGCTTACACTTTTCCCCAATTTGTTATGTTACAGCCTTATTCCAAAATGGATTAAATTCATTATTTTCCTCAAAATTATACAAACAATACCCCATAATGACAATGTGAAAGTAGTTTGTATTAATTATTTGCAAATTTATAAAAAAAAAATAAAAATAAAAAATCACATGTAGATTAGTATTCACAGCCTTTGCCATGACACTCAAAATTGAGCTCAGATGCATCCTGTTTCCACTGATCATCCTTGAGATGTTTCTTCAACTTGATTGGGGTCCACCTGTGTTAAATTCAGTTGAATGGACATGATTTGGAATGGCACACACCTGTCTATATAAGGTCCCACAGTTAACAGTGCATGTCAGCACAAACCAAGCCATGAAGTCTAAGGAATTGTCTGTAGACTTGTGTGGCCCAGCCAGAGCCCAGACTTGAACCCGATTGAACATCTCTGGAGAGATCTGAAAATGGCTGTGACCGATGCTCCCCATCCAACTTGTAGCATCATGCAAAAAAAGACCTGAGGCTGTAATCGGTGCCATAGGTGCTTCAATATAGTATTGAGCAAAGGCTGTGAATACTTATGTACATGTGATATTTTTAATACATTTCAAACAAACTTCTTTCACATTGTCATTATGTGATATTGTTTGTAGAATTGAGGAAAATAATTAAATTAATACATTTTGGATTAAGGCTGTAACATAACAATGTGGAAAAAGTGAAGCGTTGTGAATACTTTACGGATTCACTGTATGTGGAGAATGTGAGTTACAAAAAAGCGTCATACTCAAAGTGTTGCTTGACCCAAATTGCTGCTTTTCTTGACATGCATACAGGAATTCTGTGTGCTGCATGTGGGGCATGCATGCGTTGAATGAGTGTGTGTGAGTGCTGATACAATAGAATGACAGTGTGAGTGATGGCCTCCCCTCGCTAATTAATAAATGTCAGAGTTCTACTTTAATGTGTGGTGTACACACACACACTGAAAGAATTAGAACTCTAACTTGCTGTCAGAGTGAGTGAAATCTAATGAATTCAAAAGTGCCGGTCCGCACTAAAATTCTTGTGCTCTTTGAGTCTTTCCATTCTCTACACTGTTGTGTCTGTCAAACACACTCGCTTACACTGCAGTTCTTTATCTGGGTGGATTGGATTGTACACACAAAGGGGTCCTGTCAGTTTTCTAATCATTTCTTTGGAAAAGAGGGAGCGTGGATGTGTTTTTGTGGCCGAACCCCTGCCGGCATTTGTACCAAGATAGTCGCTAAGCTACATTCAATAAATGATCCAAATGGAGGTGGGATGGATTGTTTGTGAAATTTTTATTTAAGCTTCTACCATTCACTTCATGTTTTCTGTCAAGCCACCAGAACCTTATTCCATTGACAGACCAGGCCAACTCAATCACACCTGTAATACAAGGTCCATGTGGGACCTTTCCATATCACAAACACACATCTCTCTCTCTCTCTCTCTCTCTCTCTCTCTCTCTCTCTCTCTCTCTCTATATATATATATATATATATATATATATATATATACACACTCACACCATCACTACACATCATATAAAGAAACCTTGCATACAGAAAGATCAAAACATGAAAGGACAATAATGACATCTCACGCATACAGTAAGAACTATTAAAATTTCTGTAAACATGCATTATTAGGTTTAGAATACAGAGAGCACACGTACAACTCTGAGATATCTGTTTAAGAGTGTTTCTTCTGGAGAGCATCACAATCTAATGAACATCTACTAAACCTCTTAAGATCATATTTACAAACATTCTAAATCATAAAATGCCTCAAAAGACATCTGCTAATTTATTATTATTGTTGTTGTTTAACTATAAATTTAGCCTCCTCGTTAGTGCACCCACCTCCCATGCCGGAGACGCCTGTTCAAATTGTGCTCTGAGCGAGTCGAGCAGGACTGGTTACAGTGGTGCCGTGACCCAAATGGGAGTGTGGTTTAGGGGGGCAAGTGTAACGGTAGCCAGCTGGTCTGTGCAGTGTGTGTGTAAACCTCTCTCTCCCCTGGCCTCAAGAGGTGCACCAGCAACTGACGCTAGATGCTGTAGCCTTTAGCCTCCTCGTTACCGTGCCCGCCTCCCATGCCGGAGACCCCGGTTTGAATCCCTCTCGGAGCAGATTAAGTAGGACCAGTTACACTTGCCCATACAAAAGTGGTCCCCAAGATGTTGGCGTGTCTAGTGGTTGCATTGCTGTATGTTTGCAAGGGTGTTCTGGGAGGTTGCAAAGTCAAAAAAAAAAGCCCAAGTATCTATGATACTTTGGTCCCTAGATATAATCTATATGGTATTTTTCCCATTTAATCATCCAATAGGTAAAAATCATTAGAAATCTCTTTGAAAAGAAAAATCACACATCTCCTCAACAAGCTGCATAATTTGAGGTATCAATCAGGTAGTTGTGTGCCAAAGTTTAATACAGTACTTAGTGTTCTGAGTTTGTCCAATACATGTGACAAAATTTGTGATTGCTTTTAAGGATATTACATTTTTAATTTAAAAGAAGATTTGAATGCCTTGTTTGCCTCTAAAGAAAATAACTATAGTGAAGCCTACATGTCTTCATTACCTCATGGTTTGATTTAACATAAAAAAGATAAGCACAGTAGTGCGTATTTGTCTCCCTAGTGACAGGTTAATGACTTTTGGATTCAATGTATGCATGTAGTGTAGACAACCAAAGGCAACTAAGATAAGTAACCCAATTACAGGAGGACAATGGCACTGCTGGAATCCTGGTTTCACATCCAGCCACACACATACTCAAACATGTATCCATAAAGTTACCTTTTTTTTATTGAAGAGCAATATATACACTGGTGCCCAAAAGTTCAATGCAATTTCAAGCATTGTGTAGCCTTCATTCCTAGTTTCTAGAGAAAGCTATTTCTTTTTGCCATTTTAGTTAATGTTAAGTTTAATTTAACAAATCAAAAAGCTTTTAACTGTGTTTGATATAATGGCAAGTGTTTTCTAGTACCAAATTAGCAATGTAGCATGATTACTCAAGGATAAGGTGTTGCTGTGATGGCTGCTGGAAATGGGGCCTGTCTTGGGTATCCTTCCACAAGCCTCTCACAATAAGTTGCTGGAATTTTGGCCATTCCTCCAGACAGAAACTGAGTCACTGAGTCAGGTTTGTAGGCCTCATTGCTCGCACATGCTTTTTCAGTTCTGCCCACAAATTTTATATCGGATTGAGGTTAGGGCTTTGTGATGGCCTCTCCAATACCTTGACTTTGTTGTCCTTAAGCCATTTTGCCACAACTTTCGAGGTATGCTTGGGGTCATTGTCCATTTGAAAGACTCATTTGCGACCAAGCTTTAACTTCCTGTCTGATGTCTTGAGATATTGCTTCAATATATCCACATAATTTAGCTTCCTCATAATGCCATCTATTTTGTGAAGTGCACCAGTCCCTCCTGCGGCAAAGCACCCCCACAACATGATGCTGCCATCCCCATGCTTCATGGTTGGGATGGTGTTCTTTGGGTTGAAAGCCTCACCCTTATTCCTCCAAACATAACGATGTTATTATGGCCAAACAGTAAAATTTTTGTTTCATCAGACCAGAGGACATTTCTTCAAAAAGTAAGATCTTTGTCCCCATGTGCACTTGCAAACTGTAATCTGGCTTTTTTATGGCGGTTTTGGAGCATTGGCTTCTTCCTTGCTGAGCAGCCTTTCAGTTTATTTTGATATTGGACTTATTTTACTGTGGATATAGATACTTGTCTACTCGTTTCCTCCAGCATATTCAAAAGGTCCTTTGCTCTTGTTCTGGGATTGATTTACACTTTTTGCACCAAACACGGTATGATGGCTGCGTGGTCCCACAGTGTTTATACTTGCGTACGTATTGTTTGTACAGATGAACATGATACCTTCAGGCATTTGGAAATTGCTCCCAATGATGACTTTTGGATGTCCACAATTTTTTTTTTTCTGAGGTCTTGGCTGATATCTTTTGATTTTCCCATGATGTCAAGCAAAGAGGCCATAAATTACATCCACAGGTGCACCTCCAGTTGACTTTAATTAGCCGATCAGAAGCTAATTGGCTAATTGCTTTTTTCAAGCTGCTTAAAGGCACAGTTTGAATCCTATGCAAATATGTTCAATCATTTCAATGATTCATAATTTAATGGCAGAAAAATTGTCTAAAGGACAAGTGTGTTGATCTCCACAAGACATCAACAGAAAACGGAGAGAAAACTGGTGTGCAGCTATGACACTGACACTCATTCTTTTTTTTTCTTTTTTTCATTGGATCCATCAACACTTAGACTTGTTATTTTTTTTTTAAATGCACTTCACATAAAATTATACACTTCTTGTAAGATTAACCTACAGTATCTATGATTTATTGTAAAAATACTTTTGTAAAAAAAAAAAAAATTAAAAAAACGAGTGTATTCAAGCATATATTAATTAATTAATAATGCATTACATGACCATCGCTTTAAAATAATTAGTAATTCCTTCATGATTATGTGGTACCACTTGACTCATTTATTGGTTACCAAAATTATTTTTAAAAGATATTTAAATTCCCTCTAAGATATTTAAAATAACTAATTGCCATAGTTAGTTATTAGTTATCAATGAGGAAATTCAGTAATCATCAGTTAAAAAGTAATCATCAGTTCGCTATTACTTGCTGATTGGTTAATCGTGTTTCCATATTAGTTAATAGCAGTAACTAAAATGTTAATGTAGAACAACTCATTTGTCCTGCATTAATTCATGCATAGTCACCTATTAATGATGGTCCATTATTATAAAGTGTTACCAAAATTAGATGTTTAGTTGCAATGTTAGCCTCAGTCACCATTCAATTTCATTGCATATTTTCCCCATACAATAAAAGTAAATGATGGTGACTTTCAGCTAAACATCTCCTTCCGTGTCCCAGAGAAGAAAGAAATCCATACATATTTTGAATATTATGAGGGTGGGTACAATGACAGAATTTTCCCTTTTAGGTGAACTATTCCTATAACATAAAACCTACATATAGAAAGTGTGTGTGTGTGTGTGTGTGTGTGTGGGCGGGTTTGGGTGGTTTACAAAGACATCTTTTTAGGTTGCAAACTGGTAATTAAAAGGGTATTATGCTATAAATGTGGTTTATGAGGACATTTCTAGTGTCCCCATAATTCAAATAGCTTAAAAAACATACTAAACGATTTTAGTCTGCAAAATAATATAAAAAAATGTTTAGGGTTAGGTTTAGGGGTAGGGTTAAGGGATAGAATCTATAGCTCATACAATGTGTGTGTGTGTGTGTGTGTGTGTGTGTGTGTGTGTGTGTGTGTGTGTGTGTGTGTGTGTGTGTGTGTGTGTGTGTGTGTATGTGTGTGTGTGTGTGTATGTGTGTCGCAGCTGTTCAGTGTTGAGAGCTGCACATATATTGCACTGCTTTATTGGAGGCGGTTATTATAACCTTCCTTCATAAAGTGTCCCGTGGTGAGCTTATACTGTAAATCTTCGCTGTCGGGAGTCAGGAAGACTCTAGTCGTTTGCTACTGTTATCTGCTACAGCAGTGTCGTGCACTTTCTGATAATTATGCAAATCTCTCTCTATCCCTTTGAAAACTGTGAATGCTTATAAATAACTCAGTTTGATGCCCTTGTTAACACATGAGACACCTTCACCAATACACCTTTTGTTTCATCAACTCTCCCACTTTCCAAAAAAGTGGAAACAGCCGGATCTACATTCTCTCTGTGAATAACATTCAAACTTTCTAAAACAATACATTTAAAGTGATTAATTGATTGCTGAGCAGTGAGAAAAATTTAAAGACCCATTTATCTCTGTGGTCTCAAGGTTTCCTCTGACAAACTGTATTGACTGCAAGTTCTGGTTAGCATACGCCCTTGGTTTTACAACTGACCCAATGATCGCTCAGTCAGAAGTGTTTGCCGCAGCGCATTTTGAATAAATGGAAAAATTCTCATTATATGTTGGCCCAACAACAACAAAGCTGTTTTTTATTTTGCCAACACAAGATTAGAACTGAACATTAGCAGATGACAGTGTGCGTTTAGCTGACAAGTAAAATTAAATGAGATCCTGTCAAAGTTGTGAGAGACTGTCAAACACAATTTAGCTCCCAGTGGACAGCTCTGTGGGTTTTTTTCCTCTGAATGCAGTTATCAATTAACCACATTTGCAGGTCTGTTTAGGAGTGCCACTATATCAGCATACAGATTTGCATTAGAATTGGCTCAGGTAATTATCCTCCAGGACTAATGCACTGGTGTTCCTGAGAGGGAATAATCAGTAAGCCAGCTCGCAGATGAGCAAGAGAAGCAAATGTGAAAGACTTCATCATCACCTCAATACAAAAAAAGAAGTGTGGCAGAACCATGGTATAGTCATGGTAACAGGTGGAAGCCTAATATCATGGTACTTTTGAATACACCACGATACCAAAACATGATCATATTCATTACCATGGTATTAAATTGTTTTTGGACAAGTAGGCTACCATGGTATTTATATGGTAGTCCAAAGTTACCAATTTTTTGTTATCTTTCCCTTACAGAGTGGGACAGATCCCACTCAAAAATTAGCTTTTTCTTTAAAAATTAAGGAGGTTCAAACAGTGTGTACAAATCCCATTACTCTGAACACAGCCAGGGCATGGCATTCCATACAACAAACTGAGGGCAGGTCATCCGTAACATCAGCCTTTTGCTGAATATGCAAGAACCCAGAATTTCCTCTAGGCATGACTGAAATGCGATTTCAATATTGGGCTTCTAAAGGTCTGCCTAATTTGAAAGGCCATTTTGAGGGCCCTACTCTTATGTCCTTTGGTCTTTCATAAATATGATCTGGATGGTAAAGATTTATTTTGCTTCCTACAATTAAGGAACTTTATTCAGATGGACACTTCACTTCTATCTGATGTGAATTCATATCTGGAAGAACAGCTTTTTGACCCTGCATATTATTTACTAGGAATATCTTATTCTGTGAGTCCAACTGTACACAAGACAAAGCTCTTTAATATTCTCACTTTTTTTTTTTTTTTTTTTTTTTTTTTGTTAAAATGTGCAATAGGATTATTCTTGAAAATGTGTTTCTAGATTATTCGACAAGTAGGGTTCATTATAAGGATGCAATATATTGCAAAATTTGGGACCCTTTTGGCATATATAGGACTTGACATTGCTTCCATTTTAATAAGAGGATTTGTTTGATTGTAGTTTAAAGCCTCACTTGCATCCCTTATTTTACTTGGTAAAACACTGTAATCTTTTTCTCTTTTTTTCTCCTTCTTCTTTGTCTTCACATCACTTGCATAAGTCTGTTTAGTTGTTATTTTTTCCCCTCTATTTGGTGTATTGATTATTCTTTGATATTTCTGATCATTTGTATTTCATTTGTTCCTTGTTAAAATGTAAAGAAAAAAACATGCATAAGAGGCATGTGCATCACCTCTGGTCCTCATTTCCAATGCTAACCCTTATTCTGTCAATATACCTCACCCTCTGAATGTAGGGCACCTTTGTCACAGTGACATAGTGTGTGATCGTGTGTAAGCACCAAAGAAGAAAGTTTGTGTTTGCATATAAATGTAGGAGGAATTGCATCTTTAAACAGCCTTGATGAGGTCCTGGCACACTAATTTCCTCGACAATCTTGAGTCAACATATCTCAGCACATACTCTTGCAGCAAATAGTGAGAATCCATAACTTATGTAATCAGCATGCAGTCACATTCAAGGTTTTCATAATACTGTGTTAATTACATGACATACTCTTCCAGATTCATCACCCACGTTGATGAGCCTGTCATTGCTATGAGAGGTTTTCAGCATTTTTTATGAGTATAACATAATGATTGGCATTTTCTCAATCTGGCAAGCTCTAATCTTCTTGGCTGGCTTGGCTGACAATTTCTGGGAGATGGGGTGCACAGGTTTTACCAGTCTGTTCAAAAACAGAGTCATGTTTAAAAGGTCCCTGGTTGCTACAATGAGTGTTTTGAGGAAGTACTAATCACAGGATTTGCCAAAGTTTGTCAGGTTAAGCCATGCTCTCACTACACGACTGAGTCATGCTCTCAGACTACCTGAATTGCTGTAGAGCTCACAGTTAACTCAGAGAGCTCAGATTTCTTGTTATCCATCTTATTGTTATAGCAATGCACATATGGCATCGCTGACAAGGTGACCAACGAGGTGATCTTTGGCTAAGAGGCATCTCTGGCAAACAAACAGCAGAAAAACAGTTTCTCACATAAATACACACGAGAAATGAGAGTGATCACACGATTTTACTAGAAATGGAGGATCACAATCAGCTTGCTGTCCAAGTAGTCTGTGCACAAATAACTCATAGCATAATAAAATATGTCAGAATTAAAACATTGCACAATGACAAGCATGCTCAGACTATTTATTTATGGGGGGGGGGCTACTTTGAAACTGTAGTTTGACAAGCTACAAGCTACTCATAATTTTAATTAGTTAAGCTACAGTCAAGCTACTCTTGAAAAAGTAGTTAGCTACACAACAAGTTACTATCAAAAAGTAGCTAGCTACATTGAAGCTACTTAATGAGTCAATATTGTTTTGTAATGTTCTATCAAACCAATAATATGAATAACAAAATGTACACTAATTACATTTATTAATTAAATACATTTAATGTGTATAATTAAATATATTAAATGTATTTAATATATTTTATGAAAAGTAACATTAATACAGTTAATAATGGCCATAAAATAAATACAACAGCATAAAACAAAACAAAAACAGACACTATTAAAAAAATATTTTTATACTATACTTCACACTTTTCAGTCCTGCTGTGGCCAGGTGTAGCCTACTTCCCTAAAGATCAAATTTTTATGACAAACTCTCCTTGGGCTGGCATTTTCTGTTCTTGTCACAAAATATTTAGTGTGGATAAAATGTGAATAAAGTCTCAGGGCTTGTTTCTCCCCTCACCTTGGTTCATGCTCATTGTATTTTCTGACTTTTTTGCTATTGTCATGCAAGTGCCAGCTTTATACATCACATACAGAGGCTGCTCTACAAATATTGGTTCATTTTGTTCAGGTCCAATCCTAGATTGTTGCATAATAATACATGCCATAAATTATTTCTTTTACCAATCATTGTATTCATTTTTCATGCAAATAATAGTTAATTAAATGCTAAGAAATTTAGAAATCAAACAGTTCTGCGTGATAGTAATTATTATAATAATATATAGCCTACTGTATATTTATAAATATTATAATGATAATTCACTCACAGCTCCCAGTGACGCACAGATGGTGAGAAGTGAAATAAACATATTTAGAACAGAAACAAAATCCCTCAAAAGGCAATAATAACTTTTTGAATTATTTGATTTAAAATAGTAAATGTAAATATGCTGTTGTGTGAAACATTCTTTGTTACATAGAAGAATAAAATGGTGTTCTTTCATCATTTTCAGATTTACCTGCCCCTGTATGTCTTGTAAAGGTAAACAAACTGTGGTTGCTCACTTTACATAACCATCAGACAAGCTGCTCTCATCCAAGTGAGCTGTAATAAGCTCTCAGTAGATGGCCGTAATTCACTATTTTTGTTTGTGATTTGCCATTACAAAAGAAGAAGACGACCCTGCCTGTTTCTGATCAGCAGACAGAAATATGCTGCCAGATCGTCAGATGTTTTGCCGGTAAAAGTTTGGCTTCTACACAATAAAGAAGGCTGTTAGTTATAATCTGACCAAAATTATGTAGCATTTGGTCATGCTACACTGCTACTTGCGATAAAAAGTAGTTCGCTACTGGAAAAGCTACACTGTTTTAAAAGCAGCTGAGCTACTGTCAAGCTACTGAAAAATGTTAAGTTAGCAGCATCGCTACATGTAGTTAGCTACTCCCCAACACTGTTAGTTTATTACAATAATAAAAAAAAAATATGATCAAAATGTGGCTTGATAAGATCAAGCTGAAGCAGATTGCCGTTATCGGTGCTTTGCTACTCTACAAGATCATGTGGTGAGACAACTCAAGACTGACTCAGATCAAGTTGCTGAATGGCTCCTGCTGCTCAGCATTGCTGACTGTATTGTTTGAGGCAGTGAGAAACAAGTTGTTGTTTTTAAAAATCAGTAATTACTACATTTGTACTGACAGAAATTCTAATTAGAAAGTCTACCCCCTTCAATACTCTCTATTCTGTCTGCACACCTTGTGCTTCAAAGCCTGAGGAACTGCAAAAGGCTAAGCATAAGTATTTCCTGTCTAGACAGACTTCACTATGAATTTGGACCCATCTGTTACAATTTATTAGGTTGTCTATGCCTATCTGCCCTGTGCTTCTCAGGGCACTGCTTGTTTATAGGGAACTTGAAAGGACATAGTAAACACACAAAGTGAATTTTATATAGAGGTGATTGATGGAATCTTCCTCTATCTTTCCATTGATTTCCTTCCACCTTTTTGTTTGACACCTGAGCTTAAAGCCACTCTCTTTCTAAGAGCAATCCTTGTTGTCACAGTATTCTCCCCATCTACATTCTCGTAAGGGCGCGTATGTAAATGCATTCAGCGGGAGATGATTGAAGTCAGATTTTACTGCTGATTTGAAATATGTTCGTTGATCGTAATCTTGACCAAATGTTTTAAATTTTTTTTTAAAGGAGCTGTAATTTTATTTACATTGAAAATAGCTTCCCAGCCTGCCTGGGAGTATTCCAAAGATGGATGCATGAACTTACTTGAAAGGGAATTTTTTTGTGGATTTTCTTCAATTTTCTGCCCAATTTGGAATGCCCAATATCCAATGTGCTCTAAATCCTCGTGGTGGTGTAGTGACTTGCCTCAATCAAGGGTGGCGGAGAACGAAACTCAGTTGCCTCTGCTTCTGAGACAGTCAGTCTGTGCATATTATCACATGGCTTGTTGAGCGCATTACCGCGGAGACCTGACGCGCGTGGAGGCCCACTCCATTCTCTGCGGCATCCACGCACAACACACCACGCACCCCACAGAGAGCGAGAACCACCTTATAGCGACCACAAGGAGGTTAACCCAATGTGACTCTACCCACCCTAGCAATCGGGCCAATTGGTTGCTTAGGAAGCCTGACAGGAATCACTCAGCATGCCCTGGATTCAAATTGTGACTCCAGGTGTGGTAGTCAACATCTTTACTGGCTGAGCTACCCAAGCCACCACCTTGAAATGGACTTTGATATCACTCATTTCTGTGCATCGCTGCCACCCTGTAGTTGATAAGTCTCTCTTCTCTCCTTTCCTCTCCCCTGACCCAACCTCACTCTCAAGCTAAATGTCCCTCTCAATGCATTAGATAGGGTTAATAATTTTGGAGCAGAAAAGCGCTTGTCTCCCCGTAATGGAGTTTCATTATATTCTAAACCACTAAAGGAATTTGCATGAAATCCTCTGCAATACAGTACTACTATCTTAGCACCCAGAGGATATAGAGGTTAGAATACCTGTATGAAACATTCCAAGAATAAGATTATGGGAACATGAGACTATAGAAAGAAGAGACTGTATTGTAAGGAATGCTTTCATAAATGTGGGGTTTGTGGGTACAGCCTCTTCAAGAGGCAGAGGCAGAGTTACCTGGCCACAACGCTGGCCTAAATCAACTGTAAATAATGGAGAATGTGAAACTTCAGTAAAGACAGCACCCATAACAAATGCAATTTGAATGTTTTATCATCACCCTCTGTGTTAATGTGTGCATTGTTTGAGATACAAGTGTTGAACTGAGGTAGGCTAATGCACTAAAGCTAGCGACTACACATTGCATGTGTTTGAAACGTCATTTTCGTTAGCTGTTAAATGGCGAATGCTTCTGTGTAGTAAAAAAAAGTGTTCTATTTGGGATGATACTACATTTCATGGCTGAGTGCATTGTGTATATTGTAAGTGAGTAGTGTATAGTGCGCTATTCGGAACAGCTGGCGATATGGAGGGTATGGATTTTGACAAAAAATAAATTCAATGGCAGATCTAGCTGCATGTTGCATAGCTCCGTTGATCTCAATCCGTTTACGAGAGATGGTTGAAACACAAAAAAGGGGTAGATCTATGGCACATTAATTGAGCAATAAGTTACACAGCATGTAAACAACATTTATACATTAACACATTTACAGGAGTACAAATACCACAGCTCCTTCTTTTCACTCTTTTTTTAACTCCATTCAAACATATACAGGTGCTGGTCATATAATTAGAATATCATCAAAAAGTTGATTTATTTCAGTAATTCCATTCAAAAAGTGAAACTTGTATAATGTATACATTCATTCCACACAGACTGATATATTTCAAGTGTTCATTCCTTTTAATTTTGATGATTATAACTGACAACTAATGAAAACCCCAAAATCAGTATCTCAGAAAATTAGAATATTACCAATACAAAAAAAGGATTTTTAGAAATGTTGGCCAACTGAAAAGTATGAACATGAAAAGTATGAGCATGTACAGCACTCAATATTTAGTTGGGGCTCCTTTTGCCTAAGTTACTGCAGCAATGCGGCGTGGCATGGAGTCGATCAGTCTGTGGCACTACTCAGGTGTTATGAGAGCCCAGGTTGCTCTGATAGTGGCCTTCAGCTCTTCTGCATTGTTGGGTCTGGCGTATCGCATCTTCCTCTTCATAATACCCCATAGATTTTCTATAGGGTTAAGGTCAGGCGAGTTTGCTGGCCAATTAAGAACAGGGATACCATGGTCCTTAAACCAGGTACTGGTAGCTTTGGCACTGTGTGCAGGTGCCAAGTCCTGTTGGAAAATTAAATCTGCATCTCCATAAAATTGGTCAGCAGCAGGAAGCATGAAGTGCTCTAAAACTTCCTGGTAGACGGCTGTGTTGACCTTGGACCTCAGAAAACACAGTGGACCAACAACAGCAGATGACATGGCACCCCAAACCATCACTGACTGTGGAAACGTTACACTGGACTTCAAGCAATGTGGATTCTGTGCCTCTCCTCTCTTCCTCCAGACTCTGGGACCTTGATTTCCAAAGGAAATGCAAAATTGACTTTCATCAGAGAACATAACTTTGGACCACTCAGCAGCAGTCCAGGCAAGATGCTTCTGACGCTGTGTCTTGTTCAAGAGTGGCTTGACACAAGGAATGTGACAGCTGAAACCCATGTCTTGCATATGTCTGTGCGAGGTGGTTCTTGAAGCACTGACTCCAGCTGCAGTCCACTCTTTGTGAATCTCCCCCACATTTTTGAATGGGTTTTGTTTCACAATCCTCTCCAGGGTGCGGTTATCCCTATTGCTTGTACACTTTTTTTCTACCACATCTTTTTCTTCCCTTCGCCTCTCTATTAATGTGCTTGGACACAGAGCTCTGTGAACAGCCAGCATCTTTAGCAATGACCTTTTGTGTCTTGCCCTCCTTGTGCAAGATGTCAATGGTCGTCTTTTGGACAGCTGTCAAGTTAGCAGTCTTCCCCATGATTGTGTAGCCTACAGAACTAGACTGAGAGACCATTTAAAGGCCATTTTAGAGACCATTTAATTGAGTGTGGCACCAGGTGTCTTCAATATTGAACCTTTTCACAATATTCTAATTTTCTGAGATACTGATTTTGGGGTTTTCATTAGTTGTCAGTTATAATCATCAAAATTAAAAGGAATGAACACTTGAAATATATCAGTCTGTGTGGAATGAATGTATACATTATACAAGTTTCACTTTTTGAATGGAATTACTGAAATAAATCAACTTTTTGATGATATTCTAATTATATGACCAGCACCTATATATATATATATATATATAAGGTAAACATTTCTGATTCAGTTTGTGCCTTTCCTCATAGGATAAACCTAATGAGGCGTGCAGCTGATTGTTGGCAGTTGAAGATTAGTCTCTGTCTATCAGACTGACTCTAAAAGAGTAGCAAGAACATGCCCTGCTCCAGCTTGAAAAGTTCAGTCTTCCAAACTCCAGGGAGACATTAATTCAAATGTTATGGCCAAACGGTCAAGGTTTAGCTAGTATACACTGTAACTACACCACTATGAGGCTAAAAATCTATTAATGACATTCCAAATTAGCTGTGCATTCAGACAAATTAACATGTTCAGACAGTACAAATAGCAAAAATTTCATTATAATGTTGCAGATTTTTCACTATTGAGCCATTTATTTTTCTGAGGGCTTCTAAAAGCTTGAAATAAGGTGTAAGGAGTCGTATGGGCTTTAATATAGAGTGTTTAGTTACATGGCCTTTATGGCACATGGTAGCATCCAATTCGTGTACACCCCAGCAAATTCCATTAAGATGCATAGGAATGCTTATGGTCCTGACATAAAAGACCCCTTTGGTTATGACAGATGCCGCCCTTTTCTTGATGTTTTGCAACACTTTATTTGTAATGGATAAACCGTTTTCCATTAATGTATATTTGCATACATTTATAGTAGCATGGACTGTGGTAAATGGTTTCATGTGAAGTTTTTACTTGTTTCTTGTCACATCAATTAGGATTGACCCTGCAAAGGTCAGCTTCGTAATAACAAACAGTTCTTTAAAATTAGACTACAAGCATGCCACAAATTTAAAATGTACCATAAAACCTACTTGATATAGCTCTAAGCTTAAGGTCATGCACAACTGTAAATTCTGATGTTCCTTTGAGAACGATTATGCCAGCTGCACAGACAGACAGAAATACTTTATTGATCCCTAAGGGGAAAGCCATGTTTGCATGCTACACTGGAAATTCTTAAAGCAGTTTGCCATGTTTAGTTCACAAGAATGCTAAAGAAAAATCCATAATGGGGTCTCCAATCCAGGTCTCAGTTTGATTAAAATCATCTAGAGTATTCTTTCATGCTTCACAGTCTGGCCAAATATGCTGTTTTTGATCTCTTCAAATCCCTTATTGTCCCTCTTCAGGCTTAGTGAATATCTTTCTGCCTAAGCCCTTATGAATAACATTAATTCACCTGTTCTGCTAGATAAAAATTGTGAGGGGATTATTTCAAACTCATTTTCTATTCATTTAGATAAATATAAGCCAACATGAGTACATTCCAACATTTGAGACTTTTTCCTCACTCTGCATTGAACAGAAATCCTAAATTTCTTGTATACCATCCTAAACCTTCAGTCCTTTGGCCTTTAAGACCTTACGAAGGGTGAAAACAGGGAAGAAAACAAGAAAAACTGAGAGAGAAGAAAGTAGAGGACAGCCAATGATGAGGACTCACTGGCCTATTTTGTGCAAATTTACACAGATGGGACATTTCCTCCAAAGCCTCAACCTAACAACCTTACCCATTCCACCCCATTGCTGTCTCACAGGAAATATGCCCAACTTCACCTCAGTTTTAACTTGAATCATACAGTAAATGGCAAGCTGTACTGAAAGTCAAAGCTTTTTCTTAAAGTGTGTCGGGTTTTTTTTTCATTCCAACGCAAAAGTTTTCAGTTACCAAAATGTAACGGGGGTTAAGGGAAAGGAGGAGGCGAGAACCGGGCTGACAATATTAATAAGGTTTTAATAGTAAACTTAAAACAAAGGACAAAAACACACATGACGGACATGTCCATAAATGATCTCTCTCTCTCGTCACACCGCCGTCTGACATCGGCCCTTGTCCCTCTCGGAGGCTTGATTAGCCTGATACGGGACCAGGTGTGTATCATCACTACCCGCCCCTGCCCTCCGCCCTGCCACACAATGCTATTGTACAAATTCACTATTTACAGTTAGCCATGATTCATTTAATCCATGAGTGAAAGTGTTCAATAATAGGGTTGTTGCTGAGATAAAGCAAATGTATTCAGCTGGTCATGTGATGCTAACATAGCAGCCCCCATGAGGGGACCCACTCAATGTCGAATAAAACAGCTTTACTAAGGTTTCTGATATGACTGGAGTCTTCATCTCATGTGAGAGCTCATGATTTTATACATTTATACAGTATGTTTCAAAATTCAAAAAATGTATTTCTGAAGAAGTGCAATTTTTTTAATGAGGAAAATATTAATGAGTGCACCTTTAAATCTACCCTTACATTTTATTTTATTTTTTAATGTCACAGTTTTTCTTTTCTTCTCTTTTTTTTTCATGTAAAATCCATGACATTTTATTATCTGTGGTTGATGGGACCAGTTTTGCCCTCTTCAAGGTGATATGGTGATTCTGAATCTCAGACACGTTGTCTAAATAATCATCTATATTTTCTTCCTGGCTGAACCCCTGATAGTGTCTAACCAAAACATTCAAATGAGACAGAGTGGTTGTAAAGTATCAGACTGTTGACGATACCATGTTTATGAGAATATTTGGCCAGACTGCTGACGATACTATGTTTATGCAAATGCCTTTGGTATGTCCTTCCAAAAAAATTAAGTTGACCCTGTTATGCCAGGTGAATTTCCTAGTGAAACATCTCTGAAATATGAATCTGGCCCAGGATCTTGTTTTGACTTCTCTGACACACGTGCACTCACAAGACCATCTGTAGTGTGAGGGAACTCACAAAATCACTCATGAGAGGACCTCAACAGACCTCTCTGCAAAGCACACCATATGCAGAATTACACTTATTTCATGCTTACATAAATTCTCACAGTAAAACGACACCAGACCAAATCATTTATAAGGTGAGCACATCATTTTATTCAACTGATACCCCAGTTAGGTGAGCACTACATACCTCAACAACATAGTACTTTCCAAAGAACATGAGGCACATTTGTCACTTCCAGGATTTCAGTGTTCACCACCTTGTTTCATTTAATCAAAACTAATTTTCTGAAATCTTTCAGGGTGGAAAAGAGAAATTGATTTGCACTAAAGAAAGATAACAGATGAATGTAGGCTTGAGGGAAGGTCAGACCTTCCAGTTTATCCTTAATTCAGTTCAATTTATCACTTTTTTATCATTTATCTTCACCTCAACTATCTCTAACCTTACAGTCTACCAACAAAACAACATGGAAAGTAGGACAAGCATAAGTGGAACAGTAGCACCTTAAAGACACTATATATGATGCTACAAAATCCCATTTGAACCAGTGTTGTCATGGATTTCTGAGTACAGCCCAAATGTGACAACCCACTTTTCATCATTCTTGCTCCCAGAAGTATTTTTCTCATTCATTTTCACCACAAGTATTTAAAAACAAATATTCATTAAAGAGCCTTAAATCAAACCAACCAGCTTTAAGATGATTTAAAACATTACAAAGTTTGATTTGATGGAAAAAAGGAAATGGAAATCAGAAAATGAGACCTTGTTGAATTATTTTGGCTACAGTAATCTACTCCCATGAGGCATTGCAAAAGACATTATCTATAATGTCTAGAAAATAATGGTTTTCCTGAACTCTGAAGTGTTCTACGATGGTTTCATTTCTTCAGTTTTTACTTCAGAATATGTTTTTAGCAGATAATGGGATGTTTAGCATTTAAATTGCTTAAATTGCCAAATAAAAAACATGTAACTTCAAAGTTCTGATACTTTACAGAGTCCCAATAACAGTCTTTTGATAGTGCCTAACTCACTAAAATTTAAGGAGTGGGTAGATGACATATAGCGATGGCATGAGGTTAGTTACATTGATATCATTACTGGAACCAGAAAACAGTCCAGCGGCAACTTGCAAGAATCATAATTGTGCCACACAATGTTTGTGTACACAGTATATAAAATCAATAGTTTTACATTATTCCTCAGTTTTCCTAAACAAACATTGGGTGGTGCCATTATGATTCTTGCAAGTTGCCGCTGGACTTTTTTCTGGTTCCAGTAATGATATCAACGATATCAGGCCATCGCTACATGTCATATACGTATATACTCAGTTTATACTCAGTTTCATCATTCGTAATGTTTCATGGGAGTGGGCTGTCGTTTCTGAGCTCTTTTTTTTTTTTTCAATTCCATGGTAACAACAACTTCTCTGATTGGTAACTCTCTATTTGGGATTATGGGCAGCGTAGTTCTTCACTAGGAATTCTGCAATTTAAACAAATTTATTTTTCTTTTTTTAACATAGTTGACTTTTACGGAAGCATATATCATCACTTAACCATCCCAGAGCTCATGGTAGGTCTGTATTGAAAGGTTTATACGTTACATTTAAATTTGATTTCTCTAATGGTAAAATGAATCAGATTTTTACTTCCAGAAATGGAGAGTTCAGTGAACTCTAACTAATGTGAGAAGCCATGGGATCACTTCATCCTGAAATCCCATTGCTTTAGTGTTCTAAACATTTAAATATTTAAATCAAACCCTTAAATATACATAAAGAATTTAATTCTCTCTGACACTGCTCCTAATAAAATATGTAGCAAATATGACTGGCCTTGACAAAGTATGCAGTGAAGGGAGAATTTAAGCAGAAAAAAATCACTCTTTGATTTAGTGTTTGAATTCACTCTGAGCCATCAATCTGACAAATCTATACACTGCCACAAGCCCTCATCCCTAAAGCCATGTAGAGAGCAATAGAGAGGATAGGATTTGCACTTAACCTAGCCATTAAGGGAACAAAAAGGTCAAGTTTCCCCAGTTTTAATATTAGCAAACTATAGTTTTGGAAAGTAGTTTAGGACATCTAAATGACATGAGCAATTTTTCTAGCAATTGTTTACAGACTGATTGTTTCACTTTTAATTGACTATATCACAATTCCAGTGGGTCAGAAGTTTACTTACACTAAGTTAACTGTGTCTTTAAACAGCTTGGAAATTCCAGAAAATGACATCAAGCCTTTAGACAATTAGCTTCTGATATGAGGTGTACTGAATTGGAGGTGAAAAGCATGTACGAGAAGGAGGCTTTCAACCTGACTCGGTTACACCAGTCTGGAAGAATGGTTCAAAATTCCAGCAACTTATTGTGAGAAGTTTGTGGAAGGCTACCCAAATTCTACCAAATACTATCAAAGTAAATGTAAACTTCTGACCCTCTGGGAATGTGATGAACGAAATAAATGCTTAAATAAATCATTCTCTCTACTATTATTCTGACATTTCACATTCTTAAAATAAAGTAGTGATCCTAACTGACCTAAGACAGGGAATCTTTTCTACGATTAAATGTCAAGAATTGTGAATAATTGAGTTTAAATGTATATGACTAAGGTGAATATAAACTTCTAACTTTTGTTCTATCTTCTTCTTATGTAAATCTGGCAAGGAACTCCACTGGCATTGATGTCAAATACTTATTCATACAGTATTATACAGCACAGAACAAGATTACATATTGAAACAAAGTGTATCAAATCACTGACACTTTAAAATCCAGTAGATCCACAGGGAAATTCAAACATGTTGAGACAGGAAGGAACCTTATACACTCAGCAGCTCTTCCTTTTTCCAATGTGCATACTTGGATGACCCTTAAAAGTGCAGCATTTTTCAGGAAATATCACCATGGGTCTTTAAAAAGCCACTGAGAATATAGTGCAATCAAGCAGTAAATTAATATATACTTTTGCAGGGTTTCTAAAGTGTAGGTTTTCAATATAATTTCAAACACTACTGTGCTGCTAAATAGGTCAAACATGATAAGAGTAGAAAAAGTGGAAAAACATAAAAATAAAAAGCCACATGATAAAGTGCATATTAAGAATCATTAGAGAAGAATGCCAATCTTAATAATTTTTTTTTTTAAAGGGGGGATGGTCCATCAAAAATGAAAATTGTCATAATTTTCTCACTATCGTGATGTTTCAAACCCATATGACTTTCTTTTGTGGATTATAAAAGATGAATGGGAAAAAAAATGCACTGAAGGAGAATGGTGACTGGTGAACATCTCCTGTTGCATTCCACAGAAGACAAAGTCATATGAGTTTGGAACAACATGAGGGTGAGTGAATGAATTTTCATTTAATGGGTGAACTATCATTTTAACGAGTTGGTTCTGATAGTCTACAAGGAACAATCTAATTACACAAAGCTCAAAAGCTTTTTCTCCATTTCTGGCCTGCAGGTCTGTGTCGAGTTAATAATTAAAACATATTTTAATACGAGTGTTGGAAGTTAGGTTGGGATAATCATCTGAAGTCTCAAGCAAGCCGAGGGAAAGTTGTCCAGTGACTTTTTTAATGATCTCTCCTGGCTCCTCGGCAAAAGTAACTGACTAAAATGTGGAGAGAAACCCACCTGATGGGGTCCTGTCGCTCTACACTTTTTAAATGGAACTGCAACCTGCTGTCACTCATACAAGCCCAGAGTCCTAGCACAGACACCCCAAGTAAATGCTAAAAAGTGTACACACAGATTGCATATATACAGTGTCATGAACACTATCAGGCCATTTTAAATGTACATCCTACTTGATACAGACTTTATACATTTCTGGAGCTTTCTCACTTGCACCCAGATATACAAAAGCCAAGCTCTGCCACCATTATTTTTTAAAACACTCCCTCTCGAACAACACTCTCTCCCTTACTTATATAAAATACACTGTACAATTGCTGTTAACCTACATCTCTGTACTAGCTTGCACTTTTCTGGCCAACTTTGGAACTGTGTATTGCAGCACTTCTTCAACTGCAAGTTTCTTTGGATGAAAGTGCCTGCCAAATTAATAAGTGATAACGCAGCAGAAACCACACTTACAAATGCATTCACATATCCTTAGTCATTACTGACATAAACCATTTAAAAACATATAGTTTCAATTCTGGATGCTGAATGTGTTTCAAACATGGTAAAAAACACTATTGTAACAGCTATGACACCTAGCTAGTGTGTATATCACTGCGCAGCACCATTGAATAATGTTTTGTTATTGTTTAAATGTCAAGGACTAAATGGTAACACTTTACAATTAGGTTGTATTTGTTGACATTAGTTAACTACATTACTTAACATCAACTAACCTTAATTAACAATGAAATAAATATTATTTTAAGATATAGCTAGAAATAAACGATTGTGCTTTTATAAATTAACATTACTGAAGCTTAATTAATCCTGTTAAAAATTACAGTCCATTCTTAGTTTGTGATACCTAATATATTGACTTTTTAACATATACAACCTTTTTGTAGTGTTACTAAATTAATATAGACTAATGACAGCACATTACGAATTTAGTTAATACAATAACTGTTTTAATGAAAAATAGTACCATTAATATTTTAATTATGAAGGTACTGTTTCATTAAAGACACAAGTCAACCAAGACTGTGATATATTGTAAACACAGTCACGTCTACAATGGTTGAAGGCACTCCACTGCAAGTTTATGATAATTATGTAGTTAAAAACACTTTATGAAGAGGAACATGAAGATCGAAAAAACATATTGGATGAACATAAGACAAGGCATTTAATCAGTGAGAAACTGTATTCCAAAATGTATTAATTTGGCAAAAGACAGAAAAAAATGCATTAGTTTCCAATATTAAATATTGAATTTAAATAGAGCAAAGTCAAACATCTGGCAATAATTCTGGAGGGCTTTAGAGAGTGAATCTGAACAAAAGGCCTGCTCCCATAAAAAGGTAATTTCTCCATTATTAATGGTCCTTCTAGATAAATGTGTTTATTTGGTGGAAGACACTGTAAATTTAATCCATATGCTCACTCTGAGATGAGCCATGGGAATGTTAAAAGGTTTGCAGTCTCACCTTCACTAGCACATTTTACATGTCTGTCATTTGAATGACAATGGCATGTACAAGAACATCCATCATTATATACATGTAAACACACATAACAGAGTTCTGAGATTGAAGTACAAGCTCTTTTGGTCATTCTTTTTGTTTGTTTTTTGCCCCAAATGTCCTTCAGTCCTTCAATATACATCTCATTCTCTGATAGGGAGTACTCTATTTTTAAAGTTCTGCAGACGATCATTGGCGACAGCCTCCCGGAGTGCTTTGAAGAAGCCGAGGTAATGTGCCATGTTGTGCAGCATTAGTAAAACACCACCAAGCAGCTCATTGGTCACCAACAAATGATGGACATATGCCCTCATGTGCTTTTTACAGCAGTAACAGCCACAGCCCTCCACAAGTGGGCGGAAATCATCTTGATACCTGAAAGGTAAACACATTATGAAGTACATTTACATACATCAGTGGGAGTACATACTGTACAGTAGTGCTTGTATTTTTATTCAGTTTTACTGGTCAGCTATTTAACATTGATGTATTTTGGCAAACATTTCTAGACATGGAGGTTGGAACTTGTCCTGCATGGCTCCTTAGACCACTAATCTGATCTGACTCCAGTGATAGAGGCAATATTGTGGAAATGCACATGAATTACTGAATTAATGACATATTGCATTTATCCTTGCCTCCCAGTAGAGGTGATTGAGATAGTGAGACAGTTGCACGGAAGCATTAGCCCTCATCTGATAAGAGTAGAGAAGAATGCACAGCTGTATGGGGCAGAAAGTGTATGTCCTTGTCTGCTCCACATACACACACACACCTTTTATCCTTGAGGTTCATTTCGAATGGCGTCATATTTTCATCTCCATTTAGCTTCTCGACAGCAGGCGTCTCTCCATTTGATTCCAACACTGTGTCATGCACACACACACACACACACGCGCACACACAGGAACATTCATCACAAGACAAAGCACATTAAATATAAATATCATGACCAGATCGTTATCAGGAACAAGTGCATTTTTCATGTCTAGGGTGCACATACCATAGGAACATATGTCAATCTAGCTTATCTCAGAGGGAAATCCTCATATTCTAAAGGCAATTCATTATGGCTTCCTTCTGACTTATTCCAAAAAAAAATATTTCAAAGACTGAAAGCCTCTCTATAGACATGTGCATTATATTAGCCAGTCTGATCTCTAGATATTGGCATCAACCATGTGGGTAAACCATATTTTCCCTCATTTATTTAAAAAACAAAGCAAAAATAGTAGTTACAGTAAGGTGCTTACAACACTGTAAACCCTAAAATTGTCATTACTGTAAAAAGTTGTCTTAAGTATTACTTGAAATGTCAAGTTCTGGACTCATAACTCAAATATTTAAGTTCATTGAAATTATTTTTCTTAAAAATCCATAGACTTCAGATTTGAAGTCTTAATAACTCAAACTATGGAGTACAAAATTGAAAAATTTGGGAATACCCACAATCCCTTGCTTCCTGAATTGTGTTGCCTGGGTCAGAGGGAACAGATTGGGGAATTTAAATAATTGCTATAAAGAGTTCATAGATGTTTTAGCTTTTTGTTGTATTATTTATGCTTTGTTGCAAATAGATGTTTGGTGTAATGTCACCATTAGGGTGATCTGTGTCTCTTTGGTCAAGTTGGACCCTGGTCACACTATCTCAGTGCTCTTTGTGCATGTGCAGCTGAAGTGCATATATGCATTTCTGTAAAGAATTATTTAATAACTGACCTAGAATCAGTTATCATCTTTATTTGAGCTGTGCTATTGTTTGATCTAAAATTGAATCAATTCAATTAAAAATGCACAACAGTAGAACCAACAATATGTACATTAAAATCTGAGTTAAGTCTACTTCCATGAAGTTAACTCAATTTAAATAGTAAAGTTAACTCTACTTGAAAACCAAGATAAATACTCAAGTTTTTGGAGATCCCATTACTCAATGGAATTGAGGGAACAAGTTTACTCAAATGAGTGCAATTAACTTATTTGGGTTTTCAGTGAATGGGATGATTGTGTTTACCTTTCAAGAGAATTGGGCCAGTCCATAAACCTTAAAATACACACTGATTCAAAAGTATAGCCACAAGATATTAACATTGTATATGTTATGATAATTTTAGTGTGATAAAAAAAAAAAAAAAAAAAAATTGTAACACTGACAATAACTTTACACCAATAAGGTTGGTCGATTTTTTTTCACACTAAAATCATCTTAAAACGTACAATGTTTAAATCTTTGGTTATACTTTTACTCTCATCCACTCCTCGGGTCATTTTCATATCGCTTCTTTAATAAAAATGGTATCTTTGTCTGAGTGGTACAAGATTTGGTGACTTTTCATCCACTTGCTGTCTGAACGCGCACAAAAAAAAAGTTTCAAAGTCTACGTGGTTAGAAAATAAAAAAGTAACACTTGTACTCTTCAGGTCAACATTGGCCCGCCATAGCAAATGAATAGAAATACTAAAATACAGAGATTTATTGTAATTGACAAATAAAATCAGACACAATGCAGAACACAACCACACATAAATCAAGGGGTGAGACTATAAATTATCCACAATGCAGAACACAAATAATTGGAAAAATAATAGTTTTTTTAGCATGTCTAAATGCTAAATGCCATAACGTGATATCAAGAAATGTAATTTGTTACAACATTTGCTAATAGAGATCAGCCAATGCATAGAGCACTGAAGTCATCTACTAGACATAGTTGTCATTTCATGTAATTGTTATTTTTATTCCAGCAGATGTCACCAGGGACGTCTAATGCATGACATATTATTTATTATGTTTGACACTTTCAATTTACTCAAATGCAGGATTTTTTTTAAAGTGAAGATAACATAAAATATGCTTATTTTAGATGAAAATGAATAGAGTAATTTAATAATTTAGGTATAAATACTATAAAATGCCCCACAACTTTACTGCTGTTTACTTCACTGAAAGTAAGTGTTATTACATTTCTTTCTTAAAAATAAAACATTTACTACTTTGTTGTTTTGGGGTCAAATTTGCCCCAAGGAGCTTGAGTGTGATTCTTAAATGCACAAGGGTTAAACAACAGTGTGTATTTTAACATTTATGGACTGTCCCCGTTCACCCATTACTGTAAGTGCCTTACTGTAACCATGATATTTGCTGCTTTTTTTTTTTTTTTTTTTTTTTTAAATAAAAGAGGGATGGCAATCAACATTACCATTATACCTTATACACCTAATGCATTCCTGTCGATTGAGCTTAACTTTTGAACTATGGAACCATGAATATTCTTTTAATATGGTTAAATGACTCAAATTTGCTTCTAGCTATCTTCAAAAAGTGCAGAGTCTTAATCTTTATAATTTTTCTAAATTAAATTAGATTTTGAGTCCCAGATGTGGTTGCAGTCTTTCAGAATCCACTGTAAAAGTAAAACAAACCACAAAAAAACAGTAGTTATATTAACTTGCAAATGTACTTACAACTGATGCAGTTTATTTTGAGTACATATTATAATATCCCAAAAATGTTATTTAAATAAATTTCCATGAAAACATGTACCGTAAGAGCTTGACAAATATTCAGAAACATGGTGAGATAAGAAGAAACAAAATAGGGAGTAGAGACGGACTCATTGGAATAGCAGAATAAAGTAAAAATAAGACCACAAAGGAGCAAAGGACAAGAGCAGTATGGAATAAAACTTGCGACCTGCCGAGACAGGTGGTGGCAGATAGCAGTGAGGCTGCGACCGGTGCCCCTGCAGAGTCTCTTAATTGGCTGAGGGATATCTACTTTCCTCCCTGATTCTGTGAGCACCAGTCCTGAACTCCATTACCATCCTAACACATCGATTAACTTCCTGTCGAAACGCACCACTGCACAACAAACAGCCCACAATTTATTATTTATGTCCAGTATTGAATTTTTTATCTCTCTTTATGAGACCCAGATACTTTGTGGACATACATTGAAATCAACTCTAATAGATTATGCTTACGAAAGTAAAAAGTAACACCAAAATGTGGAAACCATTATGAGGTTTGATTTCATACATATTCTTGCCTAGACTGGAGACGGCAAGACCGAGGCTCAGAGTTTTAATTTAGTTAAATTTGACTGGAGCCTGATCAAACACCCATGCACTCCATCTAAATCTTTATTCATTAAACTCAAACTTTTATCAATCAAATTATCTGCAACAACTCCCCCACTTCCATCAACTCACGCTGAGACACCAGTCCCTATTGGCTGCTGACACACAATTTATAAAACAAAACCAGCCACTTTATATCACTTGTTGACAGAATTTGAAATGTCTTCCCTTGTTACAATGTTAAAATATTTTCTCCAGTTTCAGTACACAGTTACACTATCAAAATATTGCATTGTTTGAGTGGCCTGAGATGTCAGCAGCCTCAGCCAATGAGGTGTGGCTTTTTTTTGTCTAATGAAAAATGGGAGGAGTGTTTAGGAAACCTGTTTGGAAACAATAATTATTTTGCCATTTTGTTTGTTGCTGCTTTAAATCTTAAAGCAGGGCTCAATGCAAAGTATTCTTTGTATTGGCCCGGTCGGTTCAGATTTTTAATTGGCCTGTCAAAATTTTCATTAGTCAACCCAACCACCAAGAATCTATTATTCTTGTGTTCTTATGTGTGCATTAATAATTATCAGCAACATGTTCAAATGAAAAAATTTGGGATTGTCCCACAATGTGAATGTGGAATGTGCAGGGATCATTAATATGTTGCGCAGGACGTGCAATCCTGCTCCGAAATGAATGGTCTTTTTTTCCCCCGTAATTTTCGACACATTAGTAATAGATGCTGCAAAGACACTTGGAACAGAGCGAGTACAATTTTTGGGAATGTGCTCATGCGACAGTGCCTCGCCAAGTCCAGTCCTGTATATGATGCACGCACTGATTCACTGCTTCTGCTTTTGATGTAAATACATTCATTCATTAACATGAGCGCAGAAAAAAAAATATGCTTCGCTTCTGTCCTGCTTTGGCATGCAGTGTAAAAAAGGTTTAAGTATTTTAATCTTGCCAGGACGACTATGGCCAACAGCACACCTGTAGGGGGTGATGTACCTGCCGTCTCAGGGTCAGGATCAATCCTGTAGTTGAAGGAGAGCGCACAGCCTCTCTCTGTCACCTGGAAGGGGAAAAAGCTCTCAAACAGGTCGACTCCTGCTTCAGCACAGCCAATCACCTCATCGGGACGGCCGACCCCCAGCACCAGCCTGGCACAAAAACAGCAAACAGTGTCAACGCACTGTATACTTCACAAATGATAGGCATACAATATTTTGTTGAATTCATATTTAAAGATGAATTAATCATGCTACTATGCATTCAACAGGCAATTCTAAAGCTTTGGATCTATTAAGTGCATTTTTCCTATTGGCTTGGGAATACTTTTTCAGTAAACCTCAGAAAATGACAGATTACAGTGAACCTTAGTGATAAATCAAAACTCAGTTCTGCCAAGAGTAAATCTTTAAGCATAATACAAAACTAGTGCATGTGCAGTTTTTTGTGCAGTCCTTTACAACAAGGCTCATTGGAGATCCAATATCTCAAACTTGACAACAAAATCATACATGGAAGCATGGAAAGTGTTTTTGAGATAAGACTTATAAGTTTTGGAAAGGTGAACAAACAAGTAAAATGAGGAATCTACAGAGACTTACAAAATATTATTTCTTATATAAAACATAATTATATGAAACTTAAATCAGAGTAGCTCAAGCAGGTCATATAGCAGTGTCTAAATAAAGTATTAAGATTTGGAAAAATCTGAAACATTGACATAAAATTAATAAGAAATATTTAGTATTCTGCACTATATCCAAGTCATTAATTAAATGAGCCAATTTGTGACATTGACCATGTAAACTTCTTTATAGAAAAGATCAGAATTCCTTGCTTCTGTTGAAACAAACAAGATGCTTTTTCTGAAATCATTCTGGGATAACATGGATCGTCCGTTTTTGCACAAATTTAAGGAGACCATAACAGTTCCAATGCATGCTATGATTAAAGCAAAAGTTGACAAACTGAGAAATTCTGAAATTCATGTACATTTTTCAAATAACCTTTCATTCACACTAAATTTGGAATGAAGTGAACTGTTCAATTAGAAATATGCAAAATAGAAGCATTATCATGAGTGGACTTTTGAATCCCACTGTAGAACAGTGTGAAATCGCATAATTAACTAATAATGGAAAACATTCTGTAGCACAAACACAAATACTGAAATTACACTGAACCTCATGTCATATTCTAAACCCAAACAATGTCATTCAGCCAGTTTGCAAGCCAATCTTGTACAGCTCCAGTTTTTTGTGACCTGATGTTCATTCATACATCCAAAGGAAATGTCTGATTCTAACAACACTATAAATTCCAGTGAGAGGCACCCTTCTTAAAGAGGATGCATCTACATCCATAGTGCCTATCGTTCTGTCTTTATCTGGTTCTCTCTGTGCGATTCTGTAACCTCCCAGTCAATCGTTGGTGAATCAGAGAAATAGATCATTACAGCACTATGAAGTTTGCCCCTGAAACCACTATAACCCCAGCAGTCCCAGATTCCCCAGAAGGGGGAGGTGGTTGGTATGACTCCCAAAGTGATGGAGTGTTACTATGGTTGCTGAAAATCTCAAGTGCAATCTGAGAGCACAGTTGCAGTGCTCACTACTCCCTACACACTCAGCAGGCGATATCAGTAGAAGTTGACTTCACTTGACAAAATTGTTCGTTTTGAATTCGTTCATTTAGAATGCACATGTTAGGAGTTTTGGATATTATGACATAACATATTTGTATGTTAAATTACATGCATTTAAAAAAAAAAAGACAAGCATGCTTATATAAATATAAATTACATATTAAATTAATATATTTTGTCATATTCTAAACAATTTAGTTTAGTGATAAATAACTGTTAGTGTTTATGAATAAATTAAATATGATTAAGTACATTTATAATACAGTTAAGATCTTAAATTTGCAGCCCTCTTTTGTCTCATAAGTTTACACACCACATTCAACAGTTATATGAGCAACTATGAGATAAAATATAATATTTTGTTATTTAGTACTGACCTTCAGAAGATACATAAGAGAAATTTACATACTGTATATCCCACAAGACAAAATAATAACAATCTACAAAAGTCATCATGTTTACATCCCCTTGGTTCTTAATATATAGTGTTGCCTTTTTGAGCATCAATACATTTTGGCACCTTTTGAAATAGTTGTATTTGAGTCCCTTATTTTCCTAAGTGTCAAAAACTAAACATCTATAGCCAGATATCCATGGTTTCGAAAAACTCAAATGTGCAGAAGGTTCACTCAAAAAAAATCCAGCACATGGAGGATTTTTTAAAGAACAGTGGGCAGCTTCACACAAGGACCTACAGAGCTGAAATGATCTCCTAAAAATATTTGTTTGTGTTCAGCAGAAGATAGTCTGTATGAGGTGGAAATTTGCATAGACAACTACTTTACCTTGGCTTTTCTTGGGGAAGCTCTGCAGTTGTTGCTCTGATCAACTGGCTCCTTACATCCTGGTCCATGGCAGGAGAATGAAATCCGTCCAGGACAAATCCACCCACAGGACGTTTGGCAGTCTCTCGTGCCGATCTGAGCCTCTCCTCCATGATGTCTCCACCCTCCACAACTCCAAATATCACAGCCTGTTTTAATTCCTGTGGACAATTTGTGAGCAAACACAATTACACTTATGACACCCACCTGTCACAAGCAACTAGAACTGTTCATTAAATAAGTCTTCTAAGTATTTTAGACACATCAGCAGTTTTCGTGATTTTAATTATTTTGCAGCAGTCCTATTCAGTACCCCAGCACACTTATATTTGATACTGCGTAATTTAAAAGTATGCCAAGTTTGTATGTACATGCCATCTTTGCAAAATCTTTTAACTTTCAAAGAACAAAAAAGAAATTATGATCTCAACCTAAATACCAAGATCCATTTAATGCCATTAGTGATGTAACTCAAATGTAATTAAACAATAAGCTGGCCAATTAAAAAAAATTGTAAACTGCAAAGTGAACAAAACTGTAAATAGCACCTTTTCACTAAAAGTACAGAACACCTGACTCTGGCATAGGATGAGTGTGGCTTACGTCCCTTCTAAGCAAAATTTGTCCTGCAGTCACTGACAGGTATTCAGTACTCTAAAAATCAGTGTTTGTGCGTATAGACCTGGCTTTTCTGGTGCAATAACAGACACTCATCCAGATGGGCCAGAGTCCTGTCTACTGCTTTGCGGACTCTCTTGCGAGAGGTATTAGTCTGCCAGGTTTCTCCGTCTGCCATGCTCTGATAGCAGTCAGGCTGGATAGCTGCCTGAATTGCCATGAAGCGAGCCGCTGTCAGCTCTATCCTTCCACCGCTACCCCATACTGACACTGTCTGTTAAATAATACACAAACCATTAAGCACCTCACAATTAGCAGTAAAACACTGGCAGAGCTTTTCGATGACACAGAAGCTTCATCCCTAAGCCAAAATGCAGTAGTTGAAATGCAATGAGATTTTACTAAATGTAATGATTAAATGGAATTTGAGTTGGTCTCAGTGACAAAAGAAGCCAAAAACATTAATTTGATACGGTTCTTTAACCTTGTTGGTGATGTGACCAGCAGGGCTGGGGTTTGCAGAATCGTGCAGAGAGCAGAAAAGCACAGTATCATGAAGACCTGAGGAGAGAAACCATCAACTTCATATTAACTTAAAGGAATAGTGCACTCAAAAATGACAATTCTCTCATCATTTACTCACCCTCATGCCATCCCAGATGTGTATGACTTTAGGTCCATAAAATGCAAGTGAATGGGTGCCAACATTTTGAAGCTCCAAAAATCACATAAGTCAGAATAAAAGTAATCCATAAGACTCCAGTGATTAAATCAATGTCTTCAAAAGCGATATGATTGGTGTGGTGAGAAACAGATCACTTTCACATTCTTCTTGCGTTTTTGTTGATTCATATTCTTCATGCATATACCCCTCTACAGGGCAAGACTTTCAAGCAAAAAAAGATTACATTTTGAACAGTTTCTCCCCCACGCCTATCATATCACTTTTGAAGACATTGATTTAACCACTTGTGTCTTATGGATTACTTTAATGATACCTTTATGTGCTTTTTGGAGCAAATTTTGGCACCCATTTACTTGCATAGAATGGACCTACAGAGCTGAAATATCTTCTAATAATCACCATTTGTGTTCAGCAATAGAAAGAAAGTCATACACAATTGGGATATCATGAGGGTGAACTAACCCTTTAATATTAAAGCAAGTCAGTTCATTCTGTGGCCATCTTGGTAACACTACCAGAAGGCCGTTTGTCAAGATTACGTCTCAATAACATATTTAAAATCCGCAATAAAATATAAAATATTGCATCATAAATTGTGCTTCTTTAGTTTAAAACATTTCGCAAAAAAACAACAAAAACATATATATATATTTTTTAAGGCTTTTTCAGTTAACGTGCATACACAATCTAGATTAACCGCTCGTCAAAAAGGTGTTTGGCTATTTTAACTGAAAGGTTTGGACTTCTATTTCCACAGTCACCATATTTAATGTTACAATTTCTCCCTTTTGTTTTTCTATGAGTGGTCTTACTCCTCATAACGTCTTTGACATGAATCACGTCAGTGTAATAGCTGATTAGGCCTCTTTTGTAACTAGCACAACTCGAGAAGCTACTTGAATCAAAACAACACGTCTTGTCTAGGGATGGAAATGACTCTAAAATGATTGCGTTTAATCGTCAGGTTAGGGAATAGCAGTATAAATCTTCTAAATCTACTTTGATATCTTTGAAATGGCAGACAAAAATTCTACAACGAACTGTAAAATACACATCCATGTTCATCTTTTAGTAAATACTCAGCAGTGATGGAATACTTGAGTATAGTCAAATGCAATCAGGCAGAACACTGGCTCATTATGACAACACTATTTAGAGGCAAAATAAACAACAAAGTGCTCGACTCATTCTGAAGATATAAAAATGCATTTATATGGAGATTAGAACACATTGGAGTATACATTTGCATAGAGTGTCCAACCTAATTTAACTTTAGTGCTTGTGCCGTTTCACCTAATCTACAGTGAAAACTCATGTATGAAAGGAACATAAAGGAATCTAGAGCCCATGGAAGCACTGGATGTACAGTGCATCCGGAAAGTATTCACAGCGCTTACATTTTTCCACATTTTGTTATGTTACAGCCTTATTCCAAAATGGATTTAAATTATTTTCATCAAAATTCTACAAACAATACCCCATAATGACAACGTGAAATAAGTTTGTTTGAAATCTTTGCAAATTTATTAAAAATAAAAAAAATACATAAAAATAAAAAAATCACATGTACATAAGTATTCACAGTCTTTGCCATGACACTCAAAATTGAGCTCAGGTGCATCCTGTTCCAACTGATCATCCTTGAGTCCACCTGTGGTAAATTCAGTTGAATGGACATGATTTGGAAAGGCACACACCTGTCTATATAAGGTCCCACAGTTAACAGCGCATGCAGAGCACAAACCAAGCCATGAAGTCCAAGGAATTGTCTGTAGACCTCCGAGACAGGATTATATCGAGGCACAGATCTGGGGAAGGGTACAGGAACATTTCTGCAGCATTGTAGGTCCCAATGAGCACAGTGGCCTCCTTATATAGTGCTTTTTTTAAGGCTACCAAAGCGCTTTACGCCGTGTCCCAATCACCCATTCACGCACACGCGTACATCAATGGCGGCAGAGCTGCCATGCAAGGCGCTAGCCTGCCATTGGGAGCAACTCTGGGTTCAGTATCTTGCCCAAGGACAATTCGGCATGTGGAGTCATGTGGACCGGGAATCGAACCGCCAACCCTGCAATTGGCAGCCAACCCGCTCTACCAACTGTGCCACAGCCGCTGTAAATGAAAGAAGTTTGGAACCACCAGGACTCTTCCTAGAGCTGGCCGCCCGGCCAAACTGAGCGATCGGAGGAGAAGGGCCTTAATCAGGGATGTGACCAAGAACCCGATGGTCACTCTGACAGAGCTCCAACATTTCTCTGTAGAGAGAGGAGAACATTCCAATAGAACAACCATCTCTGCAGTACTCCACCAATCAGGCCTGTATGGTATGGACTGGGGCGAAGGTTCATCTTCCAACAGGACAACAACCCTAAGCACACAGCCAAGATAACAAAGGAGTGGCTATGGGACAACTCTGTGAATGTCCTTGAGTGGCCCAGCCAGAGCCCAGACTTGAACCCGATTGAACATCTCTGGAGAGACCTGAAACTGTGCACTGATGCTCCCCATCCAACCTGATGGGGCTTGAGAGGTCCTGCAAAGAAGAATGGGAGAAACTGCCCAAAAATAGGTGTGCCAAGCTTGTAGCATCATACACAAAAGACTTAAGGCTGTAATTGGTGCCAAAGGTGCTTCAACAAAGTATTAAGCAAAGGCTGTGAATACTTGAGTACGTGATTTTTACATATGATTACGTTTTTTATTTTTAATACATTTGCAAAGATTTCAAACAAACTTCTTTCACATTGTCATTATGGGGTATTGTTTGTAGAATTTTTAGGTTTGTAGAATTTTTAGGAAAATAATTAATTTAATGAATTTGGGAATAAGGCTGTTACATAACAAAATGTGGAAAAAGTGAAGCGCTGTGAATACTTTCCAAATGCACTGTAAGTGAACTTTAAACTGACCGACACAAAATGTACATCATGTTTTCTTTTGGTAATTAAAGAAATGGGTCATTTGCAGCTGCCCCAGGTCACACTTTGAAATGTCACACTCTCAACAGTTCTACAACTTAATGTTGTGAATGCAATTACATTTCTGATTTAATGTGGATTGCTGAAGGCAAAGTCCAAAACAGAATATAAACCTTCTTTCCATTTTGCTTGCAAAATGAGAACTAAAAATGTTTTTGTATCTTTGATATGCACCTAAGTATGAATACAGAATTTGTTTTATATGATCACTTAGTAGTCAATGAGGGGGATAAAAAGTTCAAGCAAAGGTGAGCAAGAATTTTGAAGATGTTATTTTAGATTACATTTTATTATCCTCTAGGGGCCCAGCAACTTATTTTTGGCCTCTGTAGACCAGACCTGCCACAGTCCTGATCTCATGGGCTTTAAATTTGGCCATAATAACAGAGATCACTTTTTTTTTTATTATTTAAAAATTGGAAGTGTGTTATTTTTTGTATTTTGTCATTATCATTCCATTCGATTTATTGTTTTTCCAAATAAACATGTTTAGAAATACAGTTGAAGTCAGAAGTTAACATACACAGATTTAATATTTGCAGAGTATAGTTTTGGGAAGTCGTTTAGGACATCTAAATTATGCATGACATGAGTAATTTTTCCAACAATTGTTTACAGACAGATTGTTTCACTTTTAATTGACTAGATCACAATTCCAGTGGCTCAGAAGTTTACATACACCAAGTTAACTGTGCCATTAAGCAGCTTGGAAAATTCCAGAAAATTATGTCAAGCCTTTAGACAATTAGCTTCTGATAGGTGGTGTACTGAATTGTAGGTGTATCTGTGGATGTATTTTAAGAACTACCTTCAAACTTAGTGCCTCATTGCTTGACATCATGAGAAAATTAACTGAAATCAGCCAAGAACTCCACAAGTTTGGTTCATCCTTGGGTGCAATTTCCAAATGCCTGAAGGTACCATGTCCATCTGTACAAGCAAGAGCACGCGAGAATAAACACCACTGGACTATTCAGCCATCATACCACATTCAGTCTCCTAGAGATAACATAGTTTGGTGCGAAAAGTGCAAATCAATCCCAGAACAACAGCAAAGGACCTTGTGAAGATGCTGGAGGAAACAGGTAGACAAGTATCTATATCCACAGTAAAAACAAGTCCTATATTAACATAACCTAAAAGGCTGATCAGCAAAGAAGATGCCAATGCTCCAAAACCGCCATAAAAAAGCCAGACTACAGTTTGCAAGTGCACATGGGGACAAAGATCTTACTTTTTGTAGAAATGTCCTCTGGTCTAATGAAACAATGGAACTGAACTGTTTGGCCATAATGACCATCATTATATTTGGAGGAAAAAGGGTGAGGGTTTGCAAGCCAAAGAACACCATCCCAACCGTGAAGCAGGGGGTGGCAGCATCATGTTGTGGGGGTGCTTTGCTGCAGGAGGGACTGGTGCAACACAAGGAAAATTGTGTTGATATATTGAAGAAAAATCTCAAGACATCAGCCAGGAAGTCCAAAATGGACAATGACCCCAAGCATACCTCCAAAGTTATGGCAAAATGGTTTAAGGACAACAAAGTCAAGGTATTGGAGAGGCCATCACAAAGCCCTGACCTCAATCCGATAGAAAAATTTTGGGCAGTACTGAAAAAGCATGTGCGAGCAAGGAGGCCAACAAACCTGACTCCATTACACCAGTTCTGTCTGGAGGAATGGGCCAAAATTCCAGCAAATACTAACAAAGTGTATGTAAACCTGACACACTAGGAATGTGATGAAACAAATAAAAGCTGAAATAAATAACTCTATCTACTATTATTCTGACAATTTACATTCTTAAAATAAAGTAGTGATCCTAACTGACCTATGACAGGGAATGTTTTCTATGATTAAATGTCAAGAATTGTGAAAAACAATTAAATGTATTTGGCAATTAAAAGTTTGTAAATGTGTATGTAAACGTCTGACTTCAACTGTAGTTTTATAAAAGCTTAAAATTGATTTATGAATGAAAAACATATTTTTTCCATAAAATATTTTGCCTTGATACCCAATGCCTCGATAACGGAGTTCAGGTGTCCTCGATCATTTAGTTTGTGATACACTCATTAATATAATATTACACTATTAGGCCAAAAGAATGTGTACACCCCATCTAATTAACAAGTTTGGTTACTTAATTCCTGCAAACGGAGTGAACTGCTAACCTGCAAACTTTCTGACACCTTCTTTGAATTCCTCCAGGACCTCATGATGCTCTGCACTGAAAAGAAACAACCAATAAGAAAGTGTTCAGTGAGGTGACGTCCTAAAGGTTAAAGCTGAAGTGTGTAATGTCTGCACCACCGAACAGCTTTTTGTAGTTTGCTGTGTTGGGATAGACAGGCCGCTCAAAACAGAGCGCCGAAGAGCCACACTTAACAGTTTTAGAGGAAATCAACCTATGAATGGCTCACTTAAAATTATGTTTGAACAATAAGCTGGGATAGGTGAAAGTACTTTAACATCCCAAAAAGAGCCACTTAGATTTCCAAACATTAAGGGTTCAGTCCACTGGTACCAAGAAAGAGAACCAAGAAGTGTGATTACAATTCTAATCATATCCGCACCCTTAAAAACAACATTGCTTTTTGAACTTTCAAATGTTGTGAACTGATACAAATTTTTTCAGACTTTTGGTTAAATTAAAATATTGAGCTACTGGCCAAAGAATCAATCCATATATCTCTGAACAACTAGAGTATGGACAACTAGATTCTTACAGACTATCCATGGTCACTTGTGTGACTGTGGGCAGGTTATTCAAAGTGTGTAAAGTGTCCTGGGTCAGATGGGGCACAGTTGCACATCGTGTGTACAGAAGACACCCGGGCACCTCTAGTGAGTGTTGCCCTGTTTTCCCCAATCCAGACAAAACCCCTAGACGACATCCCTGGACCACTCGAGACAATTCCAGCTGCATCGCACCAGAGGAACAGTGTCTTGACCTTATGCGAGTGTTACTGGGATCTAGACAGAGGAAATAACAGTTTGTCAACTGCAGAGACAATATTTTCAATTTTTTTTCAGGAAACATTTTCCTGAGAGCCACATTAGTGATTATGAAAAGCAAATATGTACATATTTGCATTATAAATCTAAGTTTCCCCCTTTCACAATATTCAGACTGAGGTATTTATCCAAATAAAAGCACCACCCACGTTTACTTGTTACGTTAGTAATGAATGGATTTGTGTCTACGAAGGTTCTAGCACAAATGTGTAATGCAAACAGATGTATCAATAACAGAGCCAGTTTATAGCAAGCGAGGGACATTAATCCAGCAATTAGATATAAAAAGAAGGGAGATAAAACTCTACAGCTTTCCAACATGGATATATAAGTTTATTACACAGCAAGGAACAGTATATTATCTGTATTGTTAAAGAAACAAAAACATCACGACCCATGCACAAACAGATTAAACGCAGTAGAAGCCTCTCACGCTTACCAATTAAACGTTTACTGCTTCAGAAACCAGAACATGTGAGAACTTGAGGTCGCAGAATTATTTCGCAGCGCTCGCGTTTTTCCCCCCACCCGTATTCCGGTATCTCCTATACGTCACCAGCTTGACGACGCATTCTGATTGGATGGCTACCGATTCTATAACTTCTGATACTCTGTCGTTCCGACAGTAGAAAACTTTTTGTGTTTTTCTTTTTATTAATAGTAAATTGATGAATAAATGAACTCGAAAGAAAATTGTTTGGTTACATGTGACATATCACTTTGTCCTGAACAATAATGAGCAATATGAAACCGATTTTGCCTGGCTCCCACATTTATGGTTTCACTGAATGCCAAATATAAGAATATAATAAATATCATTGGAACCATCACTTCCCATAAGAGAATGTGTATTTATTTTTTATTTTTCGTAATTAACTATTTCAGATTTTTCTGAGAATGCTGGGGAAAATAAATACATAATTACGTAGAGATGGAATGTGAAGAAATTCAGTTTTACATAGAAAATGTTTATTTTTTAATACTGATTTTTTTTTTTAAATAAATAAATAGTGCCAATAGTTACAGAATCACCCATTTATCTGAAAAAAAAACGTATTTGTAAAAGTGAAATTAAACAGTTGTTCATTTGCATATGGGAGGAAGCTTATTCATTTGAAGCCATGCAGCAGTAATATAGTTTTACAGTGAACTGAAGTACAGTAAGCACATAGCAACCCTTGGAACTGAAAATATTTCATGGTCATTTTATTCAATTTAAAGCAGAACTTGAATTGATTGAATAATATATGGAATCAGATGCATTATTATAATTATAAGGCAGCAAGGTTGGAAAACAACATTTTTAATTAAGAGCTGACAGTGTATTTCTCACTTTTCTGCAAGCTAAGAAATAAAAAAAACTTAAATTATGTCTTACCATATTCCTAGAAACAGACTAATATTTTCCTTTTTCTACTTTAAATCTATACGTTCACTTTCACTTTAAAAAAAAAGTAGATTTAAATATTGATCTGTTTCTCACCCACACCTGTCATATCACTTCTGAAGATACGGATTTAACATCTGGAGTCTTGTGGATTACTTTTATGCTGTCTTTATGTGCTTTTGGTGCTTCTGAGTTTTAGTCACCATTCACTTGGATTGTGAGGATTTTCAGTACTGAGATATTCTTCTAAAAATGAGTGGTGTTGGCATAGTGGGCTAAAGCACATAACAGTTTATCAGAAGGTTGTTGGTTCGATCCCCACAGTTACCACCATTGTGTCCTTGAGCAAGGCACTTAACTCCAGGTTGCTCTGTGGGGATTGTCCCTGTAATAAGTGCACTGAAAGTCGCTTTGGATAAAAGCGTCTGCCAAATGCATAAATGTAAATGTAAAAATATCTTTGTTTGTTTTCTGCAGTCATACACATCTGGGATGGAATGAGGGTGAGTAAATGATGAGAGAATTTTCATTTTTGGATGAACTATTCTTTTGTTCTAATTGATCATTTGAAATATTATTATTCTTAATAAACATGTAATTTACATGACTTTTAATGTCTTGATATTAAGTTTGCTACTCAAACACACATCTTGAGTATTTAATTTAAGTTTAAACACTACCTGTAGTTAAGGGTCCTAAATTATTAAAAACTAATTGCAGAATGAATTAATGATGAGAAGTTAAATAAAAGAAGTGGTAAATTATGTTGCATATCGTGTATTGAGCTGTATGGAATATACTGTATAGTAAATAGGTATATCAGTATAGGACCGAAAACAGTAAAAACACACATTTGCTGGAAGCTGCGATATTACATCGTCCTCGTTATAATATTAATCGACAAAGCTTTAAACATCTTATTTAAATGCATGTGGTAGTCGAATTTAAAATTAGCACTGAACTTCGAAATTAGTGTCTGTTTTCTTTTCTGCAACTTATAAGATATGATGTCCATCTGTGTTATGGTTACTAAGGCGATATGAACGACTTCTCAACTGGCCAATGGCAGACCACTTGTTAGTAGCTCAGTAGCCAATCCGAACGCAGGAGGCGGGACCTGTCAGAATAGGGGTGGGGTAAAAGAACAGAAGTCTCACATTTACGACGTCATGTCGTCATATTCAATTCTAGCAGAGGGGCTCAAAACACAGAGCAAAGGCAGTTTATATATACATATAAATGCATTTAGAATTGTATTTATTTAAGCGTATAAATATTTATTTGAGTACTTATTTGTTACATCTGAAATTTAATAGCTATGTAATGTTTAATGAGAAGTCGTTTACTCAGCCGCATGTTGATGATTATAAATTAGGCAACATGTAACGTCATTACGTTACATACTATGTAGCTTTTGAACAATAAACAGACATAATAAACACACCTGGTAAGCTATTATTATGTCTGTTTATTGTGTTATAACCTCTTATTCCATTGAGCCATTATCTCGATTAAAAATCAAGTGCAATTGGCAGTTAACATCAGGCCAAATATCTATTAATTGTAAAGAACATATTATATACTACACAAACACACGTTTGTATCTTTAGTAATGTTGTTGCTGCTTTCATACGTTACTACCTATGCGCGTGACGACCGTTTCCGTGGTTACAAAGTAAACGCTTCAGTCCACATCAGTTCCTGTTGGGATTTGTAGTTCTTTTTGCGCACTGAATCGTCTTAGATATTTTAAGCTGCTCTGCGCAAACTACACATCCCACAGTTCATACCTGAGGTGTAAAGTTTCTCACGGTAGTTCACGAGCTGTTTTTAGAAGAGAAATCTAACATTTGTATTACCAATATTGTAATGATAAAAATAAAATGCAAACATGTAAAAGTATCTTTTAGCTAATATTACCCAAACGCATGTCCATACTAGCGATCATGGCATTTCCCATTCACAGACCAGATGTTTTTCGTTGGAAAAAAAGTACCAAGACTAAAACAGCAGGCAGCCGTAAGGCAAGTAAAATCATTTTTATTTTTATTTTATCTTACTCTGTTTATTTCCATGTCTAACATTCATTTAAATAGAAGCTATTAAAATCCATTATGTGCTATTAAATTACACAACGGAGGTGTGTGGCATTTCATAACCTTGTGTCCTTTAAAGTGAAGCTGGCACACATCACTGTTTTGATAACTGGAGCTTTGCGTAGTTCACGGATCCCAAGATTTAGCTCACTGATAATGTTTTTTCTTCATTTCCAGTATGTTTTCCATTTTACAATATTAAGCCAGAGGTATTAATTCAAATAAAAGAGATACCCAGTTTATATTTGGTCATGAACATTATTTATAACAAGTAATGAATGGATTTGTGGCTCAACTGAAGGATTTAGCTTAAATGTGCATGGCAAACCAACATGTGCATCCAGGGATTATATGTGTGTAAGGCTAGTGTGACAAGCATTCATATCAATTTATATGAACTGAAAGGCATCTGCAACGTTAGTAACCTATTGGTTCTGTTTGAATTGATACAGTGGGCAGAGCTGAATTTCTATCTCTAATATTGCAGGTGCAGCTGAATGAGAATGATATAAAACAGTGGGTAAAGGTAAGGCTTATGTACATTTGAGTGATTTGAGTGTGTAGTGTAATGCTGAATAAAAGCATGCATCTGTGTTTGTTATTTTGTGGGTATAATTTTCTTCTCATCAACTATCTTTTGCATTCTTACTCTTCTCAGAGGGTGGAGATTGCTTCAGAGTTTGCTGTAGCTGAGGTGTTTTCCATGAAGAAACCACATAGTGATAAACACAGTATGACGCTGCAGAGCATAGAGCAGCTACAGGATCATGATGATGCGTACAGTGAAGGTGCACTTAAAACAATTGAAATCCTGCACATAATGCAGACTTTTAAAATGACATGATGCATAAAACCATACTTATGTGGTGATGCTTTATGGTTTGCATCCTTATACTTTTATTCTACAGCTCAGTCCATTCTAAGCGAGTGGATGAACCAGAAGTTACGCCTGGAGCTTGAAATGGATGATGATGAGGATGAAGAGGAAATTGATTCCAGAAAAGTTGACAATTCAGAATCCACACAATTTGTTAAGATTACACAACCCAGCTATAATAACTTTGATGGTACGAATTCTTTAATTTTCCTTAAATGTATTTAAATTTGATCAAAATTAAAACAGGAGGTAATAAATCACAGAAATGAAAAAAAAACTGTCAAGGTTACATTAACTGAGCTTTTTTCAATCCATTCTTTTTCTCTCTTTTTATTAGACATGTACTCTCACCTAGTGAAGGAAGAAGATGAATCTGTAGTGCACAATTTCCTCCAGGACCTGATGGAAACAGAGGTGTTAGACTTGGGGATAGTGGAGGACCTCAAAGTGGACTCGGACAAAAATAGGAAGAAATGGAGGGACCCCAGTATTACCATGGAGATGCGTCATAAGCAGGTAAAGGAGAACCGCTCATGTAGAGATGCGGAGAGAGACAAACTGCGCAAAGAGAAGGAAGTGATAAGGGAGGCACGAGAGGAGGCATGGCGACTGGAACAAGAGAAGCAACGAAAGAAGAAACAGGAGGCTCATAGACAGGAAGAGATAATACAGCTGGAGATGATTCGCTTGCGCAAAGAGATGGAGGAGAAGAGGAATGTGGAGCAGCTTGCACGAAACATGTACAGTAATCACATTTTCACCCAGACAAAATGTGCAGTTTGCATTATAGTATTGATTAGTTAATACCCATAGACCAAAATGAAAAGGTCTTCCTTTCCTGTTATGACCAGTCAGAATATCATGTTATATAGTAGTAACAAATATGTTGACCCCAAAAAGTATGTGAACACTGAAGCCACATTTATAAATATTTAAATGGCATTTAATTAGATAACAACATATTAAACCAAATGATGCTGAACCTTTTCTCAGAAATAACAAATTTAGCCATACATAGCCATTTTTGCCAATTCATTTAATCAAGATCCCAAGGTAATTTATTGTGGATGTACAAAGTCAGTTCACCTTAAAGGAACAGTTCACCCAAAAATAAAAATGCACAGATGTTTAGAACATTCTCGACTCTTTTGAGCGTGTTCAGCTCAAGGTTGTTGTGACCACACCAGACGGCCAGCTTTTCAACCTCTGCATGCAAACTCGTGACCATCATGGATGAGGCCAATGACCTGAAGAATATCTCACCTCTGTGTGTCCTCACAATGCAAGTAAATGGTGGCCAGAACTTTTAAGGTCCAAAAAGCATATGAAGGCAGCATATAAGTAATCCATACATTTCCTGTGGTAAAATCTGTGTCTTCAGAAGTGATATGATAGGTGCGGGTAAGAAACACATCAATATTTGAGTCATTTTATATTATAAATGTCCACTTTCACCATTCCTCTCGCATTGAATGGACCAACAGAGCTGATATATTCTTCTAAAAATATTTGTTTGTGTTCAGTGGAAAAAATAAAGTCATACACATCTGGGATGGCATGAGGGTGAATAAATGATGAGAATAGTTTCTTATGTGGGTAAACTATTCCTTTAATTTCACACACGTATAGTTTCCAAATACTTTTTGTTTTCATTTTAAACTGTTTTTCATTATATTTGTTATTTAATTATTTAAAACCTATCAAACTTCTTTTTATGTTTTTCTTAAAGTGTTCTTGTGCTATCTTTAATATAAATGCCGCTTGATTTGTTATCTCGTGTAGTGATATTCTTACATTTTTAAACATGGCTTGAGAGGACAGATACTTTTTTGGGACTGTACATAGTTTTCAAATTTTAAAGCGAAATTTAGATTTTTTTTTTTTTTTTTACTATTATTATTTTTAATGATGCATGACTGTAATAATATTGAACAGGGAAAGAGACCGGCTTCAGAAACACAGCTCCGTCATTCCAAAAACCCACAATTCCATCACACTGAAGAAACAGGACAAAGACCTTCAACTCAAGCTGAAGAAGCTGGAAGCCAAAGTTCACCTTCATAATTTGCAGGTTAGAACACAAGGACAGTAATTTAATGACATTCCATTCAGTACACTCTTATGTGGTTTTTCACTGGTTGTGTATCTGTTTGTTTTAGCGCATGCACAGCCATTTTTCTGGCTGGTACTCAGTGATATTGGAGAGAAGGGTACGCATGGGCAAAGCAGCAGCACTGTGTGATTGGAGGAGGCAGCTGAGTGCATGGCGGGCATGGCGGGCTCTAGTATGGACCATGAGAGAGGAGAAAGAAGCTGAGAAAACTGAAAAGGAGCTGAGACATGAACACAGGCAGGGGGGGCTCAAAACAATGCTATTTATAGAGCATGTCATGCTGAACATTAAATATGAAACACCCTTATTTTAAGGCTCTTAAACCAAAAGATTAGACTAAAAGAGCATTAGAATTGTTTAAAAGGGTTTTATTTAATCTTTACAGTGATAGTCTGGTTTTAAGTCATATCTGTCATTCACACAGACGGTGTCGGCAGGCAGTTGAGAGTGACCGCAGGAGGCTTTTGAGGCGTTGCCTTAGTGATTGGCGTGTGTGGTGCCGGATGGAACGTGAACGTAAGGAGCTTCTCAAACAACAAAATGAAACCAGGCGTAAAATGACGGCTCTAATCAATGCAGCAGCCTCTGGGAAACTAGGGACAGAGAATTCAATACCTCCACCAATAACCAACCCACCTGAAACAGTCATTCATTCAGAAAGCATCAACCACCAGGTGATGAGATATACTATAATCCATTTTATTTACTGTATTAGAAAAGTAGTTATTCATTTGATGTAGATTACTGTACTGTAGTGGAATACTTTTATTGCCCAACACTGGTAATAAAAAAGACCACCTCCAGCTAGCTCCAGTCAATACCTGACAGATATCATCTAAACCTAAAATCATCCTTATCCTTTTTCTACTAAATAACCTGTTTCACTTAGAAATACGTAACATTATGGACTTAAAATAGGTTGCGAACTTGCGAATGCTATTTATCCCTTCTATTACATTTCATTCATTTTTGACCCGCTAGTGGTAAATAATAATTTTTAAATACCACATAGTTTTTAGTATTGAAACCAATTTGTGACTTTGTCAAGATTATCAAAAGACATATAATTTTAATAAAACTGTTTCCTCTTAATTTAAAAAAAAAAACTGTGCCCTATGAGATTTATAACCATTCAAAACAAATTGTGGTATTACACATGATATTATTTAGATTTATGTAAAAAATTAACAATTTTTATCTTGTTTACAAATATGCACACACATACACAGTCACACACTCACACAGGCACACACAAAGCAGACAAAACAGATGTAACAGACATAACAAATAAACTACATCAAAGTAACTACTGTCTAAAGGGGGGGTGTGGCAAGAGCAAAATTTCATGTACAAAGTTTAAATAGGGCTTATAAAAGAATAGTCGACATTTTACTCTGCAGCCATCTGATGATGAACCAGCTTGCACTGCAGCATACTCACACATTTACATTTGGATTTTCATGCAAGTAAACAGAATAGATTTAGTTTAAAATCATGGTATAGAAGTATTGATGTTGAGCGGTACAGTTGTTTCGATGTTGTTTAGTTAGAAAAAGTATATGTTGTTTTAATGAATTTTGCCTGCCAAGCTGTTTTGAGCATTTATGAGCCATGAGTTCGAAGGAAATTAATTCATATTATTAGTAATTCTCACTTTAGATAATAAAAATTATATATAAGTGTAACAGAGTTCAATGGAAAGGAGGAGGCGAGAACTGGCTTGACGATATAAATAATATTTTAATGAAAAACTTAAACAAAAGATACAAACACACACATGACGGACATGTCTGTAAACGATCTCTCTCTCCCGCACCACCGTCTGCAATCGGCCTTTATCCCTCTCCGAGGCTCATTTAGCCCGATAAGGGACCGGGTGTGTATGATCACGACCCGGCCCCGCCCTCCGCCCTGCCACAATAATGTTATATTCAAATAAAATGTCATATTATAAAAAATATGTATGTACATGTATCGCACTGGTTTATCTATAGTTAATATATTTTTTTACATTTCAAAGAATTTCAAAATTTTAGAATTTCTAAGAATATGGCATTTTATGTAGTAACATTTATATTTTTCAGTTAACATGCCAAAAATGTACATAATTTTACATGTATCAACACAGTTATTAATGACTTACAATATGTTTTAGATGAAAACCATTGGGTTATGAATGTGTTATAAATTCCACCAGGTCAGAATTGCCCCACTAATGCAAAACAAAAGTCTTTGTACATTCTGAATTAATTAGAAGGATTAATGTTGACATTACTCTCCTCATCCTTCTTCAGGAGATGCCAGCAAGTCTAGAAATCTGTTCACTTGTAGAACCAGACACTTTGAATGACAACACTGGCCGCAAATCAGAGGCCCCGCCCACTCAGGCTTGGCAGGTGACGCGTCGTCATGCCACTCTTTCATCTGCAGAGCATCGACAGGCCTGCCATGGGCTACAACAACTCACCACCACCACCCGAAATCGATGTTTAGACCTGAATGGTGGACAATTCAAACACCGTCATGCGGCCCTGCAGCAAACTGTAGTTGAGCAGAGGCGTCTTCTCAAAGAGCAACAAGAACAGATTTCGCATCTGCAAGAGAGACAGAACATGCTGGAACTGAAACACGAGGTGGAGAAAACAACACTATTAGTAGCAGGGCCTATTGGAGCTGTAGGCACACATTGCACACCCATAGCAAACACTGAATCAGGCAGAGGACGAGGATGTGCAGAAAAATCAAGGTACCAAAAGGATCAGTTTCCACTAAATGAGGCATGTGGCATGGCATCAGGAAATCCAGATTAAAGGGATAGCCACTCAAAATGAAAGTTCTCTCATCATTTACTCACCCTCGTATTTTTCCAAACCTTAGTGACTTTCTTTTTTAGTAGAACAAAATGTTAACGAATATTCTAGCTGCTCTTTTCTATATAATAAAAAGTATATGTCAATTGGAGCTTTCAACTCTAAAATGACAAAAAAGCATAATAAAGTATCACAAGCTGTATATAGTCCACTGGACTCCACTTTGGATTTGAAACAGCAAGAGGTTACATGATGACATAATTTAAATTTTTGGGTTGTGATCAGTTGTAATCATTGTAACACCCAAAGGAATTGTAATCCCAATGTCTCACTTCCCACTGCTGTCCTATCTTTGTGTATATGGGAGACAAAACGAGAGCAAATTTTTGCATTATTGGTCACAAAGATATTCATACAATTCTAGACCAAAAAGTGCCTCAAGGGAAAGCCCCACCAGCCACACCGCCCACAAAGCAGCATCAGGTCCCGCAGCACTCCGCCATCTGACGGTACAAGGTTAGTCTTTCACACAACAGCCAATTGGAAAAGCTGCCACTGTGGTGGTGCCCAGCATAGTAAATACATTTTCATGGCTATGTCCTAGTTTTAAATCCTTGCAGATACTGAATGCATTGAATTGGAGGCTGACTGATGTGACCATACACTCCTAATCCACTTAGTGCTAACAATATGTAATCCTAGAACAATGCACACCTACAGAATGGCTCCTCCATGTGTTAAACCTCATAAGCTTCATTGTTGTTGAGTGCACATTCAAGATTCAAGTTGTTCAAGAATTGGAGGCACATCTCTTAACAGGGGGAGCATTAACAATCCCAGCATACTCAACTCCCTGCTGGCCCTGCTGACTTTCTAACAACTTTCAAAATGTTTGATATTATCACTGGCAGTCAGACACTCATGGCCAATGAGCTTCTTCTCACAAGCCATTGTACTGCTTGGATTCCATCCAGAATTTTCCCTCAGCAAATGTAAAGCCGCATTACATTTTGACAATGCTGATTGGCTGAAGGCAACACAAAAACACAGTTCTAAGCCCTTCACTTGTAACTTTTCTGAGCAGTGACATCAAAGGCAGTAGAATGGGCAAAAGTAAATTCCATTCCATGAGTTTAAGAGTCCTCCTGACCTGACCTGACCCCTTGGGTTTGATGTCTCTTACCACAATCAAATAGTTTTGAGTAGACTAGTGAGACACCGCCTTAAATACAAGTTCAAGCAACACACTTACAAATCAGATCTTCACAGTGCAGAACTTCACTGTGACTCTCTGATCTTGCCTTAAAATTATGACTTCTTTCTCTTTCAGCCATGGAGGAACGAGCACGGCAGCGTGCCGAGCGCAGGAGAGAGATGGAGGTGCTGAGGAGACAGAGGCAAGAGGAGAAACTGGTGAGAGTTTGTGCTCATGAAGGTAGGAAGGATGTGAATGAGTAAAAGTGACGATAACTGTCTTTCTAACTTTTTTATTCTTTAGGCTCAAATGAAGGCAGCAGAGGAGAAAAGACTCAGGGTGGAGGAAGAGGAGAAACAAAAGGAGGCAGAGAGGAAGAGGGAGGAGAAGAGGCAACAGAGGAAAGTATGTGGTGAAACATGAATTATGATGGATATATTGGGTTTTAAATAATTTGATTAAAGGCATAATTCAACCAGAAATGAAATTCTGTCACTTCAAGTTTATGGCTGCTTATGCCATTTATTTTTCATATGTATGCACACAACATTCAGTTATAATAGTAAACATTAAAGAACTGTGTGTGTGAACTTAGAGAGAGCTTGAGAAGCAGAAGAGAGCAGAGAAGGAAAAGGAACTGATGGAGCTGGCGGCCCAGCACTACCTCAGAACCCTGGTAATACACAAAGGCCTAGCACCATGGAAACGTCTACTGGAGCAAATCCGTGTCAACAGACAGGTCAGTAGCACAACTGCGAACACACACTCACTTGTGCCCTATAGTAACAATGCAGGCCATTCACCTGCTCTTCAGCTTGCTCACTCAATTATTCATCTGAAGAGTTATGGCCAGCTCATACACCCAGAGGAAGACCAGCTGTTACCCTGTATTAAACTCTTGGTCCAGTCCCCAAATTTGAATGATGTTTACAGTAAACTGTTGCCGTTCCACTGGCTAACCACCTGTTATTAAAATGAATTAACAGAGAGCTGATATCTGAGATCTAGGAGGGAGATTGTGTGATTTAGGGGGAGAGATTGAAAAAAACACAAAAGAGTGACGTGCTGGAGGAATTAAGGCAAGAGAGAGAAAAGAATGACAGAATGGCTTTACTCCAAAAAATATTTTTCAGTCTGTTTTTGAGATTTATGCATTTCAATTTCATAACAAAATTCCATCAAATTATTTTTTTTTATTTTTAACAAAATTAAATAAATACGTAACACTTTACAATAAGGTTCCATTCATTAACATTAGTTAATGTGTAAGGTATCATGAACAAACAATTAACTATTTACTTTTTACAGCATTTATTCTTCTTTGTTTATGTTTGTTAAAAACAATTGTTCATTGTTAGTTCATGTTAGGTCATAGTTTATTAACTAATGTTAACAAATACAACTTTTGATTTGAAAAATGTATTAATAGATGTTGAAATTAACATCTAACTATGATTCATATATGCTTAAAAAGTATTGTACATTATTAGTTCATGTTAACTAATGTTGTTAACTAGTGTTGACAAATAGAACCTTGTTGTAAAGGGTTGCCAATTATTAAAACATAAAATATTTATTTAATGTATTTGTTTTTGTTGCAGATTAGTCAGTTAATTTTGATTTTGAGAGTTTTGAAATTGAAATGTGTAAATCATTACATTGTTTTTTGAATGTATGAATTAAGATTTTGTATTTTTGTTAAGATTAGTGAAACCCAATCAGGTTCGAGTGTACTTGAACAGATTTGATTTTGCTTCGTTAAACCTACTGTATATACAGAGTTGGGAAGATTACTTCTGAAATGTAATCTGGTACAAATTACCAACTCAAATTTTTTAGATTGAATTTTTAGGTAATCTAATCTGATTACTTGGATTACTTTTAGAGTACTTGTTGCATGTTTTAAAGAAGAAAAAAAATATATTAAGTGTATTAAGTACCAATTTAATCCCATTTCATTTTCACCAAATCAATTTGATATTTGCCAGTCTCCGAGTCACTGAAAATCAGAACTGTTGGGTACTACAATAAATTTGAATTACATAAACATTTAACTGTAATCTGATTATGCTAATTATGTAATCTAATTACTTGATATTTGTAATAGGGTTATGTAATCCAGATTACATGTATTCCATTACTACCCAACACTGCCTATTAAACAGAAACAATTCATTTGTAATAATATTAATGTAATATTTCAGTTATTTAAATATATATATATTTTTTTAAAATTAAAAAACAACTCAACACTCCTAGTTTTGTCCCATTAAATATCTCAGCCAATCAAACCAATATCAAGTTAAATGCAGTTTAGTTTAAAATGTAAAATGTTTCTCAGATTGCTTTAGTTGGGGAAGAAATTACTTAGTGAGTCACTTTCCACTCGGAGCATTGATAGCTGTTAGTTTAAAAGTGAATTGTTGTAATAGTGGCCATTTCAGTAACATTATTGATTATGCTAAATGATATCCAGTATATTATGAGTTACAAAGAACACACTTCTAGTTTGGTGTCGATAAAGGGGAACTTTAGTACTCCCACAGTTACTGATAAACACTGTTTTAGATATTGATTCATACCCATGAGAGGACAAACCAAAAGGTCCAGTTAGATGCAAAAGCAGTTTATGCTCCTGTATCTCTACATCCTGATAATTAAAGCAGGCAGTTATTTATGTTTGTAGTGGTTCTGCCTTTTCTCTCTCCTCCAGAGAGCAGTGGATCATTACACACAGTCACTTCAGAGAAGCTGCTTCTGCTCTTGGCTCCAGGATGTGAAGGAAGCCCATGCAAAGAGAGAAGCCACTGCCAACCAGCTGTATCAGCGGATCTTGCTTCAGAGGGCTTTGTGTAGCTGGAAAAGGGTACAACGCCACACACACACAGAATGCAGAATCGTGCACACACACACACACACACACACACACACACACACATATATAAAGTATAATGGATCCCTCCTGCAGTAAACTTCAATTGATAAGAGAAGCATAAGATCTTGAGGAGCACACCTTGAAGGTCTTTCTTGTTGATATTTAGGAAATCTGTCAGAAGATATTTTATCTATATTGAAATCTGGTTTAGCATTCATTTTCTGGTTGGCTCATTATAAATAAATAAAAATGTAAACTAGATTTTTTGAAGAAGCCACTCCACAAAAGATCTGCTTAGATCAGCAGACATTTTCATGCTGGTCCAGACTGGTTTATTCTGGTTTGGTGCTTTTCTAGCTGGTGGACCAGGATTGCTATGGTATTTTCCAGCAAAGAAATCACAAAAAAATCAAATATGGTGGCAAAAAAAACATTCCTTGTGAATTATAATATTGTATTCTAGGCCAAGTTAAACAGATTACTGAATTAAATCATTTGATGCACATTTAATTATAAGGGTAATAGTGTATCTGTTTATTCAAATGTAAATGTATTTTAATGAATTTATTTAACTGAAGTATATGACATAAAAGGATAATGTTATTTTATGGAAAAGTTCATTTCTGACACTAATGCCAGCCCATTTAAGTCATCGGATCCTGCCTTAGATGAAGTAGAACTGCATTGTTTTCTAGTTTCATGGCAGTTTCACGTGACTAGGCCTCCCTGCCATTGAAAATATTTTTCTTCTAGTAACTCCCTGTGCTATATTCCTTCCTTGCATCCCACTTCTGCCGACGAGTCTCCTCACCTGCTGGAAGCCAAACATGGTGGAGGGATGGATGTTATATAGTAGCCTATATGTCGATTTAAAGTTGGTTAAATAACAAAATGCAATCAATTGCTACATATTTCATTTAAAATGTTTGTCTAATCTACCAAGATTTGAATTGCAAGACACTTCCTTTTAACCATCTCAATATTTAAAGGAATGTTCCAGGTTCAATGCAAGTTAAGCTCCATCTGCAGCATTTGTGGCATAATGTTGACTACCACAAAAAATTAATTTAGACTCATCCTTCTTTTTCTTTAAAAAAAAACAAAAAACCAGGTTACGGTGAGACACTTACAATGGAAGTGAATTTGGAAAATGAAAGTGAATGTGGCCAATTTTTGAAGGGCTTAAACAGAAACGTGAAGCTTATAATTTTATAAAAGCACTCACATTAATTATGCTGTTAAAACTCATATAATACTTGAGCTGAAAAGTTGTTTTAAAAAAAAGGCATTTTAGGTTTTCAGTGTTGACATTACATCTTCATGGTAACAAAGTAAACTTTACAGATTTGTAAGTGATTTTATCACACTAAAAATAATTTTTACACGCATATCCTTTTGTGGCTATACTTTTGAAAGACAGATTTTTGCTATTTTGAAAGGAGGGACAAGTCAAAATGCATTTTTGTGGTAATCAATATTATGCCACAAATGCTGTTGATTGAACTTAACTTGTGTAAACCGCTATTTCAGACATATAAACATACAGCGAACATCATTATAACAACTAGATAGCACAGCAGCCAATATTATTTGCTTTAGTGATAAAGTGAGAGATTATCTCTTGTGGGTTGGGATGGGTTGGCATAGGGCTGTTTTAATTCCCAGTTCATCCCTGCTTGTGGGTGATTACCAGGACATTGAATTGTCTTTTTTCTTTTTGTTGCTATTTGGTTGCCATGCCGTAGTTGAATACTTAGGGTTAAGGGTTTCTTCAAATCCTATCCAGAAGAATGAGCAATCTGATTCCAATGTTTTTCACAGGTAAAAGATATGCGCTTTATACTGGAGGAACAAGCCGAACGGTTCTACAGAACTCGGGTCCAGAAGAAGGTGTTCTTAGTATTGCTGGATCATGCGACGGAAGAGCGACTCATAGCCTGGGACAACAAGCAACGGGCTGAGGAACACAACGGCAGGTAAACTTATGTCCATGTCTCTTTCTTACTAGACTTCAGATATGTGAATGTGACAGTTTTACTGCACTTAAGCCATCCATTTTCTTTCAAAAAATAAGCTTTCATGAACTTATAAATACTGGAATCAGTAAATGTTTTGCACTATGTTGACTACATCTAACGGAGCTGTAGAGCAAGGGCTATGGCACTTCACTGACAGGTAAAAGTTTAATCATTCAATCTACTTGGGTTGATCAAGCAACGGCAGGGTTTATGAGGTTAATAGTTTCACCCCACAATTGACCCGTTGTAAATTGCTAAACAACTTTGGAGAAGTGAAACCTAATAGAAGACTAGGAACTAAGATCTTTAGGAACATTCTAAAATATGCCCAGTATTTAGAATCTATGCTTATAGGACAAGCTCTCACAGAATAAAACACAACAGTTTTGGAGTTTTAGAGAGAAAACTCAACTACTCCATGAGAGGCACTTGACTTTAGATGGAAGGTTGTGCCAATATAGTGTGAGATTAGCTCAGATATAGACAATACCTGGTATATTTGGATAGTATATATGAGGATCTATAGTCTAACTTGCTTCTCTCTTGATTTGCAGGAGAGCACTCAAAAAGTGTTTTGCGGGTTGGAGGCGTCTTCCGTTTTTCTTACAGGAAGAAAAAGAAAGAGAGGCACGTAGAGAGCAGCTCAGGCGGAAAGTGGCAGAGATACTACCCGACTTCCGCAGCTCCCCTGTTGACTCCATGTGGAGATCAATAAATCCACTTTAACCATCTCACACTGTCTGCAACCATCAAGCTTTACATACTAGACATTGAAAAAAGACGTGCAATTTGATGAGCATCCATGTTTACTCTTTACATGCTTGTTTATTTTTCATGATCTAGTTTAATAGCACAACATAGTGAGTGAAGTGCAATACCATGAAGAATTGGCTCACAAAGCAGCGCATGATGGAAAAAAAAAACAACAAAAAAAACATCTGGATGTTGGAGTGCCTTAGTTTTTTTTTTTTTCTGTGAATGATTCTGTACAGGAGGCATTAAATGAAATGAAATTAAACCTGCTTTGATTCAAAGATATACAACTAATTATTGCACATTGAAACATGGCAGGATGTTAAGCAGCACAAATTTGTCCCCAGTTAAAGAACATGAACAAAGCATACCCACAGAGACAGACCTCAAGCAACAAGCATTATGCTTATTAGGCTGAGATGAGAGTTGTAAAGCTGTGTTGTCTGGATATACTGTAGATAATCTCTCATTACATCTGATGTCTCATAAAGGCACTAAATAAGATTCGATAATGAATGTGCATTCACATACGGTAATTATAAGAGAACATTTTGGAATCGAGAGAACAAATATTAGACAAAAGTGCAATCAAAAATGTATCTGACGAGCAGTAAAAACAAGAAAAAAAAGCTAAAGCTAGGGTGTGTAATTTTTTCAACGTTTAAATACTTTCTACTATCCCCGCTTAACTATAAGAAAGCCATTTTTTTGTTGTAAACATTGTGGAGCAATCAAGACATTGCTCTGTTTGTTTGAGCATCTCAACCAGCCAGACAAAGCAGCACTGGCTCAACCAATGGCATGGGTTTGGGGCGGAACTATCTGTTTGTCCATACAATGGAAGACAAGGGGAGTATGACAACAATCATTATTTTTGCAATTTACTTCAGTGACGCTAATGGCACAGAAATTACACACTGCCCCTTTAATCATCAATCATAAAAACAGCATTTAGTGAGAGCACATGATGTGTGTTTTATTGTGATATCATGTCCTATGGCTTTTCCACTTATCCTCTTGTCCTCTCGAACCACACCTGAGTAATGATGGATGTTGAAATACACTTGTAGAGATGTAGCACACGACAACACTGCCATCTTGTGGTCAACAAAGTCAGTCTCCACCACTCCCATGACTACTTTGCAGTAAACTGGATGATGACCATTGTTGAGATCTTCATCATTATTATCAGAACCATAAAACTGACAGCAGTTAAAGGCATTAAGTAGCACAACATTTTACTATCTTTTAACAGAGACTTCCAGAGAATGGTGTAGCATTTAATTTCTACACCAAGTCTGTTGGTTTAGGGGTTAGTGGTTCCAAAGCCTTGCCCATGGTCAAGAATTCAGTCCAGTTACTACGGAACCCTCGAGAGTAAACGCCAGTGTCGATGATCAGGCCCCACAGCAGGCTGCGTCCAATTTTCTGTCTCAAAGCGAGACGTGCCTCCCGTTCGGTCACATTGTAGCTGACATTTATAAGCTGTAATACCAGTAGGTGCAGCAAACCTCCTGTCACAATACTGCTGTACCAGGCACAGGTGAAACACAGAGCAGAACTGAGGAACAGAAAGATAGCAACAGAAATTGTTTATTCCCCGAGGCTCCCGTCATCTAAGTTTCAATTTTAGGTTACGTTAAAACAAGAAACAAATAAACCCTTTTCACACCTAGGTGGATGCAGGCAGGTGCGTTGGACACACTTAATGTCCTATAAAAAAGTAAAGTCTCACACACTGTCAAAAAAATATATAGTTAAAAGAAACTTTATTAGATCAAACTTCAATCAGTAACTATTCCTGATGATCTAATAGTTTCTTAAGCTATTTATACATCATAATTTTTGCAGAGGCTTTTATCCAAAGCAGTTTAACAAATTATGACCATAAGCAATTTGTCATACAGAAGCAAAAATAGAAGTTTTTTGTTTTGTTTGTTTTAATAAATAGTTACATGACAGTGTATGAGCCTTTTTTTATTTTTCATCTTTCAGATAATTTCCCATGAAAAACTAATCAACTGCAAGAATAGAACTGGTAACTGGAAAATGTTTAGATATGGTGTAAGAACTAAATTCAGTAGATTAATTGTTTATAGGTTTATTTGGCTGGAATGTGTTTGAGTGTCTTTTTGGATCCGCACCTGTACTGGTCGTAGACATCAGGACAGTAGAACAAGGCAATCATCAAACTCTGGTGTGGACAAACACTTCGAAGAACCAACCCGATCCCATACAGTGACGTCAACAGAAAGAAAACAAGCGTCAGAAGGAAACTGCAGTGATTGGCCTGTCCCACACAGCTGTTGATCCTAACACAAGCAAATTGACAATCAAGACACCTCACTGAGACCTGGAGATTCACATATCGGTTACACAGACACACACGGTGTCACAAACTAATCCCTCTTTTTATTAAAAAAAAAAAAACAAAAGGCAAAAATCAAGGTTACAGTGAGGCACTTACAATGGAAGTGAATGGAGTACATTTTTTGAGGGTTTAAAAAGGCAGAAATATGAAGCTTATAATTTTGTAAAAGAACTTACATTAAAGGGATATTCACTTAAAAATGAAAATTCTCTCATTATTTACTCACCCTCCTAGCATCCCGGATGTGTGTGACTTTCTTCTTCTTTTAGAAGCTCAGCTCTGTAGGTCCATACAATGCAAGTGAATGGGTGACAACATTTTGAATCTCCAAAATCCACATAAAGGCAGCATAAAGTAAACCATATGACTCCAGTAGTGAAATCCACATGTTCAGACACGATATAATAGATGTGAGTGAGAAACAGATTCAAATTTTTTTTTATCATAAATTCTTCTCCCTTCCCAGTAGGGGGCGATAGGTACAAATAATATGAATCACCAAAAACAGGAGGAAGAGAAAGTGAATGAAAAAGGGCTTCAAATTGGATCAGTTCCTCACCTATCATATCTCTTCAGAATATATGGATTTAGCCACCAGAGTCGTCTGGAGTACTTTTATGTTGCTCTTATGTGGATTTTGGAGCTTCAATCTTTTGGCATTGTATGGACCTACAGAGCCAAGATATTTTTCTAAAAATCTTAATTTGTGTTCTGCTTAAGAAAGAAAGAAAGTCATACACATCTGGGATGGCATGAGTGAAAGTAAATAATGAGAGAATTTTCATTTTTGGGTGCACTATCCCTTTAACTATTATGTTAAGTAAGACTCATGTATTATTTGAGCTGAAAGGTTCGTTTTAGGGTTCGCGTCATCATTGCAACAAAGCTATAACAGAATATCGTATAACTGAAAAGGTTATCACACTAAAATCATGTATAATGTTTAAGTCTTGTGGCTATACTTTTGAAATAGTGGGTATTATAATGTTTCCGGATTGGCTCATTTACTTCCATTGCAACAGCATCACTGTAACCAAGATTTGTATCTACAGTAGATCATCAGATTATCACCGACACACCAATGAGCATACTCAGTACAATGCATATTAGTTAATCCAAGTAGTTAACTATAGTTAACTAAAGGAATTAAAATCTGTGTGCACTCATTGATTCTAATGATGATTTTGAAAATAAAACAGGTGTAAAATTATCCTAAACTTTGCTTTGTGGTTGATCTAGTGTTATCTCAATGTTGTGGATAGAATAATGGGCTGAGACAGTCTGGGGAAAAGTGCTATTTAAAACAAACCCACCATACACAGTGGTGGTCCAGACGCAGGATGCAGACACCACAGACCCTGCAGTGTCCAGCTCTCGGGGGCCGCACCACTTTGCAAACCACACACCAGTTCTTCCTCTGTTCCACACTATTCTGTCCTGTACCAGATTCCACATTTTGTTCAGAAGGACTTGTACGATTGGCTATCACCACCTGGTGCCGTGCTCCATTTAGATAAGTGGCATCAATATCAGGAGGTGGGCTGTGATAGGTCACTGTACTATGAGTGTCAATGGGGTGTGGCCTGACATAGCCTGGTCCCCTCTTTGTGTTTATAAGGGAAATGACTGTGAGAGCAACCCCTGTCATAACAGCACCTAACTGAAGATGATTTACATCACCTCGAGGGACGACTTCAGTCAGGAAGAGGTAGAACATGTAGAAAAGGGAGAAGAGGGCAAGGCTAAGGAAGAATAGAGTGCGGCCTTTTTTTCGGTGGGTGAAGTAGTAGTACCAAAGAACCACAACAGGTAATGCTGTTAGAACTACAATACCAAGCAGGTAGTGCAAAGCTGCAATGTGCAAAAAAACAGGAAGCAGTATAAGGGGAGGGATTAACGAGAGGTCAACTTGTCTGGCCCCTGAGATCCAGGGCACCCTTAGACGATCATTAATAGTGTCCACCACCCGAGATAGAGAATCTGGTTTTTGAGGCTGCTTCTTCATCCACCTGGTAAATAAAATGTCAAATATATTTAAATATAAACATAAACAAACATCTTTCTACTCTAGACTAATGTTTTGAGCAGGCCCACACAGAATTTGCACCTGCAGATTTCAACACCCTTTGTTCAAAAAAGTTCTGCTCATTCCATTGTTAATTAGAGGAATAGTTCACCCAAAAATTTTAATTCTCATCATTTACTCACCCTCATGCCATCTCAAATGTGTGTGACTTTCTTTCTTCTACAGAACACAAACAAAGGTCTGTAGGTCCATACAATGTAAGTGAATGGGTACCAAAATTTTGAAGCTCTAAAAAGCACAGTAAGACAGCATTAAGGTAATCCATACAACTCCAGTGGTTTAATCCATGTTCTACCAATAAGATTGGTTAAAAAGACATGAACAAAACTAATGGAGTCTTGTGGATTACTTTTATACTGCATTTATATGCATTTTGGAGCTTCGAAGATTTTGGTCACCATTCAATTACATTGTATGGACCTACAGAGCTGAAATATTCTTCTTAAAGTATTTGTTTTTCTCAGCAGGAAAAAGAAAGGCACACACATCTGGGATGGCATGAGGGTGAGTAAATGCTGAGAACCTTCACTTCTGGGTGAACTAATATTTTAAACATTTTGGATTATTTGATTTAGTTTTCACCTATCAATGAGTGCCATAATCTTAGCTATTCTACCAGATTTAAACCCATTCTGCAGATTCTCCCTGAAAATCAGTGCAGAATATATCTGTGAGGTTCCCCAGAGTCTGTCTGGGCCTGGTTTTGAGTCATCATGAATATACACATTATTTTGCACTATTGAAATTATTTTGAAAGCTATGAATCCATCGTGCTGTATTAGTGGCCACTTTCTCACCTGTCACAGGCCTCGTCCAGGTCTTCACAGTCACAACAGCATGCTGCCATGTGGCTGCGCCCACCATGACGATCCACATATTCACAGCAGCACAGAGAGTCATCCTTATCTAGAGTTCGATTGGACCTTTTCTTCATGATGGACACCAATAAATGAAGGTCAAGGCAGATATTACATTCCTGTGAGCGAAATGATAAATTCAAATAACATAAGTGTTCAGACTAGAGTGAACATCGGCAGGGCATTTGATTTCTGGAGGGACCTTCGTTCGGTTTTGGGGATCAAAATATACACTGAATTGGCAATCTTATTGGACAGGTAAGCTTAAATAACTGCAAAGCATGTGAAATATAGTGCCATAAGGATTGATCTGTGTGATTTTAGCTAACGATCTTGCCTGCTAACGCTGACGAATTGCATGCTACCTTCGTAACTACCTTCGTAACATTCAAAAAATGTAAACGATCTTCAGTACTAAGTCAGGTATGCAGGATAAATTTAAGCAAATATGCTAGTTTCTTGATCGTAATACAACATATGACATACAAAACATAAAATAGTACAACATAACTGCAGTGCAATAGTAAACTGTCTGGTATAGTTCGGTAGTATGTAGCTGTATGTGTGTTTCAGTATGCTATGTTAGCTGATAAGTAGTTTTAGTTGAATCTCAAAGTTTGTAGTAAAACAATTATAACTGTGTAATTTTAATTATGCTACCCCATCTGTCAGAATGAGGCCGGTGAATCACATTAAGTCTCTTTGTGCATTACGTCATTGTTCTGGCCAATGCTTGCTCGCTCGTGTCCCTGTGGAGTGTGTACACGAGCATGAGCAACAGGTAGCTGAATGCAGTTCACTTAATGGTCACAGGTGTCGTTCATAACAAGAGTTTCTGAATCTTACATACTGCACCTTTAAATTTGACTTCTTCCATATTTAGTTTCCCACTTGAATACGTGACATGTCATTGTAACGGATGTCCAAACTCGGAGGTTCGATCTTCCTTTGTCCACTTGAAGGCAGCAATAGAGCGCAACATTCTAGTTCTGGAAGTAAAAATCCCATTCATTTCTTCCATAGACATATTTATTAATAATGATAACTTATGAACCTTTAATGACAGCTACCGTGAGCTCTGAGCTTGTTCATAGTTGGTATAATACTCCTGATAAAGCCATCAGTCCACATTATTTCAACTTCAATGTTTAAAAATTGTTTAATAATGGAATCTCTGGTGAATAACTAGACCCATGATACATCAGAGAAAGCTTCCCCAATCAGATAACCAACGAAGCCCACGAAACGTGCCAAAGAGTGACCGGTCACTTCCATGACGCACTGTGAATGATGCAAAAGTGTCAGTCTCCCTTCACCCTCAGGCTGCTGACTTATAGGCATACATCAAGATATCTTGCAATAAACGTTAAATATATTGTTTCTATACTTAAAATCAATGGTCTTAAATCAATAGTTTTAAATCTTTCCACTAATTTTCATTCAATTACTTCATACACTATGCATCATGGGATTTGTGCCCTTGTGAAAGACGGTAAGTACACAATCTTGAACCTTTGTCTTTTTGTCCAATTTTCAGATTCCATTTTGGAATTTTGGGATTTACCTCTGAGCTGGTTGGTATGGAAGCCGGATCCCGCCACGTAATAAAAAAAGAAAGAGGTAATTCTGACTTTTTATCTCACAATTGTGAGATATAAAGTCACAATTGTGATAAATAAACTCGCAATTGCGACTATATATATATATATATATATATCTTTCAAAATTTAGAGAAATACAGTTACAATTCCGAGTTTTTATCAAGCAGTTGTGAGCTTATATCATGCAATTGTAACATTATATCTCGCAATTACAAGTTTATTTCTCAACATTGTTACTTAATATCTTGCAATCGAGAGAAAAAAAGTCATAATTGTGAGATAAAAAGTCAGAATGACCTAATTTTTATCAAGTGGCGGGATCCGGCTCCCATTGGTTGATTTGGTTCAAGGCTTAAAATCTTTTAAGAAGGATCTAACGAAAAGCAACAAAATCTTAATGGGAAAAATTACTCCTGGAACCCAGGTGATTGGCACTTTTGCACTCATTAAAGAGCAGAGAGCCAATCATAGCAGTGGGCATTTCCTGTCAAGACTTAAGGCGAAGCAGCACCAAACTGTGCATTTCTGACAAATGCTCAGGTTGAGGGTGGAAATGATCATGTTTTACTAATATGACATACATACATATATATATATATATATATATATATATATATATATATATATATTTATAGTGAAAAAAATTACTGATATTATAAATTAACCTCATGGAACATTAATATAGTAAAGGCATGTCATGACCCCTTTAAAGGTCATACATCTTACAATTTGACAATATTTAGTGTTTTGGCCATACAGGACAAACAGCCAAGTACTTAAAAGGAATGGCTTTTGGAATTCTCCATAACATTCTGTGGCAGTGGTTTAATACCCACATTTGATTTACCCCGTTTCCCACTCCACACTGAATGCATTGGATCTTTCAAAAAGCATGATGCACGCTATACCCGTATAGCCTCCAGCAGTAAACTAAATTGGAATCGGATGTAAAGCAATAAGAGCATGATAAACAAACGACCTACTCACCCATTAAACGGGCTACTACAAAACAATAACCATGATAATAGTAAATAAACAAATAAGGCGAAGTCAAACTTAACATGCGGTGTCACATGCGATGATATGGACTTCTAACAAAGCAATTATCAACCTACCCGTCTGTTTTTTTTAAAGGTAACTTCTTCCTTTCGGAAATTGGTATGGCAAATAGCCAGCGCGCGACCGTGAGCTGTCAGGTGTCAATTTCGGTATCGGAACATTCGAGTCTTTTTTCCCGATGCTCCATTGCATGTTATAGGTTACTGTCTTTTACTCCATATAGTATAAATTAAATGACGTTGCGGAGACATAAATAACAACGCAAAACAGTTCAAAAGTTTCTGAACAAGATCAGGGAAGTCGCTTCGTTTAAATTCCTGAACAGCCAGCCACGTCGCACTAACCGCCCTGTATGTGCGCGCGCTGAATGGAAATGGGCTTTTACTCAGTCTGTCTGACGTCAAAGCAGACTATTAACCCCTTCATTTCCTGATGATGAACTTGACTTTTAAAGAATTCCACGGTGAGTTCTAGAATAACTTTCCAGTGTTTTGTTTTCAAACATGTTGATATAGGACACTCATTTCGTTTGACAATCTTTAGAAAAAAATTTTGTAGACAATCTTTTGTTATATAGTTCTTTAGCCAACAGCAAACACAAACTATAAGAACCCAAAGTTAATTTGAGCCCCATTATTTTCATAATGATCACGTGATCAGTTTGCATGGATGTTTGCTTTTTTATATCTATATAGAACAATCTATAAAGCTACAGTGATCCCCCCCTCCCATAATTATGAGAATCTTCACAAAATGAACATTGTAATGTCATGACAGGGTTTAATTTATAAATAGTTTCAGAAGAAAAGGTATAAAAGACTACAGAAGAATTTTTAATCTATACAAAATAAACAATTTATATACATTTCTGTTACATTGTTTCCTGTGAAAAATTTAAAACATTTTACTTACACTTATTAAGTACCACATGAGTATTTTTCCCCTACTGTGAATTTACATGGATGTGTCACAAACAAACTTCATCAACAGTGACAATACAGTCCCTATAAGTTATTGTATAGTCAAAAGTGGTATTAAAGGCAAGTGTAAACAGTTTATATGCAAGACATTATAGTGATCATCACTCATTATTTAAACTCATTCTCTTATATCCACCTGAAGTGTTACACATTATTAATATTTCAAAATGAGAATTTGAAACCTACAAAGTTTCTACAAATTTCTATAATAATTTAATTTAATGCATTTTTCATTATCAAATTCCTAGAGGTATCTTAAAACAACATGTTGTTTAAATCAAGAGATAAAGGTCACTTGAGTGAATTAATGTAAGATAGACCTTTAACATGTGAGCTATTGATCAGCCAATGGGTCTGCATTGCCCCAAACCCTTGTAGAACGGCTTCTGTGTAGTTCAGAAACAAATCTGTCCAGCAAATGAGCATCCAAGATTTTAGAACAGGATCATGAGAAGGCTTTGTTTTTAAACCTGCTATTTTGATGTTTTTAATTCAGTTGTGTTACAGTTAATAAATATCAACTATGAAGAATGAGAAAAGGACACTGTAGCTTTTCTCTTTCAGTTTCAAGGTCATCAGGAACAAGTGAACAAATCCAAGAGGAAACTCACACTAAGATTTAGTGTGCCAGAGCAAAGATCTCCTCCAAGACAAAAAACTTTGAAAAACAAAAACAAACAAATATCCAACCACAGCAAAAAGGCCCAGAGAGACAAAAGAACATGGCTACGAGTCTGCCCTGGGGTGACAGTTCCTATGGCAACACTCAACATCGAGGGCAGGTCCTATGGGAAAAGTACCCTTGTGTTCGTGGGTCACCAGACTGAAAGGCATTTAAAGGTGAGAAGAGTTTCTGTTGTAGACCTGAACGTTTTGCTGAAGTACCAAAAGAGAGCTGCGTAGCTGTGGAGAAGGGAGCAGTTACTACCAGCAAAACATTAATCACACAAGAGACTTCTCAGCCAAATAGATACTACACATTACAAAACATGATAATCCATCCCCCTACACATTTTAAGTTTTTAGCTACTGAGAAGATTTAGACATTAAGCTTGGCATAAGTAAATTACAATATTTAAAGGGATAGTTCACCCAAAAATTAAAATGTTCTCATCATTTACTCACACTCCAGCCATATCAGGTGTATGACTTTCATTGTTCTGCAGAACACAAATTAAGAATATAGAAAAATATCTCAGCTCTGTAGGTTCATACAATGTAAGTGAATGGTGACCAAAACTTTGAAGCTCCAAAAACCACATAAAGATAGCATAAAAATAATCCAAACGACTTCAGTGGTTTAATCTTCCAGTCTACTGAAGCAATCCAAATGATTTTGGATGAGAACAGATAAAAATATAACTTCTTTTCACTATAAATCTGGCGCCTGGTGTTCCCGTCACAGAGAGGCACAAAGTCTATTTCACAATCATTCACTTTCTCTGTTCCTCTATGGTGGAATGAGCTTCCAACCTCCACACAATCAGCTGATACCATTTCAGCATTCACAAACCAGCAGAAAACACATCTGTTCTGCTAGAAATTAACCAATCCATAATAAACACACTTAATATAAAAAAAAATCCTTGTCTGTCTCTTTCTTCTGCCCTAGCATCTGTGCTCCTTCAGCCACTTTGAGAACTTGGCAGTGTGATACTGCTGATACTGTTGACTTTTGTATAACAAATTGCTTGTTATGTTCCTCATTTGTAAGTTGCTTTGGATAAAAGCATCTACGAAATGACTAAATGTGAAAGTAAATCTTGCCATCAGCCTTGGCAATCATAATTTCAAGCTTGGTTACACTTCCTAGCACCATCTAACACACTGTGCATGCATCAAGCCCTAGAAAGTGTAATCGAGCTTGAAATCATGATCACCAGGGAGACTACTGATGGCAAGATGTAAAGTGAAAAAAAGAGTTACATTTTGTTCTGTTCTCACCTAAGGCCACTTAGATTACTTCTGAAGACACAGATTAAAACACTGGAGTCATGTGGATTATTTTATGCTGCCTTTATTTGCTTTTATTAAATTTCTGGCCACCATTTACTTGTATTGTATGGACCTACAGAGCTGAGATATTCTTCTAAAAATCTTTTTTTGTGTTCTGCAGAAGAAAGTCATACACATTTGGGATGGCTTGAGAGTGAGTAAATGGAAAATCATTTTCATGAACTATCCCTTTAAGACTGAAAATTTAATTAAACGTATTATACAAGCAAACTAATTTATGTTCCTAAAACATTCCCCAAACATTATATTGTGGTTGTGGAAACCTTGAAAATGTCAAAATTTCTTAATATGAGCAGAATTTTATATAACTTTATTTAAAGGCTAGCATAACATTCCTAAAAAAAAAACAAATTTTCTCAGTTTTAACCAGGGCCGTAGCTAATGGTGTGAAAGGTGGTAACGATTATAGGGGCCCACAGGCATAGGGGGGCCCACAACACATTTTAAACTGTATTAAATTTTATTTTTTATATGAAAGGGGCCCAGACCAATATGCAGTCTTCGGGTCCAGAATTTCTTGCTATTGCCATGGTTTTAACTATCAGAAAAAAGAAGAAATCTAGTTTAAAGGATGTACAAACAATGTTGCACTAACAACATTACATTAAGAACATTTTGCCCAAATATTATAAAATACTAATAACATCATTAGGATGTCCCATTAAAGTTATTTGTATAAATTTTTGTTCCTAACCTATACATAAATTTGCCAAAGTTGTTGGAACGTTCCCTTAGGTGGGATGCCACCCATACTTACTTGCTCAAGAAGGTTAATGGAGTCCTGCAGTACTGCCCTCAGTAAGTGTACATCCTCTTGACTTCTGTGTGGCATTCCATGTCTTGGTCCTAGGTCAGGAGCCAAACTACAGAACATGGACTGTGGTGAGCATTTACATAAGCTTCTAAGAGGATAGGTATACAATGAATAAGAAGAAAAAAAGACAATGTCAGCTGAAAGTGCTCTTACCTGGACTCTGTTCTCTCTCTCATCCTGTGCTTGGTGCTCAGATATATACGGTGGGCAACATCCTCCATGGCCCAAAGTTTAAAGAACAGCCCCAAGTTCAGAACCGTCAGTACGAAAAGACTAAGACACCAAATGTTACAATCATAAGCACACTATTAGTATCTGTCATACATGATCATTTTAATTCAAAGACAGAATGTGAGTGAAGTCTTACATTAAGCTCATCCCAACCACAATGGTAGTGATGTTCCATCTTTGTGTGTTCATGTCCATAGCACCTGTAATGCAAGAGGTAATTGTTATATGTCTAATATGCAGTATTAATATTTTTGCTTGCAAATTAAGTGCATAAACTGCCAAATATTCACATCAGATTATAGCGATATCATTTCAGTGACTCAACGCTCAATGGTGGCTTATAAGATCTTTAAAAAGGAGCACTAAATGCATTTTATGTTGTACTGGCTGATATGACAGTGGTCTTGAACTTTATACTAAAAGCTATTGGCATGGATGCAGCATCTTGTAAAAGTAATTTATATGCCCTATTTGCAGTCAGCCCTGATTAATTTTTTTCATTAAAATGTCCAATAACAAGGGGGTTACCAAAAACATTATGTTTGGCTTGTTATTTTAATATGTGGTCATGACATGAAGCATCCTGCTCTATGTAGAATACAACACCTTTTTTTAGGCCACTGATATGACTGGTGAAGTGAATGTACATCATTTCAAACATATTTGAAACCAAGTGTTATTCATTTTTTTATGTTTAACCCTTTTTAATGAAGAAAAAATACTGAGTGCCAGTATCAGAGAGAATAAAAAACAGATGACTTAGACATACATTATCAGTTCAGATAAAAATGTTTACAAAAAATTATACCCATACTGCCGCCTCTCTGCTGATCTGAGTCTGTGCCGTACTGCTTGCCCGGCTTCATGTGTTCCTGTAGAGTGCGACTGTAGGTTCTTCGCCTCCTGCGCAATCCACCTGCCTTCCCAGCATCCCCAATTCCCTGATTCAACTCTGCCTCTTCTTCAAGCAGTTCTGCCTCTGGGATGTGCATTGTGACCGGTGGATGTGAAAAGCATTGAAATTGCATTAAGCTGAGAGTGGTTATTTCAAGGTCAGTGGATCGATTGTGGATTTGGCTTTTGGGTTCACTATAATTCGGTAATTATAAAGAGAAAATAGCCTTGCAGGAAATGGATCCAATTGATGCGTTTCACCAATTGGTAACTGACACAGGCATGCTGCTAATGGCCTTCCCTAGACACTTTGATCTAGTCAGTGCTGTTCATTACTCTTTTGCCTCCAATATTTCAACCATGTCTGAGAAGCTATTAGTCAGCTCTTTTTTTCCCAGTCGATTAGAAAAACATTAAGCAGAGTTTGCAGTTCTACAGTGCCTTTTGGCTGCAGCTTAAAGGGATAGTTCACCCAAAAATGAAAATTCTCTCATCATTTACTCACCCTCATGCCATCTCAGATGTGTATGACTTTCTTTCCTCTGCAGAACACATATTAAGAAAAATATCTCCGCACTGTAGGTCCATACAATGCAAGTGAATGGTGATCAGACCTTTGTAGCTTCAAAAATCACAAAGGAAACATAGAAGTAATCCATAAGACTTCCTATTTTCAGAAGCGATATAATAGGTGTGAGTGAGAAATAGATCAAAATTTAAGTCCTTTTTTTACTCTAAATCTCCACTTTCTGAAAAGTCACATGTGATGCCTGTTTAGATTCACTTTCACATCTGAAATTGAAAGTTAAAGTGGAGATTTATAGTAAAAAAAAAAACATTTACATTTTGATCTGTTTCTCACCCACACCATTGCTTCTAAAGATAAGGATTTAAACAACACAGTCGTATGGATTACTTTTATGTTTCCTTTATGTGATTTTTGGAGCTACAAAATCTGATTACCATTCACTTGCACTGTATGGACCTACAGAGCTAAGATACTTTTCTAAAAATCTTCGTTTGTGTTCTGCTAAAGAAAGAAGAGCATGAGGGTGAGTAAATGATAAGAGAATTTTCATTTTTGGGTGAACTATCCCTTTAAGGTAATTGTTTTATGTAAAGCATTGTTCAGGCCTTGGACTCGGAAACTGGCAGAATGTTGAATTTGCGCTTTAAGTGAAGCAACACAGACTTAAAAGGATTAATTAACACATCCTATAGAGCAGGATTATGATTTATCTCAAAGCTGGACAGTTTGGTTCAATACTTAGAGAACTTTATTGAGATTTTTTTAAAAGCCTATGGGAAAAATACTTCTGGAACCAAGGTGGCTAAAAAGTGACTGATCTATTTTCATAAGAGTTTTGTTCAAAATATTCTGCAAACCCCCTGTCATTTATGAGGCAGACCCCAGACTCAAATGTGCTGACACAGAGTAAGAGATTAAACCAATGAGGGAAAATAGGGTTAGGGTGAGTATTAAAACATTACACTAACCAAGGTGCTTAAAGTAGTCTTCTAGGCCACTCCACGAGTTTTTGGTGATAAAAGACTTAACAAGACCCCAGGGTTGCTTTTTGTACTTCACATCTGTGTAAATCCTGCACAGAGAGAAGAGTAGAATCATTTTCTGGATGATAAATATTATCAATTTAGAGATATGTGGCAAATTTCAATGTCCAAGTTAAAAAGAAAGGGTCAGACATACAGATTTGGGTGTCCTGCTCACCTGAGTCTGCACTTGTGCTTGGAGTTACGGATGATACAGAAACGATTCTGAGTGAAGAAGTAGTCATGGTATGGAACATCGTGTGTGAAGACCTCTGCATCTACCATGTAGTATTGACCCTCCCTCGATTCTTTGTATAGTGTCTAGAATATAAAAAGAACAGTCAGCATTATTACACAATTACCTGATTGTGATTATTTGGTTTAATTATGATTATTTACAAAAAATGATTGTGATTAGCTCAAATAGTTGCAATTAAATCCAACAGTCCATAATTTTCTTCATATTATTCAATGCACTAAAAAATTTGACTAAAAAGCTAATGCCTAATTAACGATCTTACACAGACAAGACAACAAGTGTAGACTGCAACTATATTTTTAAACAATGTGCATGAAGTTCAGATGATGTTGCTCTCGCAACTACCCCATTGATTCAGTTGTAGCAGACAGAATTGATTTTGTTTCACAGTCAAACACAACAGGCAACACTTTGGTTTTAAACCAAACAATCGAATTATTTAAGGGCCCATCACCAAACCACAGAAACGGTTCTTTCCTGCAAACCATCTAAAAATAAATATGATGACATAACCAAATGCAGCATGTCATCTGACAGTGTAACGCAGAATATAACTTAAGAAATAAACTTTAAATACGATTTAAAAAGTGATGCAAAAAGCTTTGGCCTGGTCATTATTAATTTAGTTTATTATTTTTGTTTGTTTTTTCATTAACATCTTTTAGTAATTAGCTTTGTACATTCTAAACATTCATTCTCATTTTGCCCTGTGCAATATTTGCTCTAAATCCTGAATGAAAATCATTCTCATTATTTATGTTTATATTTGTGAAGGTCTTCCTTTTAAGGTTAGGTTGATATTAAAGGGTTAGTTCACCCAAAAATCAGCCAATGAGCCTTCAAGCCATCCTAGTTGTATATGACTTTCTTCTTTCAGCCAAACACAATCAGAGTTATATTAAAAAAATATCCTGGCTCTACCAAGCTTTATAATCGGAATGAATGGTACCTTAGATTTTGAAGCCCAAAAAAGCGCATCCATCCATCAAAAAAGTCATCCATACGGCTCCAAGGTGTTAATAAAGGCCTTCTGAAGCGAAGTGTATTTGTAAGAAAAATATCCATATTTATAACTTAATACACTATAATCACTGGCTTCCAGTAACGGAAAAAAATAAAATAAAAAGCAATGATCGTAACAGCCCTAACCATATAAGAAAATACAAACATACAAACCTGGTTCTCTGTGGCAGTGGAGAACTTGCAGACTAGGGGGTTATTGATAGTGATGGTGTAGTTCAAAGTCCTTTTCATACAGCCAGAGACCTCCTTTTTCCAAGAGGTAGAGCTTGCACCTGCCAGTTAATAGTCACTCATTACCATAAACAGTTTACATGGCCAAAGTCAATACTGATGTTTTGCATATTAAAATAGCCAGTACAGCTTCCTATGCCAATCACTTTTCTATATCATAAAGATCTAAAATAAAGGAATGGTAGAGACTACCAAGGTAGATCATTAGAAAATAAAATAGAAATACTAACCTGTGATCTTCCTGATATCCAGAAACCTCCGTAAAAAATTTGAATCAGTGAAAAGCAGTTCAAACATTTTCTCAGCACTGATGTGAAAGACCCTGTTTACAAAAAGCCTTCCCTGAGACACTGGAGACACAGTATCACGTTCCTCCACTACAAGAGAAGAAAACACCTAACACCTGTTTACTCATGTAAACAAAGGCATCAACCCATCAAAGAAAAACACACAAGCATGCACATTTCAGATACAAGCAAAACACAGACTCTCACCCTCATCCAGGGTGTCAGATCTGCTGTTATCTGAGAGCTGGTCTTCATTGGCATTCAGATCCAGAGAGAGAGAGGAACATTTCGACACTCGCTCGGACCCTGAGCGGTTCAGCGACAGATTTGGACTGTGCTGACGGGACGGGGTGCTGAGTGTGTCGTCCTGTTGAGTACACAAAGATCTAAACTTTACAAGTGATTGGTTGATGACATGCTCCTCTATAAAACACTTTAGGAAAAAACTATTTGCCATGCAAAACATTTGATGGATGTACCCCATTTGCTGAGTATGTACTTTGCAGTCCAACTGAGGATTGTGTGTCATCTCCCTGTGGCATCGTGGCCTCATAAGAATTCAGCTCCCCCTGGGGAAGACGAAGTGATGTGGGCCTTTCTGGCCTCCCTGTGTAATACTCTCCACGCATGTTCAGACTGCAACAGAGAGATGGGACCTAAAAACCAAGTAACTGATCTCTCAGCTGCCAAAATTGGTTGTTATCCTTACTAGGGCTGCAACTAACGATTATTTTGATAATCGACTAATCTAACGTTTATTAGAACAATTATTAGACTATTCAGGCGATTATTGCAACGATTAATCATTAGCTCTTAACCCACCATTCATCTTGTACCTTTACTTAAAAGGATGTATTAAAGTTGCTTACTAATAATAACGAGGGAAAATCATCTTCTAAAAATACCTCTAAATTAGTTTTTTTTAAAGGGAAACAATTACTTTTTATTAAAATATTAAAAATAATCACTGCTAACCTGTGTTTAGTCTTGTTTTCCATTTAAAAATATCAAAAAATTCTTAAAACAAGATATATTTACCTGAAAAACAGACTTGCTTTCAGAGAATGTATCTTAAATATAATTGAATTTTGTATGCAAGTGTATTTTTTCACTTGTTTATTCATCTGTCAGAGCAGTAGTCATATTTTTTTTTGTGCTATTTTTAAATATTTAATATTATATTCAACATTCTCAGAAAACAAATTTGTCTTCTGCAGTATAGCTCCTAAATTTACTTTATATTAAAGGAGTTTTAGATATTTATATTGGAAAACAATCCAAAACTAATAAAACAATTATTTAGTTGCAGTGTGTAATGGGGCAGAGACTACCCTCTCTCAAATTTGTGTTCACATTGATCCATTTTTAACTCTCAGAAAAAAAACTCTCTCTTCTTAATAGAGCTGCGTATCGCGATTTTCTTCATGATAAGATACACACCGCAACACATATGTATTATGATTCACTTTGTGGAAAGCCATCACGTTATAATCTAGCTGCAGCAAGTGTGCGTGAGGGACGAGTGTGCCCTGCCCCAGTGTGCCTCAGCCGTGTGCAGTTTCAATCTTTCCCCAGTAGATCAGCACACTTCACGTGACTCATAGAAGCGGTTCTATAAATATTTACATGACCTTCTTCCTTATTATTTGAACTTTAATAAAGAATGCATTAAAGATATAACGGCGAGTTGTATCCTTTAAAGACGCTCTGACAAGCAAGTTTTGCTTCAGTGGGACGGCAGCTCTGGGTCTGCTGTATTTCACGACGGGAGTGCTTCTGTATTCGCTTTAGTATTTTTCTCATACTTTACAATCTACATCACCTGAAGCTTTTTGGAAAGTTTAGAGTCCATCTGGACTTTGAGCGGTGTAATTGTTCCTCTCCTCAGTCAGGCGCAAACTGCAGTGCTACTCTTGCGCGTCATCAAAGTTTATTGTTATGTTAAATAATATCAAACAACTGTTCAACAATGAAAATTTTTGTAGACATTTTTGTTGTTCTCGATAACGTCGACTAATCATTTCAGCCCTAATCCGGACATGTGAAGATGTGAATGAATTGGTGTGTGTACAGTATGTGTGTGTGTGTGTGTTGTTAACCTGGGTTGGGTAGGAGTGACAGTATATACTGGTGTCTGAAAGCTTTCCATTTCATCATGACTCAACCCCAGGTCGTTGCCATAATGCTGCTTAACCATCTGAAACAACAAGATTGGTCAGATTCTGCAAGAGAGGAAAGCCGCATTGAGCAATTTGCACTCCCTGCCCTTCCCCTCTACACTTTTGATTTTGTCTGATAACACAACAAAACAATTCACTTAAAAGAATGGTTCACCAAAAAATGACAATTCTCTCATCATTTACTGACTTTCTTCTGCTGAACATAAAAAAAGAGTTTTAGAAAGATATTTCTGCTCTGTAGGCCCATTCAGTGCAAGTGAATTCATATGACTCCAGTGGTTTAATCCACATCTTCAGAAGCAATATTATGTGGGAGAGAATCAGATCAATAAAGAAGTCCTTTTTACTATAAATCTCCACTTTCAAACAGCCCTCCTAAGCGCTCTTCTCTAATAAGAGTTTTTGCATTCTTTGTGTATATCACCACCAACTGGGCAGGGAGGAGAATTTATAGTAATAAAACACTTAAATATTGATCTGTTTCTCAACCACACCTATCATATCATATAAGAAGACATGGACTAAACAAATGGAGTCATATGGATTACTTTTATGTTGCCTTTGTGTGCTTTTAGAAGATTCAAAGTTCCAGCCAGCACTCATTTGTATAATGTATGGTATGGAGCAACAGAGCTTAAATATTCTTCTAAAAATATTTGTTTATGTTCTGCAGAAGAAAGTCATACACATCTGAGATGGCATGAAGGTGAATAAATGATTTTATTTCTTTATTCCTTTAAGCCTTTCTCCTTTAGCTTCTCTCTGATACTCATCTAGACCTGCACATGAAACAACCCAAACCTGCTCAATATGGACCAGGGATCAGACCTGTTGTGAAGGCAACTGGCAGAGCACTTTTAGCACTGACGTAGATACAGTATAGATACATTATTAGCAACAAACAGACCATTCTGTCTTGAATGTCCCCCTTTTCCCTAATTACAACGCAAGTTACTACAGTAAAACAGAGGCTACTTGGTTGCCACCACTGTCATAAAAAGGAGAGGGGGAGAAAAAAAAGGAGAGGGGGAGAAAAAAAAGGAGAGGGGGAGAAAAAAAAAAAAAGGAAACAGCTTCTGAAAGCTTCTAACATTGTTTGAATGAGATCCCATATACATGTATGGTTTTACAGCAGTAACTATGGTATGTTGGCGGAAACGACGGTTACTATGGTGAATGTTCGTAAGCGGAGAGACGTCCCTCGACTAAAAATGTAAATAAACTTGACCAGCGAATATTCGGTTCAGCAGACATACGCAATAGACAACTCGATGAAAAAACAGTGGCGTAAAAGTTTCCTGAAAAGGCATATGAACAACATCTTCGAATAATAAGTTCAAAAGCAGCCGTATCGTTGAAAAAACACATTCGCCAAACAATCACAACAAAGTGAAAAACATTGTTCCAACAAGGCCGTATGGCACGTACACGTTTAAACAAACCCGACTGTTCAAGCGAAACAATTTTAAGCATTTGCAACGCTTCAGAAGTTCGCACCCATTAACAATTAAATCACACGTTCACACGAATTATCTTACTGTATCATGTTCCTTGTTACGCGGCGGTTTGTCAATAAAGGTTATTCGCTGACCACCTACCTGAACGCGAGTAACCTGTGCGCTCTCATTGAACTATTCATGCTGAACTCAGGAAGCCTAGAGAGCCTCAACTGCTCCTCCTAGTGGTGTGCTCTTCATTTACAGTACTAATACGAGTCTTTCATTATCATATCACCGTTCTAATGGTTCTTTCCTCTGGTCTGCAGTCTGAAATGTCTGAGAGATTTTCTTCTCAAATGAAGAAAGCCACGCCTTGATGGGGCCAATTAACTACACTGTCTTTTCATTTGCTGGCATGTACCCTACTGATTTAGGTTGTTTACACTGAAACATATCCCTGACCTTATGTCTATAGGGTATTATTCTCTCTGTTTTCCTTGCATGGTATTAAAATGCCACATTAGTAACTAGCTTAGACTACCAAGTAACTTTGTGCAACAATGCTCATTGAACACAGTAAAATGTATAATTGATGATACAGGTTACTTTTGACACCCCCAGCCCTATTCTGTTTTTGTTTCGAATATGAGATTTCACTTAGTGAAGTTCAACCAACATAGATGATGAACAGTGTATAAAAATTATGATTATTTCAGTATGACAGAGGAATAATAATCCTCATTTGAATTGCACAATTGCATCTCCAAAACTTAAGAAATTAAGTTCACTTGCCTTGGTGTTCATATAGAATTAATTTAACTTACTAGATGCAAGTAGACTTAATTCTACTTGTGTGTAGAATTTGGCTGAATTGACTCAAATTTAGATCATACAATAACGTAGCTCAAATATAGAAGATTATAACTGATTCTAGGTCAATCGTTTAATAAAGTTAATACTCCACACATATGTCGGTGCTTCAGTTTCACCTGCACCAGGTGAACTTTAAAAGTGTTAATAACAGGGTCAAACTTGACCAGAAGGGGCACAGATCACCACAATGGTGCCATCATATGAAAAAACTATTTGTAACAAAACAACATAAATAATACTACAAACCTCTGTGAATATTTAATCACACCTATTTAAATGCATGTTCTCTTTGACAAAGAAATTAAATAATTCAAGTGCATGGTATTATTGGCATTTCCCATATCCTCAATCAATATAATATTGATTGATCAATAAATAAACTTCAATTGGTTCAAAATGCTCGTTATTGGTTCGGTGTTATATTAGCTACCTGTTAAATTCCGTATTCATTTAAAAATTCTGTTAACTACATACAAAGCTTTGAAAGGTCTAGCTCCACAGTACTTACGTTACCTTCTACCACGCTATATTCCATCACGTTCATTACGATCGCAAAATTCTGGCCTGTTAAATATCAAAATCTTCAAAAGGAGGTAGATCCTTTTCATATTTGGCTCCTAAACTATGGAATAGTCTCCCTAACACTGTTCGAGATGCAGACACACTCCCTCAGTTTAAGTCTAGACTAAAGACTCATCTATTTAGCCAGACAAACACCTAATTTATCTTCCAACCCACAATTAGGCTGCTTTAGTTTAGTCTGCCTGATCCAGAAACCAGAAACATTGATCATGATATATAACTCTGCAATAAATTGAATGGCATCTATGCTAATAATATTCTATTTGTTTCCCTGTCTCAACCTCGAGACTCCTATCCTGAGTTCACCAGAACCTGCTGTATCCAGCTCCATTCCTGCTTCATGTTGGACTCCACTGCTATGTGTCGCTGAATGATGATGACTAATGCAGTCTATTACGATGGACTTCAGAGGATGAACTGATGGCAACTCCAAACATAAGACATGGCATACTTCAAATTGTCTGAACCTTGGATTTAGGATGGACCACACAGAACCTCACCGAAATTACCGGCCAGGTTGAACTGCGATGCACCTAACTGATCCCTGCCTGCATCACCTCGGTCTATTGATGGACAACACTCTTAAAATGGAATACATAGACTAACAATTGCCAACAAATGCCAATTAACAAGGACAATTGCAATTATGTGAACTTCTGCAATTAATCCAGGATGGACTTCAAAGACATTAATCATTAATCTTACAGTTCATACAAAATCTTTGTTTAAACACGACCCTTAACACTTACTGTAGTTTAATGATTTTAAACCATGACTTGCACTACACATAAGTAATATTGGCATTATATTCATGATGTTAGCCAGATGGGAACTGGCCCCCACAGTGATTCTGGTTTCTCCCAAGGTTATTTTTCTCCATTAACCAACATCTTATGGAGTTTTGTGTTCCTTGCCACAGTCGCCTTCGGCTTGCTCACTGGGGTTATAAATACAATTATTATTTAATTACTTATTTTTAAACACGATTAACAATTGTATTTTATCTAATTACACAATGATGATTCATCGACATTATAGACATCACAGTTTTATCGTCTGTTAATGCCTGATCTTCTGTAAAGCTGCTTTGAAATGATTTGTGTTGTGAAAGGCACTATTCAAATAAAATTGACTTGACTTGATAGCCTCAATTTAGAGTTATTAACACTTCAAATCATAAGTCTATATAGAGTTTTTAGATAAGTTCAAGGAACATAGATATTTGAGATATGATCCCTAGGCTTGACATTTCAAGTAATTTTTAATTAAGACAAGATTTTTCTAGTAATGACAACCTTAGGGTTTACATGGTGGCGGCTGTGGCTCAGGTGGTACAACGGGTTGGCCACTAATTGCAGGGTTTTCCAGCCACATGACTCCACATGCCAAAGTGTCCTTGGGCAAGACACTGAACCCCAAGTTGCTCCTAACGGCAGTGCATGCCAGCTCTGCCGTCATTAGTGTGTGAGTGTGAGTGTGAACGGGTGAATAAGTTCACAATGTAAAGCGTTTTGAAAACCACTACGGTATATAAATATGCAATATAAATGCAGACCATTTACAGTGTATTTTTAAAAAAGCAAGAAATTACCTTCTCCATTGGAGTATTCTGCCAAAGTTGAAATATACCAAAAAAACATTTCTCCCTTGCTGAGAATGAACTGAAGATCAGCTGTGGAAAATTATGAAACATTCATTATTCATTCAACAGAAATATATATTTACCTTAAAAGAAAAGAAATAAGAAATTTTTTTATCTTAGAAAACAATATAGTCACCTTCTCTGATAAAGTATTGATCTGGATGGCATTTGCTATCCATTTCGCTGTCTTCTCTCTTGATATTGCGGTGATATCTTTCATATTTACCATGATTTAAGTTAAAGGCAGGTTTATTGCCATTTTTCACATTGCAGAACAATGGAATCTTTCATTAAAATTCACAATAAAGCAACCAAACAATGCACACTAATGTGATGATGTGGATCACAAATACATAATATTTCTGTAGAACTCACTTTTGTACCACGAAAAACATGACTGTATAAACGTAAGCAATTCTCTGTGAGGTACATGTGTCCTTGTAGCAAGATATCCTTCTGGAGAGCACATGTGTAGTCTACGGGGGAAAATTATTCATTCAAGACCTAATATTGTCAGACAAATATTGTGGCTCTGTCAGAAAACTTCTTGAGTATATATTCATTTTTTGTTTGTTATTTTAATCCCCCTATCTGTTTCCCTCTATCAATCTTACCTGCTAGAAGCGTCTCATTGTCTGGCAGCTCTTTGAAAAACTTCAGAAACTCATCACTCCTCTATTTATAACTAGTGTAAAGCAATGCTTCAGGTGACTGAGGTGCTTCTATGCATTGCCCAGTCACCTCCAGGACTAGAAGTAAACAGAAATAAAAAATATATATATTTACTCTTTTTACACATCCCAACCTGTATAAAGGCATAAGATTACCGACTTAATAATACACAGCTAAACAAATATTCATGCAAACATACAGAGAGATGTTGAGGGTGAGATGTTGAGATCATCACAGGAACTATAAAGGGCACAAAAGAATTGAGAGCCTACATATGATTCAGTTAAATAAGGGTAATTCATCCTAAATGTGGGATCACAAAAGGAGAAGCATGGCAAAATCTTGAAAACCATAGCAAAAGACTACGTTACACATAGTCACCATTGACTTGCATAATATGGATAATATGGATAATTAATGTATAATGAATGGTTACTGAGGCTAATATGCTGCCTGTGCATCTAATTTTTGTGTTCCAAAGAAGAAAGTCATATAGAGACAACACAAGAGTGAGTAAATTATGACCAATTTAAATCACATCATCATAAAATCAGTTCATATGCTGACGATATTTTATTATACATCACAAATCTATTTTCATAAGACAGTCCATAATTTGATTAGTGATTTTAGCAGAGTATCAGATTATTCCGTCAACTGCACGAAATCCGAGATTCTTCCTATCACAAAATAGAACGGGGATGCTGAGGTCCAGAATTACCCTTTTAAACGTTTAACCAAAACAATAAAATACCTCGGAATTTACATTTCATCCAACCTCAAATATCTGTTTGGGCTAAACCATGTACCCCTTCTGCTTAAAATACAAAACACATTAGAGATGGAATAAATTACCCATATTTTTAATTGGCTGTATATTATCTATAAAATGAACACACTCACACTGGTTCTTCTCTTTAAATTGTGCAATATCAATTTTTTTATTGGAAAAACAAAAAGATGGACTGCTCATGACCTTTGATCCTATTTAGTCAAAATATAACATACGAAATCAAGATTTTTTCAATAAATACAATTAATAGAAGTTCTAAAAAATCGATTGGCTCCAGTACTCTGAAATACAGTAACTCTCCCATCTATCAAGCCATTGTATATTTAAAACCAAAGAATACTGTCACAGATACTGTATATAAATTAATAATATCTACTGACAAAAACATAGTCCCTCCAATTCAACAATGGGTTACTGGCATTGGCATAGAGCATAATATCAACTGGCAAACAGTTTGCAACAATATATATTTCATGTCTTGCAATACTAAACTTCAGATGATCCAATACAAGATCATCCATAGAACACACATCACAACATACAAACTTCACCGCTTGGGCTACATACAAAATAACAACTGTACACATTGCCCAACTTCCACTGATGATTATTTTCATGCACTGGGGGTGTCCATATGTACGACGTTTTTGGTCAGAGGTCATGAACAGGCTCTCAGACATTCTTGGCCTAAGCATTCCAGTGTGTCCCATAATAGCTTAGCTTGGAGACATGTCTATATTAAAGATTTCTAAATATCTCACACAAACTAAAGCCCACTAAAGCTAAGCAGGATTGAGCCTGGCTAGTACCTGGATGGGAGTCCTCCTGGGGAAAACTAAGTGGTATTAGGGAGCCCAGCAGTGGGTGCTCACCCTGTGGTATGTGTGGGTCATTAGGACCCAGTATAGTGATGGGGACATTACGTATAATGTAAAAAAGTACCGTCTTTCGGATGAGATGTTAAACCGAGGCCCTGAACCTCTGTGGACATTAAAAATCCCAGGGCACTTCGTGTAAAAGAGTAGATGTCAGTAACTGGCCAAATTCCCCCATTTGGCCCTTATCTATCATGAACTCCTAATAATCTGCATCCCTGAATTGGCTACATCACTCTACTTTCCTCTCAACCAACAGCTGGTGTGTGGTGAGTGTAATGACGCACTATGGCTGCCGTCTCATCATCCAGGTGGATACTGCTCACTGGTGGTGGTTGAGGAGGTTCCCCCATACGATGTAAAGTGCTTTGTGCGCCTAGAAAAACGCTATATAAATGTAAGGAATTATTATTAATTAAAACACTTTTACTAATCTCATTAACTGTGCAAATCACTGGCTCAATTTGTTATCAATACACTCCAATCTGGAAAAGTAAACTGCATCTATACACAATAACAATAAATCCTTCACACAAACCTGGTCCCCATTTTTTAATACTTAAACTGGAGAACTGATTCCTCTTTCCATAACACGATAAACCCATGACAATTTCAATGCGGCACCCCTTTATTTTAGCCCAGCATATGGACAGCTATGGCCAAAAGTATTGGCAGTGACATAAATATAGTGTTTTTCAAAGTTTGCTGCTTCAGTATTTGTAGATAATTTTTTACATGTTTCTATGGTATACTGGAAAACAATGATAAGCATTTCATAAGTTTTAAAGGCTTTTGTTGGCAAAAACATTCAATATATGCAAAGAATCAATATTTACAGTGTTCACCCTTGTTCTTCATAACCTCTGCAATTCACTCTGGCATGCTGGATATCAGCTTCTGGACCAAATCCTGACTGATGATGATCCATTCTTGCCTTATTAGTGCTCGGAGTTGATCACAATTTGTGGGCTTCTGCTTGTCCACTCAACTTTTGAGGATTGACCGCAGGTTCTCTATGGGATTAAGATCCGGGGAGTTGCCTGGTGTGGCCATCCTCAAGAGGACTCTCCATAGACATAATGTGTACAAAATATAATACATATATATTCAACTTAATTGCATTACAAATACAAGATTATTATTACATTGATTATGAAATGTTTATATATTCAGCTCAGTTATTCCTTCTGCACCTGCAGGAATTTTTGTAATTTAATGATTAAAAGACCCAAGAATACTGAAAGTCAATAATTACATTCAAGTTGCTTAATTTAGGGTACTACTGAGAGTGAACAACATTAAAATTGAACTAGGAGTCCCCAACCATACACACATAAATACTGGAATTCACAACACTTGTAAATTAATCCTTTTATTATTTTTCTCCCATGACATTTTCATGAGAGCAATGAAGAGAATGCATCCTCATTTACAAATATACAGGACAATACTGCAATAAACACAGCCATAATTTAAACATCCATGTAAACAAACATAACAAATGTTGGCAGCCATTAAAACTGTAAATATACAAGCAGTAATTATAGTGAATCTCTTAAGTCATGTCTTTCAATCTTCTGTACAGATAAAAATAAAAATAGAACAAAAATGACATCAAATTATTTAATAACATATATACGTATCTATAGAGAGGATGATCTGTGAAATATAAACAAGAGATTGCAGAGCAAAGATTGCAGAGCAAAGGGTTTAAGGAAAAAAGAACAGATTACACACACACACACACACACACACACAAAGATCTTGTATTTGAAAAACACTAGTGCACATCTATAACAAAACAATAAATAAAGCAGTGGAATGTAGTCTACTGAAAGAAGAAAAAGTACATTGACGCTGTTTGTTTGTGTGTGTGTGTGAGGGTGGTTGCTGCCCTGCCCTGAGAATGACAGCTGAGACAAGAAACCTTAGTCCTCAAGTGTACGGAAGGCATTCTGCATGTCTTCATGGAGCTGTGCATAGTCAGCTTTGATCTTCTCCTCACCCTCTTTAACAGGATCCTGAATGCAGGCAGACATTAGGAAAACAACATCTATTACTGTTAATGACTTTTATAAGTAATACAAAAGGCATAAACGTGATCAGATGTTGCTTGTTTATGACCATTGTTTATGACCATAAGGAATGTAGCTACTGACAAACCAAAATAACAATATTTTGGTGTATATTATGGAAGACTAAAACACAAGCAATTTTACATGCTGGATCTGGTTATATACCTTAAATTTCATGGAGCTGATCTTATAGAGGATTTCTCCCATGTGTTCACGGATCATGGCCCAGGTGATCTTATTGTCGCTTTGTGCAGTGGTCTCCACTGCATGACGTGCCATGTCATAAAAGGCAATCATGTTGGACAAGATACCCACTGTCTTATAAAATGGACAGAACCTGAAATTGAATGGAGCTTACTGTTGGTAATCTTGGCTGGTGTCAAATTAAATTGTGAAAATGATAGTGTGAGCACAAGCTTCATGTGTATACAGTATGTGTATGACTAGGTAACAGTGTGTTCACTACCTGTCATAAGGTGTGTATCCATTTTGCTGGAGGAAATCATCCTTGATCAATTTGGCAACTTCCAGAGTGATCTTATCGGTTTCAGCCAATGAAGCCTTAAAAACAAAATTTAAAAAGCATGTTTCCCCACTGAAGAACATCCATAATATAACTACAGAAACAATTATATAAACAACATCCTATCTGCCAACAACCAAGAAAAAATGTGTCCAGGTGTAACTATGGGAACTGGTGCAGTTTTAAAGGCAAAGGTGGTCACACCGAATATCGATTTAGCTTTTTTATGTTTACTGGACTTTGTATGACATTAACTGATAAATAAAAACTATTTATGTCATTATTTTTGAAGACATCCTAACTATGCAACATTTTTCACAAATGCCTAAAACTTTTGCACAGTACAGTAGCTACTTTTGTATTTGTTGTTAATGTGACTTATATATTTAACAGCCACAATCTTAGAATTCGATTCACTGATTCCATTGAAGTTTAAAGGCGTAAACCTGTGTTTTTATCTCTAGAAAAAAAGAAAATGCCAAATGCTCAAAAACAATCCCAGGGGGCAAATGTTTCCTGTTAATAAAAAGATCATTTCTAATATTGGCACAAACAGTAAACATGTTTGCACACACAAGCTCACCTTGCCCACAAGCTGAACAATCTCAGCCAGGTCCTCCTCTTCCTGCAGGATCTCTTTGGCTTTGGTACACAGTGGCACAAATTCAGGAAATTGCTTGTCATAGTACTCGTCCAGAGCTCGTGTATACTTACTGTAACTGATGAGCCAGTTCACTGAGGGAAAATGCTTTCTCTGAGCCAGCTTTTTATCCAGACCCCAGAACACCTGATGGAGAATTAAAGCACAAAATTAAATAACAAAAGGGGACAATTCAGAGAATATTTATTTCTGGAAGAGAATGGATAATTTTTTTTGTTTGTTATCGCACTACATGTTGCTGTGCGTGTTACACTTACATTGAGAAAGAAATATTCACTTACTTGTACAATACCCAGAGTAGCGGAAGTTACAGGATCTGAGAAATCTCCACCAGGGGGAGACACACTGCCATTAAAACAGAACACACTTTACCAAGTAGTAGTAATAGGGCAGTTACTCATATCTCTTAATGTTCATTCATAAAATGAAATGCAAATAAGCAAAGAATGTAAAAGAAGAACGAAGGGGGACAAAAGCGATGAGTCAAATTTGCTGTTGGCTGTCTGACAGGTCTACTTACGCGCCCACAATGCTCACACTGCCCTCTCTCTCTGGGTTACCCAGACATTTAACTCTGCCAGCGCGCTCATAGAATGAGGCCAGTCGAGCCCCAAGATAGGCAGGATAACCGCTATCTGTGAATGCAAGCAACTCAGATTTATTTACTTTACGCTCCAGCACCAGTTACTCATAAATTCTTTAGAGATGGTCACAGCACACGTACCAGCAGGCATCTCAGCCAGACGACCAGAAATCTCCCTCAAAGCCTCAGCCCATCGAGAGGTTGAATCAGCCATCATGCTCACATTGTAACCCATGTCTCTGAAATACTCCGACAGTGTGATTCCTGAAAGTAGATATATACACATTTATGATGTCAACATAATCACCAGATTTAATCCTCATGTTCTGTTGAGATTGATTTCACTGATTTAATATTAGGGGAGCTCTAGGGACCCCAAAGATGTACATATAAATATAACAACAGTAGATATTAACATCAAATTACCATCATATTATTCCTTAAAATTATTTTAATATGATCCTCTGACCACATAAATCCCAAATAGGCAGATATTATCATCTGTTTTACCACAAAGATGAAAACGAACATACACAAAAAAAAAAAACACAATAAAGGGCTCCAGAATCGAAGCATGTGAAAATTCATTACTTTTATTCATGTTTCAGATCAATACACAAACATAAGGTAACATTTTTCATACAGGACATTGGAAGCATATCAAGCTGAAGTTTTGTTATTTGTTATGAAGTCATGTATCAACCAGATGCTTCAATGTTAAAGGGATAGTTCACTCAAAAATGAAAATTCTCTCATTATTTACTCACCCTCATGCCATCCCAGATGATTTTGACTTTCTTTCATCTGCAGAACACATATTAAGATTTTTAGAAGAATATTTAAGCTCTGTTGCTCCATACCATACATAATGCAAATGAGTGCTGCCTGGAACTTTGAATCTTCTAAAAGCACACAAAGGCAACATAAAAGTAATCCATATGACTCCATTTGTTTAGTCCATGTCTTCTTATATGATATGATTGGTGTGGTTGAAAAACAGATCAATATTTAAGTGTTTTATTACTATAAATTCTCCTCCCTGCCCAGTTGGTGGTGATATACACAAAGAATGCAAAAACTCTTATTAGAGAAGAGCGCTTAGGAGGGCTGTTTGAAAGTGGAGATTTATAGTAAAAAGGACTTCTTTATTGATCTGATTCTCTCCCACATAATATTACTTCTGAAGATGTGGATTTAACTACTGGAGTCATATGAATTCACTTGCATTGAATGGGCCTACAGAGCAGAAATATCTTTCTAAAACTCTTTTTTTATGTTCAGCAGAAGAAAGTCATACACATCGGGAATGGCACGAGGTTGAGTAAATGATGAGAGAATTTGAAATTTTTTGGTGTGTTATCAGACAGAATCAAAAGTGTAGAGGGGAAGGGCAGGGGCACATGAGTGCAAATTGCTCAATGTGGTGGCCAGAACTTTGAAGCTCAAAAAACACATAACGGTAGCATAAAAGTAATCCAGAAAACTCCAGTGGTTAAATTCAATGTATTCTGAAGCAATATGATAGTTGTTGGTGAGAAACAGATCAATATGTCAGTCCTTTTTTACTATAAATCACCACTTTCAATTCACCCTTCTTTTGCTTTTTTGGTGATTCCCATTCTTCATGCATATCGCCACCTACTGGTTGGGGCTGATCAAAGGTGGAGATTTATATTAAAAAAGCACTTAAATATTGATCTGTTTCTCACCCACACCTATCATATTGCTTCTAAAGATATGGATTTAACCACTAGTCATCTGGATTACTTTTATGCTGCCTTTATGTGCTTTTTGGACATTCAGAGTTCTGGCCACCATTCCCTTTGGACCTACAGAGCTGAGATATCCTTCTAAAAATCTTAATTTGTGTTCTGCAGAAAAACTAAAGTCATACACAGCTGTGATGGCATGAGGGTGAGTAAATGATGAGAGAAAAACGCCTGACTATTTCTTAATTTGTTGTTCAACAATCCCAACATACCTGTGTAAATGGAAGCTTCTCTGGCAGCCACAGGCATGTTGGATGTGTTAGCAACCAAGGCTGTTCTCTTCATGATGCTCTCCACCTTACCATCAACTTCCATGGTCAGCTATAGGGCAAGAGAACTGTCAATCACCCAATCACCAATCACAGTTTATGTGCTGTGTCAATGGCAATGTCAATACAGCTGATGCTATTTACCTCAGGGAAATCTCGGAGTACTTCTGACATCTCATTACCACGTTCACCACAACCCACATAGATGATGACATCACTGTTAGAGTATTTAGACAGAGACTGAGAGATCACAGTTTTACCACAACCAAAAGCACCAGGGATGGCAGTGGTTCCTCCTTGCACACACCTGTTAAAAAAAAAATCACTCCTGAATAATCTGTTGAACTTCAAAGACATTTAAAGTACACAAACAATAAAACCAATCAGATGCACAAGCTGTGTTTGTCCTACTGTACTACTCATACTACACTTGAACACAGTATGCAGTATGTTAGCATGCGATTTTGAACACAGCTGAAGTGTGACTCACGGAAAGAGGGCGTCCAGTACTCTCTGACCAGTCAACAGAGGATGATTGGCAGGAAGTTTCTCAGTGACGGGTCGGATCTGACGCACTGGCCACACCTGCATCATGGTGAACTTCTCCTTCACCCCCTCAAATTCCAACTCCAACACCACATCCTAACAAACACACATATACACGTTGACTCCAGTGTCATGTAACGCTTACTGTACTTCCAAAAATACAACCTGTTACTTGGCTTACCGAGACATCGTAGTTGCCAGGTGGCGCCACATAAGTAACAGTTCCTCGGCTTCTTGGAGGCAACATTATTTTGTGCTTTATTAGAGAGTTTTCAAACACCATACCATATATATCACCTCCAGTAATGTGACTGCCAACCTGTGATGGACAAAGAGACAAGAGTTCAAATTCATCAATATTTTAATTACCAGTCTGACGCCTGTAATGTTAGTGTACTTTTAAAGGGGTCATATCATAATTTATTTTTATTTAATTTTCCCACTTATACAGTTCATAAAAACACCCCTTTTGCATGAACTTTTAACACCTCAATAATTCATAACATTAATAAAATAAAAATCATTCACTTACACGTAAATTCTTAGATGGAGAGAAGTCCCATTTCAGATCACGGTTAAGGGCACCGATGTTGACTCCTCTGGGAATATAGATACTTTTGGTGAGGTCATTAATGTCTTTGAGGGGACGCTGAATACCATCAAAGATGGAGCCCATGATTCCTGGTCCTAATTCCACAGAGAGTGGCTTCCCTGTGCGCAGGACAGGGTCACCAACGGACACACCAGCTGATGATAGCTCAAGAAAGCTACAATACTATTTAACAGACTATACACACTGTTTACATTACAGCTAGATTAAAAATTGTGTATGGGTAAGAAATGACAGAGATGATCAACAATTTAGAATTTATTTAAGTGCATGTATTGTGAGCATAATTAAGCTGGCGCTACACTAGTGATGTTCAGGTGTGAGCTTCATAAACATAATCGATGGTCAAATGGAGGGCGATATAGTGCCCATTAGCGTCTGTCTGCGTAAGGTTGTTAATCATTTGACCGTCGGGACTCCCTGCTGAGCTAATGGCTTCAAAAAATTAAAAAGCACACCCGGCTTGCTTGAAAAAATAGTTCTGTCACTGTGCCGGCTCTTGTGTTCTTGTCAAGTGACCAATGAGCTGCTTGTTTTACTGAAGAACTGACAAGATGTCAAACCGAGTAACTTCTTTACTCACTGAAAGCTGCATATGGACATATGTGTTCTATGGCAAGCCTCAAGGGTATAAATACACAATCATGCACTTTCACAAGGTAAAGTCATGAATTGCTCGTTTGGGCCATTTGTATGGCCTGGTGTTAGAACCTGGGGTTTTCTACCTTGGTTCAGTTTGAATAGGCATTTATGAAAACAACAATCAGATCCGCACAAAAACAATTAGCCCGAGACCACCTGGAACGAGAAGAAATCTGTAGGTCACTGTAATTCATCATCAAAACATGGATATACTGTAGCCTTTTGGCGGCTATATTAGATATAGGTTGATCTTCATGATTGCTTCTCTCTTTTGGATAGCAGCGGATCAGACACAGGCAAAATCATGGCTTCACACTTTCTGTGAGTATATGAGTGTGTGCAAGGGTATATGTGCAAAAGGGAGAGAGAGGAAGCTATGTGACCGTGAGAACAGGTACTTTTCAATGCAGAAATAATGCAAAAATAACTAATTATGGATAAAAGTCAATCAATCAGATGCACAGTTAAGTCTAAACCTGCTGGGCATTACTCCCTACCACCCCCACAGCTGGACACCATATCCTTTCCATTGCCTCACACAGAGGGGACAACTCTCCTGTTTACCATACCAGAGACAAATTTCCAGGGCTTAGAAGAGTGTCAAAGGTGGATTTTATTAGACATTTTAGCCTGACCTGGGGTATCTTCCACATATCAGCCCATCCTAAATCTCTATTAGATGGACCTTCTCATACTGTCCAATGGCCTTTTTACTGCTGGCTGACTGCTCGAATCATATACCCTTAACCCTACCCTTAAAATAACCACAACAGAAAATTTCGTTTTGGTCCGTTTTGAAATATTATCTTGTGAAAGCGAGCTGAACCATGAAGAAAATGCAACATTGTAACTATTTTAGCCCATCTTGGAACAAATCAAGCAAGCTATAGGTCTGAAAACATCCTATCTTACTCTATTGGGGAGCTCCACTTGACAGGGTTTTGGGGTGAGTTGGTATGTTTGTCACACCTCTACCATTTAGTATCGGCAAGTGTCATACCTCCGAATGAAGACAATGAGATCTCAGCAAAACAGTCTAAATGTGTGACGCCTTCGGCCAAAATCAAGTTTTTTGGAGTCTGCAAGTGTGGCGCCAGTTTTACATGCTTTTATTAATAAAAATACTTAATAAAGACAACCTGTGTTTAAGAGAGTTTATTTTAATGAAGGACAAAACTCTATTAAAATTAATAAGGGACTTTTAATTGAGTGCACATGTGCTTGGATGGTCTGCTTCATAACTGTTTGAAGTGTTTAAAGGATACAGGTCTCTTCATACACCTGAATGGTGGCCATGTCCCCCTCTAGTCTGATGATCTCTCCCACAAGCTCACAGTGGCCCACTCGCACCAGCTCGTACATGGCAGCTCCTGCCATACTGGAGGCCGTCACCACTACAAGACGTAATTAGTACATCAGTAAACATACAGTAAATGAATCTTCACAATGATTTGTGGACTGCCAAAAATGTCTTAAAACATGGGGTTCTGTGGTTACACAATAACCCAACATGAGGAAAACACATTATGCCAAATTAAAAATGGCATGAGATCTTGGTTCCTACTTACCAGGTCCAGACACGCCATGCACATATCCAAACTGTCCCTCTTGGTCCTCATCTCGGATTTTGGGCAGCTTGGAGAAGTCCATTTTGAATGTGTCTGACACAAATTAGGTCAAAATGGAAAAAAAGTGTTTGGATAAATGATGGAAACAGCCAACATAAGTGGACTTATCTTACCCTAAAATCATCAGTCTCAAAACAGAAGTTACAAAATTACACTTTCTGGAATCTGGGCGCATATAAATCTGCAGAATTGCAACATACATTCCCAACATTTCTACACATCCTCCACCCCTTGCATATTTGTTTCTTAAATATTTTGGCTAATTAGATGATGCTCTCAGCTAAAAATAAGAGTAGAGTATTCTCAGCTCCATTTAACACATTTTACAATTCTGAAAATGTTAAAAACTGCAGATTTGGGTTGGGCCTGCTAATGGATCTTATCCAAGTACCACATTGCAGAGGATTCATTCATTAATTAATATCCAGGTACACAATAAAACATGTTGAATATGTCTTTATCCTTGGTCAGTATCGTTTCAGAATAGTTTGTAATAGTTATTCTATTCATAATTCTTTCTATAACAAAACCGACTCTGTGGCCAATTTCTAGTTTGTTAAAAACCCCATTTATTCAACATTCATAGACATATTTGTGGGACAACCATAGAACATTACCACATGACCACAGCACATGACACTGACTGTAAAACATGAACCGTGGAAGGAAGTGAGGAATACAGACAGTTGAGTAAATCTGGAAAACCCTTGTTCACATCTTATTAATAATGTGTGTTGTAGTGGCACTTCATGACAAGCTGTGAATCTCCAAATAAACCCTTATTTAGTTAAGTCCAGTCAACTAAACACCCGCATAATAACAATCCAGTACATGACACTGACAACTTCAAACTAACTTATGCAGGGTTTTTCCTGCATAGAGAATTACAAGGCGGCCGCCTCTGTCAAATTTCGGCAATAATAATATAATAATTCCGTTGTCGAATAGTCGCTTGATGTCATTTAATATAACTTGAGATCATATAAAACTATAACGATGACACGCGAGACTAGGAGTGCTGCAGCTCGAAACACAGATCACAGCTTGGCTATATATCTTTATTTCATCCTTAATTAAAGTTCAAATAATACGGGAACGTGACATGTAAATAAGCACAAACTCCAAAACTGTCATTCTCTGTGCGGTCAGAGCCGCTTCAACCAGTCGCGGAAGAGACCCAATCTGATATATATATATACAGGTGCTGGTCATATAATTAGAATATCATCAAAAAGTTGATTTATTTCAGTAATTCCATTCAAAAAGTAAAACTTGTATAATGTATACATTCATTCCACACAGACTGATATATTTCAAGTGTTCATTCCTTTTAATTTTGATGATTATAACTGACAACTAATGAAAACCCCAAAATCAGTATCTCAGAAAATTAGAATATTGTGAAAAGGTTCAATATTGAAGACACCTGGTGCCACACTCTAATCAGCTAATTAACTCAAAACACCTGCAAAGGCCTTTAAATGGTCTCTCAGTCTAGTTCTGTAGGCTACACAATCATGGGGAAGACTGCTAACTTGACAGCTGTCCAAAAGATGACCATTGACATCTTGCACAAGAAGGGCAAGACACAAAAGGTCATTGCTAAAGAGGCTGGCTGTTCACAGAGCTCTGTGTCCAAGCACATTAATAGAGAGGCGAAGGGAAGAAAAAGATGTGGTAGAAAAAAGTGTACAAGCAATAGGGATAACCGCACCCTGGAGAGGAATGTGAAACAAAACCCATTTAAAAATGTGTGGGAGATTCACAAAGAGTGGACTGCAGCTGGAGTCAGTGCTTCAAGAACCACCACGCACAGACGTATGCAAGACATGGGTTTCAGCTGTCGCATTCCTTGTGTCAAGCCACTCTTGAACAAGACACAGCGTCAGAAGCGTCTCGCCTGGGCTAAAGACAAAAAGGACTGGACTGCTGCTGAGTGGTCCAAAGTTATGTTCTCTGATGAAAGTCAATTTTGCATTTCCTTTGGAAATCAAGGTCCCAGAGTCTGGAGGAAGAGAGGAGAGGCACAGAATCCACGTTGCTTGAAGTCCAGTGTAAAGTTTCCACAGTCAGTGATGGTTTGGGGTGCCATGTCATCTGCTGGTGTTGGTCCACTGTGTATTCTGAGGTCCAAGGTCAGTGCAGCCGTCTACCAGGAAGTTTTAGAGCACTTCATGCTTCCTGCTGCTGACCAATTTTATGGAGATGCAGATTTCATTTTCCAACAGGACTTGGCACCTGCACACAGTGCCAAAGCTACCAGTACCTGGTATCCATGTTCTTAATTGGCCAGCAAACTCGCCTGACCTTAAGCCTATAGAAAATCTATGGGGTATTGTGAAGAGGAAGATTCGATACGCCAGACCCAACAATGCAGAAGAGCTGAAGGCCACTTTCAGAGCAACCTGGGCTCTCATAACACCTGAGCAGTGCCACAGACTGATCGACTCCATGCCACGCCGCATTGCTGCAGTAATTCAGGCAAAAGGAGCCCCAACTAAGTAGTGAGTGCTGTACATGCTCATACTTTTCATGTTCATACTTTTCAGTTGGCCAACATTTCTAAAAATCATTTTTTTGTATTGGTCTTAAGTAATATTCTAATTTTCGGAGATACTGAATTTGGGATTTTCATTAGTTGTCAGTTTTAATCATCACAATTAAATGAAATAAACATTTGAAATATATCAGTCTGTGTGTAATGAATGAATATAATATCCAAGTTTCACTTTTTGAATGGAATTACTGAAATAAATCAACTTTTTGATGATATTCTAATTATATGACCAGCACCTGTGTATATATATGTTTTGGATAGACTAGATTGACAAATGCTTATCAATAATGTTTACAGTGTTCAGCGACTAAAATGTCAATATGACTAAATGTTACTAACATGTCAACAGTTTTCATTGACTAAAACTACATAAAAATAAAAAAAAAACAGACTTTGTCAACTAAAACTTGACTAAAAAAATAGGATAAGGTTGACTAAATATGATAAAAACTAAAAAGGACATTTGACACAGGATTAAGACTAAATAAAAAAAAAAACAGATGAAAAAAATACTAGTATTCAGTTGCCAGGTCATTAGCAAAGCTAATTTTAACATCACTTTTTTGATCCATATGGTACCACCTCCGCCTCAGTTTGAGCCAGGAAAAACCCTATTATGGGATCCATAATGGCACAATAACTCACAGAAGGACCAGATTTATGCCCCTTCATATTAAAGCCTCAAGAGGAACCAGTCACTTCCAGGTGTTGTGAGTTTACATCACATGATGCTCATATGACATCTGAGATTACAAGGGACGACTGGGGTCCATTTGGTATTAAAAAAATGTTTGCTATAGGATTAACAGCACTAATAATTAAGTAAATAATGAATGTGTTAGGAAACAGAATTAGTAAATAGACATTCCAGCCCCATTTGCATAAAAATAAAGTACTGTTCTTGCATTCAGATAAATTCTTCATGGATATGTGTCTGCAAAAACCCACCACAGAGAGGGGCGCAGTTCTAACACACAGTTGTTAATTGGAAAACATTGATCATCAAAAATAAGACGAGAAAAAAACGTAAATGTACTTCAATGCGTTGAGCTTTTAAGTGTAGCGGTTGTATTTTGCGCTAGACACCGAGCAGCAAGATGCTGCATGATCATGTGATCACGATGGTGTTAGACAGAATTTGACCTTTGCTGCTGATCCAAGATGATATTTGTATCTCAAAGCCCTACAATATCTCAGTTTTAAGAAAACCGTGATGAGGTCGACCACATGTACCGTCGAATTACTTGTTACTGAAACAATTTGCGTGGTTTAATCATCTGTCCTCCTTTCAAGTAATTCCCATAATGTCATGCCATGGTCTTAAATGAGGCATCTTTTTACTATTTGAATTAAATCAAAGCATCCAAGTGGCTTATTCCTAGAACTGCAGGGAGAAATAAAAACATGTAACGAGACAAGATGATAAAGGTCCATGCAGACGCAGATGAAAATGATTTGGCCACATGGAGGACACAGTGTGCATTATAGTAAAGCAATATTTTTTTTCTTACACATAGTATTTTTTAACAATAAATCAATCAACTGGAAAGGGTGCTCTAGGAATAATTTTAATTATTTCTCTCAAATAATTTTCTGCTTGACGAACCTAACAGATACACAGAAAATAAAACGCGGTATGATTATTTAAAAAAAATAAAGTGTAAAAACCTCAGAAAATGAGATGGTCCTGTGTCCGGATCCTTATGGTGAGGTGAGATGAGATGCGAGCGAAGAGTAAAGTCAGCTGACTTCACTCGGGCTCGGTCTCCCTCTGCAGACTGAACACTGGGCGCAGAAAACTCTATATCGCCCCCTACAGTGTACTAGAGGTCATTGTTGTCTTTGTGAGTTTTGTTTGCTTCATACGTTCTATTGCTTTATTGTTTTGAACTGTATTGTAGATTCAGTTTATATTGCATTGCACTGAATATTGGGCTGTGTCTAACACTTGGTCTCATAATTTAAGGGAAATGATTTTGTTTTGTTTCTTTTTTTTAATTTTTACTCCTTTTTGGAAACGAATACGATAAATTTACACCTAAATTAATGAATTGTAATTTTGAAACATATGTATAAAATCATGATCACACATGAGGTAAGGACTCTAGTCATATCAGTAACCTTATAAAAGCTGTTAAAATCTACATGGGGGAGGGGCGCTCATGGGAACTGCCATTTTTGAATCACATGACCATCTGAATACTTCTCACTTAATCTCAGTAACCGTTTTGTTATTGGACACTTTCACGCTTGGATTAAATTGCTGTAACTGGAAACTACTGATTTTAAATGATGCTGCATCCACACCACGAGGTGTCACTGTTAGTCCAAGATGACACAAGCAAAAAGTCACTGAGTGTACTTTTAAGGGGCCTTTTTTAACATTGCAGAACACTTTACCAAATAATAATAATAATAATAATAGGGGGCCTGGGTAGCTCAGCGAGTATTGGCGGTGACTACCACACCTGGAGTCACGAGTTTGAATCCAAGGTGTGTTGAGTGACTCCAGCCAGGTCTCCTAATCAACCAAATTGGCCCGGTTGCTAGGAAGGGTAGAGTTAGATGGGGTAACCTCCTCTGGTCAGGATTAGTTGTTCTCACTCTCAATGGGGCATGTGGTAAATTGTGCATGGATCACGGAGAGTAGCATGAGCCTCCACTTGCTGTGTCTCTCAGTGGTGTCTTGCACAATGAGCCACATGATAAAATGCGCAGATTGATATTCTCAGAAGTGGAGGCAGCTGAGACTTGTCCTTCGCCACCCGGATTGAGGCGAGTAACCGCACCACCACGAGGACCTACTAAGTAGTGGGAACTAGGCATTCCAAATTGGGAGAAAAGGGGATAAAATAATAAGAATCAGAATCAGCTTTATTGCCAAGTATGCTTACACATACAAGGAATTTGTTTTGGGGACAGTAGCTTCCAGTGCACAACAATACAAAAACAGCAGCAAGACATAGATAATAATAATAAATAAAAAAATTATACAAAAAAATAATAATAAAAATAAATAATTATACATATATGTTCATACACTCAGACACACACCTACATACATACCCACATACACACATGTAGTGCAAATCTAATACACATCTGTTAAATAAAGAACAAACTAATAATATATCATATAAAATAAATAAACTGTGTATTGCACATAATTATTGCTCAATGGGGCAATTTTAACTGTTCATGAGATGGATTGCCTAAGGGAAAAAACTGTTCCTGTGTCTAACAGTTCTGGTGTTCAGAGCTCTCTCAGCAGTCCAGACTGTCCTCTGTAGTCTTCTGATGTCCGATTTCATAGCTGCACCAAACCAGACAGTTAATGAAGTGCAGAGGACAGACTCAATGACAGCTGTGTAGAACTGTTTCAGCAGCACCTGCGGCAGGTTGATAGTAATAATAATAATAATAATAATAATAATAATAAAATCCACAGATACAATTTTTGCACTCAAAATAAATAAACACATCTCTGCAATTTATATCAAGAGCGTGACCAGATGTAAACTGAAACTAATCTGATAATTATTTCCAAAATTATCTGTTCAGACACAGATTAAGTAACAGTATGGGAAAAAAAAAATACTATTGTTTCGGGTTGCTCTATACAAAACCAAATATTTTAATCAATATCATAAAATCTTGAAAAAGATTGGTTGCAAAAGTATAGAAGGGACTTTTTCAAAGCACACATGTGCAAAACGTAATTTCCCTTTTGTCTGTTTCCTGTTACTTGTTGTCAGTGGTGAAGGTTGACAGCAGCCTCCCAGAACCAGCGTTGCCAAATCCTCAGGCATCATAACACGACCGTTTATTGCAGTGCGATCGTAAGAGCAATTCGAAAAGTTTAATACGTAATAATATTTACCTAAATTACATTAAATATCCTTGTAAAGACACGACATTTAAAAAAACATGTTTTTATGTTATATTAAGGTTCTCGTCCTGATTGAAACTCTTTGGTGTGATTAAATATAAGAGATCTGGCAACATTTGGCCATAGCACAGACTCAGAGGCAAATGCGGACCGCTTAGCTAGTGTGCTAGCAACATACATGTGGAGGGGATCTCATCCCAAACTGTGCCCAAATTCCCCTTAGACTGCCAAATATCACCAACTTGCCCTGTCTCCCTCACAACAAACGTGTTTTCTTCAACATGAAAGGGTGAGTAAACGCACCGAGAAGGGTCTTTTCATCACAAGTAAAGTTTTCCTCCTCTCTATTCTCTCTTTTTTTCCAGCAGGGGGGCGGTGGAGTTGATCTAATGCTAGCTGCTAGCTCTCTGCGCGCTTAATGTGGAGGAAATACATTTGCGCAGCAGTTTTCACACCCGGCCTTTAGTTTTTGTTTTGCCAGTTCTCGTCCGTGTCCCGAAACCCGTTTTAAAAACGTACAGATGACTTAACGGCAGATGAAACCCCATTCAAGTATAAAGGGCACGACTTAGGTGCGTGCCAAACTGGATCGTGTGTCGAATCTAAATCCGAAAATGTTGAGTCAGTCTTCAAGTTGCTATCTTGGTTTGCTAGCCACGCTTATATTCCCCAGCTCAAACGGATTCCGAGGCTGTTAGTTTGGGGCATTAAAGCGTGTTGCTGTCCCGTAACTTTGTCATATGTGTGCATATTTTCATGTAGAAATTGATGGGTGTGACACGTGATGGAATGAGCTCAGTTGACTCTACGAATTCACAGGTTTCATGGCTGTTACTGATCATTTAAAATTTTGGCGGATGAAATGAATATGGCAAACCATGTGGCGTTTGATGACCATCTGAATGGGTGCTCGCAGATGTGATGAGAATTCATCCACCAAAGTTTAGGAAATCTTAGTTGCTTGCATAAGATTCGTATATGTGACAAATGCCTTCCACTAAAAGTTAAATTTATTTTAAAAGTTTTAAATCCACATTCTGCTTTAACAGTGTAGACATCATGCCATGCAGTCTCGTTAGTATTTGAACTGTCTATTTCTGTGTATCTGCTGCACTTAAAGTGCACTCATAGGTGAAATTACTGCCCAGACCAATGGGGCCAGTGCCCAGGGATCCTTGAATACCAGAGCCCCGGGAGCGCCCTGGACTGCAAGGTCTCGCAGCCCATCTAATTTGAAAACAAATATTTAATGTAAGCTTAAATATGTGGGCCCCACAGCTTATACAAGCCCCCCTAAATAGGCCCCTGTGACTATGAGGGCCCTCAGACCTCTTATAGAACCCATTTGCTTTCCTGTCTCTAATTAAATTTTTTGAGTCTTTAACCCTATCATATCGCTTGTATCATATTTAATACATGACTTTCTGGAGCCTCTACATAATCAACATGATTAAAACTTAGTTGAAAAAACTGTTGTATGCTGTGTACTAGATGTTTACTGCCTCCTGGTGAAAGTTTACATGCGCTTCTGTAAGTAGAAGACCTAGTAATATATTTTCCAAAATGGCTACCTTCACAATGTGATGCACTCGTCTTTTTGATGTGAAATCTTTGCTGATTTTGATTTGATTTTGATTAGTTATTGAGTACAATATTTATATATTTTTACTGATATTTTAAAATGAGTATTTATTGAATTGAAGCAACATGTGCACTGGTGGAATATAGCAAACCATGTGGGGTTGCAATGGTATGAGATTTTCACATTATGATAACTGTCTCAGAAAATATCACTGTGTACGGTATTACACAATTATTATTATCAGTTACAATGACCCTTAAAGGAGTAACACTTTATTATAATTTTTTACAATCAAAGAATGTGTAGAAAAAAGTCTAACTTTTGAAAATAAATTGAATAAATAAGAAAGCTAACATAATTATAATAATAAACCAAAATATAAACATGCTAAAAAATATAATGTAACTGTAACATGTTATATAACTAAAGCATGTTAGTTTACATGTTAGCATAGCATGTTAAATTAACTACTAAATGAAAAATAACATTAGCTGTGTGAGCTTTAAAAGTAGTGTCCAATGATTATTAGTAAGTAACATATACTGTAGGTGCACAAAAGCACAGTCAAGACTGTTCCTGTCTGTACCTTTAACTCAGTGGTTCTCAACTGGTTTTGCCACCATAGTAAAAACATAACCTGTATTTAATGTATCCTGGGTTGCATTTCCTTTTATGATTCATAGATTTGTTCATAGTTTTCAAGTACAAGGACATGGATCAAGTGACATTATTTTTGTTATTGACGTCAACAACAAAGGCAACAGGAAGTTTTCTCTCTCTCAAAAAATTGAGCATTCTTATGAGTCCATTACTATCCCGTTTGTTTCCTAATTTCAAACATAATTCAAACAGAACATGCATATTACACAGGAGGAAATGCTCTTCATTCCCATGGTTAGGTCAGTGTAGCTAGTCTTAATAGTAATAATAACAAATTATTATATTTATGAAAAAATAAATACTAGCTGATACACATCTTGAAACATTAACTACAACTGCCCCTGTTGATATAAAATGAGGTCTAATAGATTCTACCTTTTAGATTATTTCATATGAAACTATAACATTTTGTCAAAATAATATATTTAATTGTATTCATGTAAAATCGTGAAACAGTTTTGTAAAGTTGATGATGTATAATGAATAATAAATGAGCGCCTCGCACAGTGTTGCTCTTTTCCTCCTCAGTGCTGTTTGGTATGTCAGGGCTGCCTATTGTTTGATGGGTTCAACTTGACTTCCCCCATAACACTTTAAACTAGAAAAGTTTAAAGCAGATCATGATCGCGAGCTGGTTCTGTTACACTCGTGCGAAAGTGCGGATGCCTTTAGCTGATTGCGAGATTATCATTAAATCTTCCGCGGCAGTCCTACATAGGCTATCACTTGTGTGGCCACCGACATATCTTCAATGGAGAACCATGATATTGTTCTTTCCCTGCTGTCCCCGACCCAGTCCGAATAGACCTGTGAACCACCAGTTGAGAAACACTGCTTTAACTCATACACACACTCACTTATATCAGACCCTCGCCTCACTTCTCTCTGACGTTTTCTCCACTGTGTGTGTGCGTGGCGCAAGTTGACGAGTCAGACAGGCAGATGAGGAATTTTTTTTACAATACCGTAAATAAGCAAATGTACATTGTATGATAACCGTCAATTTTCAAACCGTGGTTTACCGTGAAACTGGTATACCGCTGCAAAACTAATGCTCACTTAAAATTTCATAATTTTATAGACAAATCATATTGAAAATTTGTGTATCAAATATGATACAACTGGCTTTTGAGGTATATCTCTCAGTCATCATTCCATTCTATTCATGTCCACCATAATAAAAACATTTTTTAAAATACTGACATATAAGTTTTAAAGATATTTCAAGTGTGATTTATTTTACATATGCAGCTTGCTGTCATTATATAGATCTTGTGGTTTTTATACATATCTCATAGTGTTTGGTTTGTTATTATAATGTGATCTTACTATAAAAAAGGTTTTACAATGTAACTTTCTTTTTTTTTTTTCATCAAACATCAATATAGTGTTTGGTGTATAAAACCATTGATTAAAATAAATCATATTGCATTTGAGGTGCTGAATTGTAATGTCATGCATTTCTAAAGAGCAAGGAGAGGAAATTGTCATGGCCAAACTCCAAAACATTTGGCATCTCTGAAAAGCCCAGGGTGTCTTAAGATACACAAACTATATACTATTCATTGCTATGCATATTTGCCCTACATTACAAAAATAACTTGGATCTGGTGGTTGGGAAAATAAGATTTTGATATTTTGTGTGGTACAAAAGTACAGATATTACTAGATCCGTAAAGTTTGTCGAGACAAAATATAATGTTGGTTTGGCAAAATAAATGAAAATTGGCCCCGGGGTGCACTCAGTTATTTTTGGCATTATTAAAAAAGTTAAGTAATTTTGAAACATGTATAAAACTATGACTACTCTCATGAGATGAATACTCTGGCCATATCAGTAGCCTAATGAAAGCTGATGAATTTAAATTGGTTGGGTCCACTCATGGAGGCTGTCATGTTAAGGTCACATGACCTGTCGAATACTGCTTGCTTAATCTCAGTAACTGCCCATTTATTGGATACTTTCACTCGTAGATCAAATGGCATCTGTAATTAAAAACTGTCACTTTTGAATGATGCTGCAATCACACCCCTTGTTGTCCATTTAAGTGCAAAACAACATTTATAAAAATTACTTTAAAATTTACCTTTAAAGTAAAGTTCAATCAACAGCATTTGTGGCAAAACTTTGATAACCACAAAAAACATTTTGATTCGTCCCTTCTGTTCTTTAAAATAAGCAATGTCACAGTGAGGCACTTAGCCTGAAGTGAATGGTGCCAATTTCTGGAGGGATTAAGTAGGAGTGCACCGATACCACTTTTTCTCTAGTAGTCTGAGTCACTTTTTCTTTAGTATCTGCCGATACACTTCCTGATCCAAAACCAGTGTCGTTTTTTTCCTAAACAGTGTAGAACAGCGGTCCTGGTCCAGACCTCGACTTGGTTACATCCTCTGGACCACGAGACATCTTGACATTTGCTGCCCCATCTAACGGTTTCTATACTTCAAGTGATCAGCGTGACAAAACAACATAACTGTTTACAGCACAAGTGCTGGTGTGCAGATAGCGCTGATCTTTCAGAACTGTATCCTCAAATAATTTTCTCTCTTACCGAACACACTTCATTTATACTCTTTCGTGCACAGAGTTGCAGACGCATTTATATTTACGTCAGTATACCATAGCGGATATATACAGTGAGCAGCAATATAGATGGATACTTGCATCTTTCATAAAACACTGCAGAAACCAAGAATGAAGTGAAGTGAATTCAACTTCACGTGTCTGAAATGAATCCGACCATTCAGCTAAACCAGGCTTGTGACAGGACAATGTGCATCCAGAGCACCTTTAAAAATTGTACTTTATCCTATCTAAAATTTACTTTATTAAGCATGTTTCGAGCCTTTCACAAACAGATTATTTTTGTGAAAATTAATCAAAAATCATCTCTCAAATAATTGGCAAGGAAGAACAACCAAAAATGTGATTTCACTTGTAGCATATTGGAGTTCTCATGAGAATGTTTCCATTATTTGATAGTCTGACCATTTATAGGCCTACTTAATTTAAGCTAAATGTATTTTTAAGGTTCATTATTGTGCTGTACATTGTTTGTTGTTGGTAGATTTTCATTTGAAGGAAAATATAAAAATGGTCCATTCAGACCCTTACAATTTTCTCTCAGGAGATACCCCTGAACCCCAAACAATATATTTCCTTAATAGTCACAAGGCCGCCTATGCCCCAAACCCACTACTTTGTCTTTGTCTCTGGAGCCCCAATGTCCCAATCCTTGCCCAGTTTAAAGAGACTGTTTTGACTTTGATGTTTTCCTTTGAAAAATTGCTACTACTGCCAACTTGGAAATTTAAAAGTAGGCCTACTTTTTCAAAAACTATAGTGACTACTAACACCATGTAAGTTATTGTCCGGGCCTTTGATAGGAAGGAAATCTAGAAAATGGACCTCTTGAAACTTCAATTGAATACTCCTGGTGTAGAATATCTTTACCTCAATGTGTGGAATTTATTGGGGGCACTTATTTATATGAAAAGAAACACAAACCTCTAACAATACATTATTTCAATGTAAATTCTATCCTATAAAAACAACTTATTAAAATGGTTAACTATGATTCTGGATAATGCAGCAGCAATTTTAACAGCTATTTATGGGATTAACAGCTATTAAGTCTTCAGTAGAAAAGAGGCTTTTCACACTTTTTTTTGTATCTGGACTTAATGATATTATTGTTATTTATTAACTTATACTAAAAGTATTATATATTCAGTCATGCTTTTTTAACTTTAGAACACTTGGGCTTTTATTTTGATGGTCAGAACACTCCAGGAAGTCCTTTTGAGTGTGTTTGTGTGTATAGGCTAGTTCACAGTATTTTAATATGCTTATTCAAAATCTGGTGAATGATCCTCCGCTGCCATTCTTGATGCGTATTACAGGTGAGCCAAACTATTGAGCTTTTACATCAGAGATTTTTGTAAGCAGTGCTAATAATGCACGCCACTCTCTGAAAATAGCAGTGCATGTTATGAGTGTGTCAACAGAACAGCACACAGTCACTGAAACGCAATGCGCATGCAGATTATATATTTACAAAGTTATCTTTTGTCTTCAAGAAAATTTGAAAAAACTGCATGAGTCATATGGTCTACTTTAATGGTTCTTTTGTCATTTTTAGAGCTCCACGGTAATGACTATTACTAACACACAGTATCGGATTTGGATCAGGCTTGTCAGACCGATACCCGATTAGGGGTGCGTAAAAATATTGTTTTTCCAATTAATTGCAATCTTCATTTGAACGATCTCTATATCGATTCTTAAATTTTGCGCTGTGTGACTGAAGTGAATGTATTTGGCAACTGGCTGGTAAATATTTACATTTCACTCACCAGCAATTGTGTAGTTCAGTTGTGAAGTGTTCAGCAGTGAGATGCTTTCACAGCGTGTTCCATGTAATGTGTGTCCAAGACGATATATTTAAAAGCACTTTTTACAGGAATGCAGTTTTTCATTTTAGCATGTGTTCAACAAATCAGTGTTAATGCTTGTAAACAGTACACATCAAGCAATTTAACAATAAATATGTAACAAAAAGAATATATGAAATATAATATCTTATTCATTGATTGAATGCATTTAATTGTTAATTTTTTAAAAAGCCAAAAATGATGAAAAAGTAATCATATATAATTAGTAACATTTATAATTTTCTAATGTACCTAGTTAAAAGGTCCCCTGTATAATTAGTTGTGAGATAATGTATTTTATTTGTAAGCAAAAGGGACATTATAATGTAAATGAACCCATATGAATCAGTATTGAATTGAACTTAGAGCTTGTGAATTGTAATTGAATTTAAACTGGAAATCTGTATCAATACACAGCCCTATACCCGATCTAATAAAAACTTCAGTATCGGAGGAGATACCCATCAGGTATCAGATCGGTGCATCCCAGAAATGTTTAACTTATAATTTTATAAAAATGCTTATATGAATTCTTCTGTTAAAAATTATATTGTTTGAGATGTAAAAATGTACAGTTGTTTTAGGGTTTATGGAGTTACGTTGTCATGGTAACAAAGTTGTAAAATTGAATAACTAAGGCTAGTAAGCCATTTTTAGCATCCTACAATGTAAAAACACCCATATTGCTTGCACCTTGTGGCTAAACTTTTGAAATTGAGAATGTTAATGAGTTTGTTGTAATAAACATTTTGCCACAAATACTGTTGATTTCAGTTTAACTTGTATTGAACCTGGAATATTCTTTTTAGTATCATATTCCATTCAGTATAATATCTTTTAGTATCAGTTATTTTAAACAAGGCACTTTCATTCAATGATTAGGAAAGAATCCCAGGGTTCTTCTGATTGTGTTAGGAATGGTAAGTGTGTGACCGGTACATTGATATCCTGAATAAACTAGCATCTGTTTTTCCTTTCAACTCATCCTGCCACTGGTTGACCAAGTGGCAGCGGTGAACACATGACCAGCAGCTGTTGTGTTGGTGCTGGACTTCAGTATGCTGCTCCCCTATAAATACCTCATTCGTTCTGCAGCCAGAGTCAAGTGGAGGCAACAATGCCGATGGTATCAATGGGTACCACTGCTGGTTAATTTCATAATTTGTTTAATGAAATGTGGTGGTGATTTTATGGTAGCTAAAAGACTTGTGTGAGTGCACTGTTTGGATATCACCCATATAAAGAAGAATCTTAAAAGGTGTGACATTTTTCATAGACTGTATTTGGTCCTGACATATAAATGGAGTTTGTTGATCCTTGCACGGCCCGTTGACCATTCTGCTTTTGTTCTAGTAGCCGGATCGAGTTGGGGGATGTTACTCCCCACAACATTAAACAATTGAAGCGTCTCAACCAAGTGATCTTCCCTGTCAGCTACAATGACAAGTTCTACAAAGATGTTCTGGAGGTAGGAGAGCTCGCCAAGCTAGGTAAGATACTAAACTTCTTTCGCTAGCCTAATGATACTTTGATAATGGTCATAAAATTCACTTATGTTGTGTATTCAGTTTTTAAAGAACCTGTTCAGTTTTTATAAATTGAAGTGATTCCTGCTAACCAATGTTGAAACCTTCTGCAGCATACTTCAACGACATTGCAGTTGGTGCTGTGTGTTGTAGAGTGGATCACTCTCAGAACCAGAAGCGACTCTACATCATGACACTGGGTTGCCTAGCACCTTACCGCAGACTTGGCATAGGTACGATTTTTAAAATGTCCTCATGCATTTAGGTACTTGTATGTGCTGATCTTACTCAAATTGAAGAAATTTAATTATCTTGGGTAAGATTCTCTTGGGATTGCGTAATTGGAAAAATTTGATTTGGCTTTGAGGGATGCCTGACATTTTAGCGTAGATTGGATAACGTTTTTCCAATGAAGCTACTAGAGCAGTGATGTTTAGTTTTTATTATTGGTACTTTTTCCAGTTATGTGAGCTGATCATTATTTTGTCATGTTTGCTTGAAGGAACGAAAATGCTGAACCATGTGTTGAACATTTGTGAGAAGGATGGCACTTTTGACAACATTTACCTGTAAGTATGAATACCGTGAGGTGTCTTGTGTTTTGTTTGGAAGGGATTTTTATAAAATGTAGATACATATACATAATCAATGCCCTGCCAATTTGGTCCCTGCATATTACATAAGTGAAGTAAGGAATCTTCTACATGCTGAAATAACATGCTGTTCTTTTTTTCTTTCCACAGTCATGTGCAGATAAGCAATGAGTCTGCAATCGACTTCTATCAGAAATTTGGCTTTGAGATCATTGAGACAAAAAAGAACTATTACAAGAGGATAGAGCCAGCAGATGCCCATGTTCTTCAGAAAAGCCTGTGCAGCCCATGTGCGCCCCCTGCAGGAGAGATACAAAAAGCAGACTAGAGGATGAAGTGCAATACAGATTGGTCTATTCCCCCAAATGGAACTGTAACCGCTGCCCCAGGGTTGACGCACTCACCACATTTTTCAGAGGACATATTAGACAGAAAAAGTCAATGAAATATTTGCTGCATTTATTGTGCAAAAACTTTAGTCCCCCCAAATTTGTGTTCTCTTTTTTTTCCATTTCTTCATTAAGAGAGTTGAAATTAGATGGAGGTTTTCAAGCAGAATCCATAAGTGCTCCAAAAAGCTGCTGACTACTTTTTGTTCTGACATGGTGAAGGTTATGGTTGCAAAGCATACTGTTTGCATTTGTTTTAAATTTGATAAAGGTAAGGGGACATAGCTTTGCTTGGACAAAACAATAGAAGTCTTTCTAAATATGACCGTTCTTGACCTGAGATTCCCCAGCTGGCAACCTTGGAGTGTTTGTTCGAATCGTCTTAGGGACACATGGAGTCCTCAGAACTCGAGCACCCCGCCACCTGAGCCCTCGGACACGTGGCAAGGGAACAACTGGTGGCAGAAACGTCCTGTTTCACCATACAGGCAATATGCAATGTTGGAGTGTTGCATGTGATGCAATGTCTCCTTTTGATGTCAGTCGCCTCTGTCTGTCTTGAGGCTAACCCAGTGAGGAAAAGGAGCATAGAGCCCCCTCAACTAAGAGAGTGGTAAAACTGTTTTGGTATGGGGGAGGTCAAGGGGGGATAAACTCCACTCGTTTGTGAATGTTTTTCTGCCCAATATTTAATATCCCCATCTTGTTCTTTTGTATCTATAGATTGAGTCTGGGCCTTTTCTGGGGTTTGTAATAATGCTGCTGGTGAGACGTAAAGGCTTCAGATAGCAAACATGTATGGCTTTTATTGGCCTTTTAGAGTTGTTGATTATGGTGGATCGAGTTCTTAAATAATTTTTAGTCCACCAAGTTAGAGTTTAGCAGTTTTTGATGTGTGTTTATGCATTTGAATCCTAGCTTCTCACTTAAGGTAACACTTGTGCAGCAAAAATACATATGTCCTCCCACAATGTAACCGTTACATTTCAGTGATGTTCACTGACTACCACCTTTTTCCCATGCACAGTGTGGGAGCATTGCAGGTTACTTCTACAAGTTTATTTTATAGAATTTAACAGATTCAGATCCCAGAAAAATCCCAGACTCAGTGCAAGTCAGGGGAGACATGCCCTCTCCAATGTAGTAAAAGCATGTTTCTTCCCCCTCCTTTCTTTGAAAATTTTTATCTTTTCTGGAGCTCTATATTGTATGACTTTTAAACCTCTAAATAAAATTACTATTTGCATTATTTCTAATGTTATTTCATTTTGGGGTGGGGGCATACCATTAATGTTTTTCTATGTGCAACCCATAGCATTTCAGTACTGCATCTCAATGCTAACACTATTGGTTTGATGCTCTAATAGTATGATGATGATGATAACCAGGTTACAAAGTTCTAAATGTTGTAATAGCCAATGACAGAGTATGTGAGTGGAGCGGCAACAATTTCCCCTCTGCACTCAATGCATTCTTTAATCACTCCACTCCAGCTCCGTTCCGGATTGTACATTCCCTGCTCCTCTCTCACTCCATGCTCCTGGAATAGAGAAACCCTGCTCCGTGGCCAAATTAGCGCCCAATTACCTCTCCACTGTAAAGTTATTTCAGTATGATTTTAATATCACAACCTCCCATGCAGAAGGTGTATTAAATGAAAAATAAATACACAATACTAGAAGAAAAGCTACAATGTGCTTTATTAGAACACTAACATAAGCCCAAATCTAAATTACATGCAAAAAATAAATAAAATAAACATTAAATGAAAAATATAAGTTACCAAACGAAAACAATTATAAATTACCCCCCCCCCCCCCCCCACAATTTTTTTTAAATGATTAGGCCTATATATTATTGCACTTCTCTTAATTAATCTTGCCCTATAATTCAGTGAACGAAAAAAAATACATTCTCAGAATGTTCAACGCTTTTTTATATATATAAAAACTAGATAAGACTGTCAAAACTATGTGTGCATGTGCTCTGCATTACAGAGTTCACTTTTAGAAATACTAGCGTTTGAATTTAATATTCAAATCTTCATCTATTCGCGTTTGCTGAGCTTCTTCATCTGCAAATGCAAAACATACATTTGCATATGGCGCTAAAATATATTTAGAAGTCAAACTATGCAACATCAACATGTTGATTAGTTCAGTTGGTGTTTTGCATCGTTAAATGTTCAATGCTATTTAATGCGGGACATAATAGCCTACAGTTAAGATTAAGATGTATTAGATTAGAATGTTTATATGATTATTCAAATATTATATTTAATAGGGGATAGATGTATCACTGACCTTTATATTTTCTCTCCACATGTGAACCGATTATCATCGTGTATTTTGGACACGTCTTTTAAGATTTCACAACTAACATTTGATCGTGGCAATCACCTCCCCAATCGTGTTCTCCTTCGCCACCCCGTCATTCATTTTCACTGCCAGCTGACGTAAGAATAAAGAGACGTGACACAAGCATAGATAAGTCAAGCTTTAACGCAAGCTTAACTCAATAATAGGGAGCGTGTAACGTAACCTTCGCGCTGGAGGTCGAACATTACCAAGTGCTGCTAGATTTTAAATGAGTATTTTTTCAAATCACATTCTTTCTGGTTATATCAGAAATTCCATGCCAATAGTGTCTAACACTGCTGTACACGTGGTGAATTATTGCATTAATGCCCGTTAACCGGTGTTTTGCCCATGATGGACCATTAGTGGAGTGCTGTTGGAGTGAGAGAAAACAATGACGCTCAGATTTTTTAAAACCCAATCCTCGCCCCAGCACAAATCATGCCGCTCAACTCCTCGCTCCGCTCACATACTCTGGCCAAAATTCAACAATCAAACATTCTTTAGGAGATGTTCACAACAAACGTGTTCTTGCGCAAAAAACAAACAAACAAAAGAAACAAATACAGGTGACTCGAGAAGCCTTTCAACTTGATACGGCGTCTAAAAACGTAGCACAACGGTAAAATACACCCGCCTAGTGCATATTGTTTACTTAGGAGTTAGGACGCAGAACGTGTTCGGCTTGAACGGCCCTTTACATCTCCTGCCTTATGTGAGTTTCTGATTACCTCACCAACAACGACGGCCCTCCAGCAAGAGCTCGTGATCTGATTGGTTTGAGTCTTGTTCGCCTTTCACTGTGATTGGTCGAAACTAAGATCCCGCCTCATTGTTTTGGGACTGGCAGTTGTATGCTAGGTCACAGATTGAGTAAATTGTCTGGGATTTAACAAAGTTTTGACGGCTTTATCGTCAATCCAGAGGATGGACAAGCAGTCGGTAGGTCATGCGTAATTAACAATTTTGCTGACACGTCGTGAGAAATATGAAAGTGATACAATAAGGTATCCGGTAAGCGAAGCCAGAGTTGTTAGCTGTCTTGTTAGCTCTATGTCATTTAACAACTAAAGCCATCTTTGCACCATAATATTATGCTAAATCAGCCACTTTGAGTTATGAGTTCGAGTTGGCTATGTTCCCCTTACTCTTTGTGAGTTTAACTATTGAACTCAGAACAAAATAGATTACATTCTAGGTTTAAAGCTAACACGCTAATCCTGCTAGTTAGTCCAGTGTTATTGAGCTTCAAATATTAGTACTTGGGATTAGTCAAAATAATGCTTGCTAACACTTAATGTGTGTGTGTATGTATGTGTGTGTGTGTTTGTGTGTGGGTGTGTTTCTGTCTGTCTGTCTAGCATCTTAAACTTTCAGACTAGGCTTTTAAAAGCCAACCTATGTTTGTCTTCAAACTTTTTAAACTTGTTTGTTTGTACAACACTTCTTATGGTCCTTATGAACACACTTTTTTGACAACAGCTCAAGACCTCAGCTTTACACTAATCCATCCATCATTTCTAACCATTGACAATCCAGTCTTTATATTCTTTTGCCCTTTCTAACATTTTCTTCGAAACTCTGAAAGGCCAGCATCTAAGATTCTTCTCTTCACTGTTGTGGATGAAAGTGGTGTTTGGCATGTTCTGTAATTGAAGCTGCTAGTTCAGGACCTGTGAGGGACCTGTTTCTCAAACTACAGACTCTATGAGGTACTTGTCTTCCTGTTTTTGTGCATCTGGGCTGTCCACTTTTCCTCATCTGGATCGATCCAGTTTGAGGTCTTTCAAATCAGTAGAGCATCAAATAGCTTCTGTTTCTTAATTTACATTAAAATGGATCCCAAGGAATAGTTTTTCCAAAGTAGACTGCTGAAAATTAGGCTTTTCAATCATGGGCAAAAATGTTGTTTTAAAATGAATAAAAATATGACAGCTAATTAATTTTCAAAATTGGGAATGCTTTTTGCAGTAGTTTTGATCAATTTAATGCATCCTTGGTGAACAAAATGAGTTTTAATTAAGAACAAAAATGTCTTGGTGATCCCAAACTTTTGAACAGTATTTTTTATGTGTGTGTGTGTATGTGTGGTTATGACAATGTATTTATTTTGTTGTTGTTGGTTTTTTTTTAAATGGCATACTAATTTTAAAATGGTTAATAAATGTCAGTTAACTTCATACAAAGTGCAGTAAACATAAATATATTTGGTGTGACCAACCTATGCCTTTAAAGGTTTTTGGCAGATAGGTTTTTCCTAGCATATTTGAAAACTTGCCACAGATCTTTGTATTTAGGCTGTCTACTATTGATACTACGGGCAGTCTTGATGTTGGCCAAAATTTCCATTTCATGAATCTGCCATTAAATCACAGGCATAACTGGTAACTGTAGTGTGTTTTAATGTTTTCACTCTCTTTGCTGCAGTTTTTCATGGTGCATAGAAGTGCCTAAATCTATGGTCTCCCAACATTGCTGAGCTCACACATGATAACTGCATATTTAATGGTGGAAGGTAAAGCTATGTTCATCCCCAAGCCTCAACATATGCACACGTGTGTGTGTTTGTGTGTGTGTGTATATATATATATATATATATATATATATATATATATATACATACACACACACACACTATAAGTTTCATTTTTATGATTTTGTTGATCTATTAACAGGCTGTAAGAGTGTGCCAGGATGCCGGAGATAGTACAGACTCAAACAAATAGCTCAAGACTGCCACGGTACTGATCAATTCCTGCTTAAAGTATTTGTCACAACAACTAAGTATTATTTTATTTAACCCAAACATATTAGCTAGGAAAGAAATGTGCAGATGTTTACTCATATGTCTACTTGTGAGTTCAAGTTATTTACTGTTTATTCTTTTTTTTGTAAACTGTTAGGCGGAAGAAAAACAAGGAGAGTCATAATGCAGGTGAGCGTACTATGGTACAGAATAATGTGAGTACTGCTATTGATCTTATATGTGTTTTCAATTAGGGCTGCCAAATTAATCTAATAAATAATCAAGATTACTTTTTACAACCAGAGTAAAAAGTGTAATTTACAGCATTTCATCCATTAAATCTACCCCTGATGCATCAACATTTTCTTTATATGTGTTTTCTTGCTGTTGAGCATTGCAACGCTCGTTTTCAGTGTAGAATTTATTCAGAATTAGATTTTTCTCTTAAGAGGTGCAATGTTGCTTCGAGGTCCACTCTTTAGGCACTCTTTTGTATTGATTTACTGATGTATAAAACAAAAAAGTAATTCAGGGACACTGTTTTCAGCTTGTTTTAGATGTATAGTCTAAATGAATAATATGGCATAGATACACAACATAAAAACCACCTGCCTAATATCACCCTAATGGTCCCCTTCGTGCCGCCAAAACAGCAAAACAAGCTAACCTTCACTCCCCATGTGCATCAATGAGCCTTGTGCGCCCCTGACCCTGTCGCAGGTTCACTGGTTGTCCTTCCTTGGACCACTTTTGGTAGGTACTAAACACTGCATTCTGGGAACATTCTGGGACCTGCCGTTTTGGAGTTGTTCTGACCCAGTTGTCTAGCCATCGCTCAGATCCTTATGCTTGCCCATTTTTCCTGCTTCAATGCATGAAATTCAAGAACTGACTGTTCACTTGCATAATTTATCCCACCCCTTGACAGGTGCCATTGTAACGAGTGTCAGTGGTTTTAATGTTGTGGCTGATCAGTGTATATGGCATACTGTACATAGAGCACAAAAGAGATTTACTGATGCTAGTTTCAGCTAGTTTTAGATGAGTAGTCTTAATTAACAATATGACATTCAGCTGAAGTCAGAAGTATAAATGCACTTAGGTTGAAGTCATTAAACCTCTTTTTCTTTTTTTTATTAACAATTTTTATTAACTCCAGTCACAGACTAAATAAACATGACAGAAAATACAGAATCAATTTATATGAACTTACCTGCACAGAAAACAAACAAATAAATGCCCATTTTGTTATTTAATAAACCCATGTTGCCCATTCTTCTATATATCGTCCCCTCAAATGACGCCACCCTGCCTAACTCCTTGCACCACTCCCGAAAATTCCATCCCCTAAGGATGATCTGTCTTCTGATCATGACACCAGCCAGGACCCAATTCTTTATGTACCCATTAATTCTCATCCCATGACCTAGAATACAGAGTCTGGGGCAAAATGAAATTTGAGTACCCAGTACATCACACATAAAACTCTGAGCCCTCAACCAAATTTCTTGTATCTTAACACACCATCAAAAAACATGGGTTTTGTCCCCGTCTTCTGATTGGCATCACCAGCAGGTGGCTGTGTCTTAAAGATCAAGCCTATATTATCTAGAAGGGTCCAATAGAATCAATGTATAATCTTAATTTGCATCAGATGCACTCTTGCGTCTGTAGATGATGTTTTTTAGAATCCTAGTCCACACTCCCTCCTCCAATACCAAGTTTGAATCTTTCTCACATAATCTCTGTCTCCCAGACTCAGAGTTAACACGGAGTAATACACTGATGCCTCATGACCTTTTCCAAAAGCAGTAATCGCCACTCCCAGAGTATCTGCCGCTTTACTCCCAAAAATAGTACAGAGCAGGTGGTGCAGCTGTAAATCATGTCCATACCTTGTGCATATGCGAGATAACTGTTTGTAACTTCTCAAAGTAGTTTAATAGAAAGGCTTTGCAATGGCGAAATAGGGGCAAGAACTTACTGTTCAATACAAAACCAGGGAGGGGCTCTCTCAAATGGAAGCAACCAATGAGCCAAATGTCTGAGACCGAATGCATAAAAATAAAACAAAATCATGGGTAGGCCTAGCTCATCTTTGTCAATTGGCCTATTGAAATGTAATCTGGGACGCTTACCATTCTAAATGAAGGACGTCGCTATACTATCAAATCGCTTGAAATAAGAGAGGGGGGACATCTACAGGGAAAGATTGTAGCAGGTTGTTGAATTTTGGAATACAATTAATTTGAATAACATTAAACTTCCCAATCATATATAAATGTAATGAAGCCCACCTGCCCACATCACTCGAAAAACTTTTTATTAAGGGGTCTTAAAAATTAACTCAAACTAAATCGCACACTTTTTCTGGGAAAAAAATGCCCAAATACTTGATGCCCTGTTTGGGCCACTGGAAAAAGCCATCGCTGGGCAGTACGCTGTAAGACTCAAAGCTTCAGATTTAGACCAATTGACTCTGTATCCTGAGAATTTAGAAAATTAATTAATAATTCTGTGGAGGCAAGGCATAGATCTAGTGAGGTCGGATACAAATAATAAAATAAATCTGTGTAAAGCAAAAGTATATGCACCATACCTCCCGCCACCACCCCCTGAAAATCATCTTCCTTTCTTATCATGGCTGCTAATGGTTCCAGGGCAAGATAGAACAATAGTGGGAAACAAGGCAACTATGCCAGGTGCCCCTATCCAGAGTAAAATAATCTGAAATCCATTTGTTTGTACCACTGCTAATGGTGTCTATAAAGTAAATTAATCCATCCAATAAAAGTATTCCCGAACCCATCTATTTCCAAAATCTTAAAAGATTATCCCATTCTACCATATCAAATGGCTTTTCGTCATCAAGTGAGTTGGCAGCGACCGTGGTCTGCTATTGATGATATTGATGAACCGCCTAATGTTATTAGAAGAGCTCGGCCCTGAATAAACCCCACCTGACCTATATGTTTAAGAGATGTCATAACTTGACTTAATCAGTTAGCCAAAATTTTTGACAATATTTTTACATTTAGATGGATTAGGGAAAACAGTAACTTGCTTCAGCTCTGCTTCGGCACTTTTAATATATCCTTCCAACTCCACGATTTCTCATGCTTTGGAGTTTTTGACGAATGAGGCATACTGTATGATCCAACCCCTAAGAACCGCATTAAGTGCCTCCCAAGATTTCAGCCTTTAACATTTGTTGGAATTCAGGATTTTGCAAAAGGGATACATTAAAATGCCAACTATATGATTTATTTTCCTCTGTATGTGGCAACACCTATAAACTCACCAGGGTGTGATCTGAGACTAAGATGTTTCCAATTGAGCAATCAACAATAGATGAAATGAGAGACTTGGATATCAGAAAACAAATCTATTCTAGAATAAATATTATGGACTGATGAAAACATTTTTTTGAATCAAATGTCTCCAGTTATCTGTAAGACCAAGAGTTTTACACATCCTGTGAAGCATCAATGTTGTTCTAGTCGACTTACGCCCTTTTGCTTCACTATGATCAAGGACTGAGTCCATCAAAAGATTTAAGTCTCCTCCCAATATTACATCATGAGGGGTGCCAGTGGCTTGCAACATCCCTACAAGATCCATAAAAAAGCCCTGATCATCAGCGTTAGGCAAAGTATGTGAGCGGAGCAAGGAGTGGAGCAGCTTGACTTTAAATAGAATTTAACTTTGAATGATGCAAAACACCAACTGAACTAATCAACAAGTTAATATTGCATAGTTCGTCTTTAATTGATTGCCATCTAAATATATATGCAGATGAAGAAGCTCCGCAAATGCAAATAGATGAAGATTTAAAATCTTAAATTCAAACGATAGTATTTCTAAAAGTGAACTCCGCATTAGACACATAGTTTTGACAGTCTTATCTAGTTTTTATAAAAAAGCGTTGAACATTCTGAGAATGTTTTTTGTTTTGTTCACAGAATTATAGGGCAAGATTAATTAAAGGAAGTGCAATAATAGAAAATAATAGGCAATAATTAGGCAATAATACATAGGCCAAATAATGTTTTTTTTATGGTAATTTATTAATTTGATTTAATTTAATGTTTTGTTTTTGTTCTGTTTTGTTTTTTTAAATTTTTTTTAATCCGGTAATTTGTATTTTTAATGTAATGGTTTTAATTTAGTTATTTTTATTTTTTAGCATCTAGCAATTTATTTAATTGATCAAACCCAGAGAATGCAGTCAATATGTTTTAAAAATTAGCTATAAAATGTATTTAATTTAGTCTTGGGCTAATGTTAGTGTTCTAATAAAGCACATTGTAGCTTTTCTTCTAGTATTGTGTATTTATTTTTCATTTAATACACCTTCTGCATGGAAGGTTGTAATATTAAAAACATACTGAAATTATTTTACAGTGAAGAGGTAGTTAGGCACTAATTTTACCATGGAGCGAACACAGAGCAGGGTTTCTCTAATCCAGGAGCATGGAGTGAGAGAGGAGCAGGGAATGGTTATCCTGGAATGGAGCTGGAGTGGAGTGATTAAAGAATGCGTTGAGTGCAGAGGGGACATTTTTGCCACTCCACTCACATACTCTGGTGTTAGGTGCGTAAATATTAGCCAAAATCAACCTTTGCCCCTGAATTTCTGCTAAAACAATAATGACTCTTCCTAATTTATCTTTAATCTGTTTGAGACATTTGAATTGTAGATGCTTACTTATCAATGTAATGACTCCCAGCACTTAAGAAAACATGTCCACCCCATATCTTTCCAAATTTTTCAGCCCCCGGCGGGTAAAGATGCATTTCTTAAAGAAACACTATATCATATTTCTTACGTTTAAGAAAATAAATAACCTTCCTTTTTATGGGGTGCCCCAACCATTAAAATTCCACATGGAGAGAGACAATCCACTCATGTTAATATTTGACATTTTGACATAGTAGAAAAAAAGATTGTTTGTCAAAAATAATTGTATAACGACCACATTCCAACATTAGTGCAACAATCAAACCCTGAACTTCCCCCCGAACCAAACAAACAGAAAAAACAAAAATGTGTGCATTAACCGTGCACACGACAGCTCCAACTGGTGTCCATTCCTCTAAACTCAAACAGTCCATGTACACCTACGAGAGCCCCCACGACAAATTTGCGGTCGGATTGCTCAAGTGCAGTGCTTCTATACAAAATTTTGTGAGACAGAATTACATAATGGAAGATAATCTATAAAATAAACTCCAGCCAATAGGAGGCATAAGCACAGAGAGCATATAGTTTCACCCGAAGGTGTGTTCTTCTACAAAATTTGCAGATGATACTACAGTGGTGGGACTAATTTCAAAGGGGGATGAGGCTGCCTACAGAAATGAGATCCTAAGATTGTCGGAGTGGTGTTCAGCCAATAACCTGACACTAAATACCACCAAAACAAAGGAAATCATCTTCGATTTTAGAAGGCACAGGGCAGACCCCGCTCCCCTCTACATCAATGGAGACTGCGTAGAGAGGGTTCAAACATTCAAATTTCTTGGCACAACCATCTCAGCAAACCTCAAATGGTCAGCCAACACCACAGTAATTATCAAAAAGGCACAGCAGCGCCTTCACTTCTTGAGAGTGTTAAAGAGGAACAATCTAAAGAAGAAGCTGCTGGAGACTTTCTATCGTTCTGCGGTGGAGAGCCTTCTAACATATTGTATCTCAGTATGGTACTGTAGCTGTACGGAGGCAGAGAGAAAGGGAATACAGCGGACTATTAACACCGCGCAGAGGATCATTGGTTGCCTCTTCCCTCCCTGAAGGACCTTTACAACTCCCGCTGCCTCAGCAGAGCCCAGAACATTGAAAAAGACCATTCTCACCCTGGTTCCCACCTGTTTATATTGTTGCCTTTTGGTAGGCGTTACAGATGCTTTAAGTCAAGGACAAATAGACTCAAGGAAAGCTTTTTTCCTAGAGCTATAACCACACTGAATACACATATGCACTAAATACTTTGTATGTACTGACATTGCACCTAGCACAATATGTGTATTTCTGTATTATATTTCTGTGCAATCTCCATCTTTTTATACCCTCAGTTTGTGACTGAAAGGTCCTTCAGTTTAGTATAGTCTTGTATTTGTCAAAATATAATTTTTGACAAACTGTAGCACTCCTTTTATGTCTTTTTACTTATTCTTTGTCCTAGCTTAAACATCTTAATACATCTTTTTGTATTATGTATTTTATATCTATTTATTTTATTTATCTTTTTTATGTACCATGCACCTTATGCAGAAGCTCCGTAATTTCGTTGTATCTTGTGTACAATGACAATAAAGAAATTCAATTCAATTCAATTCAAAACAAGCTTCAGTCGCTAGCGGAACCAGCACAAAAAAAAGCTGTTCAGTTTCCTCAGGCAGTCAAACGAATGTTCAGTGAGCCGGCTGTTATATGAGTGCAACCAGTGACCTAATCAATCCAATGTCCTGCCTGAAATATTCCACAAAACAAACTCCAGCCAATAGGAGGCATAAGTACAATGAATGTGCAGATTCATCCACAAACTGTCCCAAAGGATCGTTATTCCACAAAACAAACTCGAGCTGCTAGGCAGAACCAGATCAAAAAGAAACAAAAAAGGTACTCCGTTTCCTAAGAGAGTGAAGTGATTGTTCAGTGTGTCAGGCCCACTCGGCTGCAACACTAGAACCACAAATAACTTAATCAGTTGTTGACTTCATGAAGGACATGGCTTGCTGTGGACGTGTAAATATTTTGCGGCCATCCTTAGTATCTATTCTCAATTTGGCAGGGAACATCAGTGCAAAAGTGAACTTCCGTTGACATAAGAGTTTCTTGCATTCCTTGAATCGATCACATTTCTCTCTTTTCGAATTCGCAAAGTCTGGGAAAAAGAAAATGCTGTGGTTCTTCCAAGAAAGCCTTCCTTTACTCCTCGCATATCATGAGATCTTTATTGGCTGATCTCAGAAATTTGGACAAAATTGATAGTGGCCTGTCTCCCTCCACGGATCTCCGTGCCGGAACTCTGTGAGCTCGCTTAATTTCCAGTTTTTGGCCTGTTATATCAAGCAGACTCGGGAAGAGCCCGTCTAGGAATTTCACCATATCTCTGCCTTCTTTGTCTTCTATAATTCCAATAATTCAGACGTTGTTTCGCCAATTATGATTCTCCAGGTCTTCCAACTTTTCCCAGACATTCTCCAAGTCTGCCTTGAGCACATAAGTGTCTCTTAATATCTCCAGAGCCAGAGGATTTTAAATTCTTTGACACATTGTCTTCCTAGAACAGTAAAGAATCAGGGAGTATGGAATCTCACTGTTTATGACACAGTATTAAAACTAGTAAAGTGCGCAGAGCTTACCATTCACACATCTGAACCTCGCATGGCGCTACGCGCCTCCCTTAAACCTAATTTTTTAACCTCTACAGATTTTATATTAGCAAACTTTAGTTTTGACAATTCATTTAGGACACCTACTTTGTGCATGACACAAGTAATTTGTTCAACAATTGTTTACAGATTGTTTACCTTATTCCAGTAGGTCAGAAGTTTGCATTCACTAAGTTAACTGTGTCTTTAAACAGCTTGGAAAATTCCATATAATGAACTCAAGCCTAATTTAGCTTCTGATAGGCTAATTGGAGTCAATTGAAGGTGTACCTGTTGATGTATTTTGAGGCCTACCTTCAAACTCAGTGCCTATTTGCTTGACATCATGGGAAAATCAAAAGAAATCAAGCCAAGACCTCAAAAAATCAAATTGTCGACCTCCACAATTCTGGTTGATCCTTGGGAGCAATTTCCAAATGCCTGAATGTATCACGTTCATCTGTACAAACAATGGTACGCAAGTATAAACACCATGGAACCACGCAGCCATCATACTGCTCAGAAAGGAGACGCATTCTGTCACCTAGAGATGAACGTTTGGTGCAAAAAGTGCAAATCAATCTCAGAACAATAGCAAAGGACCTTGTGAAGATGCTGGAGGAAACAGGCAGACAAGTATCTATATCCACAGTAAAACAAGTCCTATATCTACACTACTGTTTAAAAGTTTGGGGTCTCTTGCTTGAAAAGTTTCTCATGATCTTAAAAACCTTTTGATCTGAAGGCGTATGCTTAAATGTTTGAAATTAGTTTTGTAGACAAAAATATAATAGTGCCAAAATATTAATTGATATAATTACAAAACAAACATTTTATTAAAAAAAAAAGACTTTGACCGAATAATTAAGAAAAGCAACCACTAAGTGCCCAGCATATAGACGGGAACTTCAAAACTGTTTAAAATGCATCCCAGGGTGATACCTCAAGAAGTTGATTTAGAAAATGCCAAGAGTACATTTCTGCAAAATCTAGGCATGGGTTGCCATTTTGAAGATGCTAAAATATAACTTAGTTTTGATATATTTGGATTTTGTTTGTCACAACATAATTCCCATATTTCCATTTCTATTATTCCATAGTTGTGATGACTTTACAATTATTCTAAAATAATAATTTGGGCAGTGGTGGCTCAGCGGTTAAGGCTCTGGATTACTGACCAGAAGGTTGGGGGTTCAAGCCCCAGCACCGCCAAGACACCACTGTGTGGCCCTTGAGCAAGGCCCTTGATCCTATCTGCTCCAGGGGCGCCGAATCATGGCTGACCCTGCACTCTGACCCCAGCATAGCTGGGATATGTGAAAAATAAATAATTTCACTGTATATATGCAGAAATGTATGTATAATGTGTGACAATTGGGCAATTAAATTAAATTTAATTAAAATGTGAAAAAATAAAATAAAAATAAACAATGAGTATTGTGACCCTAAACTTTTGACCGGTAGTGTACATAACCTGAATGGCTGCTCAGCCATGAAGAAGCCACTGCTCCAAAACCACTATAAAGAAGCCAGACTACAGTTCGCAAGTGCACATGGGGACAAAGGTCTTACATTTTGAAGAAATGTCCTCTGGTCTGATGAAACCAAAATTCCAGCAGCTTATTGTGAGAAGCTCGTGGAAGGCTACCCAAAATGTTTGACCCAAGTTAAACAATTTAAAGGCAATTCTACCTAATACTAACAAATTGTATGTAAACTTCTGACCTTCTGGGCATGTGATGAAAGAAATAAAAGCTGAAATGAATCATTCTCCCTACTATTATTCTGACATTTCACATTCTTAAAATAAAGTAGTGATCCTAACTGACCTAAGACAGGGAATGTTTTCTACGATCAGGTATTGTGAAAAACCTATTTAAATGTATTTGGTTATGGTGTATATAAACGTCTGACTTAAATTGTACATATATGGCATACATAGAGCACAAAAGAGATTTACTGATGTATAAAACAAAGTAATTCAGGGACACTGTTATCAACATGTTTTAGATGTGTAGTCTAATGGCATACATGCATATAGCACAAAAGAAGTTTATTAAAGTAAATTCAATAAATCAACATTTATCGCAATAACAATATCAAGGGGAATAATCATCAATTATGATTTTTTTGTCATAATCGTGAAGTCCTATTTTAATTACTGTAATATCTTATTCCCTATTTCCCTCATCCTTCAGTGGAAAGGCACCGTAAAGAGAAAATAAATGCTGGTATCAATCGGATTGGAGATCTTTTGCCTTGCTCTCAGGCCTTAAAACAGGTAATACACACATAACAAAGTAAAAAATTAAGCACACTTTTAAAGGGGCTGTTGTATTAATGTTCCTGCAAAGTTCTCACTGGTTGATGTTTTGCTTCTGCTTATAGAGTAAAAATATGATTTTGGAAGAGGCTTTTCATTACATCACTGAGCTAAAGCGACAAAATGATGAAATGCTGCTTAATGGGGGAGACAAAGTCCTAGGTGAGTCATGATCTCATAACCGTGGGTAACTGCATAACTTTACTGGGTGCATTAAAAAAAATTCTTCACTCATCAAGGGAAATTATTATAACTTACCTTTTATGTTGTTACAAACACGTATGCATAAAATTGGGCGAGAACATTTGGTTTTTAGAGCAATGCAAGATTTCCTGTATTTTCCAGAATATAAATCATGTTTTATATCATCTTCTGGAAGGTCCTACAATTTATACTCCAAAGCAATTTATATGGTTTAATCCATCTCAAGTCGTCCAATATAGGTTGCTTGACCATTTTTTATTTTCCTAATTTTCCATGTGATTACCTCTATGTATTGCAAAACCACCCATTTTGGTTATACAGATGTTTATGGAAACCTCAATATCTTTGCTCATGATGACACATATAAACATTTTGCACATTCTTTTTCCTTAGACTTAGAACTTAAGTGCTAATGTAATGATCAAGATAGTTTAAAGTTCCACTTTTAGGGTCAATTTATAATGGGAAGGGTTTGAGTCTCGATCCTACATTGTTTTTTTTTTTGTATATATTGTGATTATTATTCATATATATATATATATATATATATATATATATATATTTAAACTCTCTCTACTGCCCCTCTCTTGAGAGCCTTCTAAAAAGGCTAAATAGCTGCCCCATTTTTTGTTAAATAAATCCAGGTTACCTAGCCTTCTATATGACATTTCTTCAAATGCCTCTACTCTGCTCATCTCTGTGTACAACTCTTGAAATGAGGGCGCTCCAGCCGACTTCCCCTAAGATTGACCTATCTGCCAATCATAACACTGGCTAGGACCAAATTTTTTATGTATTTATCCCCTATGTTAATGACCGCCCCATTGCCTAAAATACTGAGTCTGTGGTAAAATGAAATTTGAGTGCCCAATACGTCACACATAAAACTCTGAACCCTCAACCAAAATTCTTGGATCTTAACACACCACCAAAAAACATGGGTTTTGTCCCCGTCTTATTGGCATCGCCAGCAGGTAGGTGTGTCTTTAAAACTAAGCCTATATTATCTAGAAGGGTCCAATAGAATTTATGTAAAATCTTAAATTGCATCAGATGCACCCTTGCATCTCTAGATGTAGACTTAATGTTTTTTAGAATCCTAGCCCACACTCCCTCCTCCAATACCAAGATTGAATCTTTCTCCCATAATATCTTGAGAGAAGTTGTAGCTCCATCCCCCAGACTCTGAATTAACACAGAGTAATACACTGATGCCTCATGATCTTTTCCAAAAGCAGTAATCACCTCTCCCAGAGTATCTGCCACTTTGGGGGGGGGGGGGGGGGGGGGGTTTGTATGCTATTCCCAAAAATAGTACGGAGCAGCTGGCACAGCTGTAAATACCTAAAGAATTGAGACTTGGGAATTCCAAAATGTTGACCCATATTTTAAAAGGATCTCAACACTCCACTCTCATATAAGTCACCGAGTGTAATAACCTCCTTCACAATCCACTCTGTCCAGCAGAAAGGTGACTTGTTAATACATAATTTTGGGTTCAGCCATATGCTTTAAGCAACATATCTGTTTCTTTCTCAAAATGCATGAATTAAGTAGGCTTTTCCCCATATTTGTACTAGTACTAGCTCTGTAACCAGTAGAAGCTCAAACTCAAAAATTTTACAGCAGAATGCTACTATACAGCGCTTCACTTTTTCCACATTTTATGTTGTCACAGCCTTATTCCAAAATTGATTAAATTCATTATTTTCCTCAAAGTTCTACAAGCAATATCCCATAATGACAACATGAAGTTTGTTTGAAATCTTTGCAAATTTATGAATTTTTTATTTATTTATTTTTTTTAAATCACATGTACATAAGTATTAACAGCCTTTGCTCAATACTTTGTTGAAGCACCTTTGCTTCAACAAAGTATTGTTGTTGTAACAAACTCTAAACCGCTTCAAACACAACTCCTCAAATGCCCACAAAATGACGTTTCATCACACTCGTAGTAAAAATATTCAGTCAGTGAACCGGTTCTCTCAACAATGTGATTTTGACCCGGTGTGACTTGTAGTCAGGTACAACTTTATTTTCGGAAAATGCCGTAACTGAAAAATGACTTACACCTTGTCCTAACCAGACACGACAAGAATCCAGCGACAAGCAATTTGTCTGTCCACACAGGATAAACATAAATCTTTACTAAACATAAATAGTTTTCTTAATGAAGATGTGCATGGATATATGCGTTCTACGACAGTCTTTGAGGGGATAAAAAAACAATCACTCACATATGCAAGGTAAAATACTTTAAGAATCGCATCCTAATTCAGTCTATTACCACTGTTCACTCTGTACTCCTGTTGTTATTTCACCGTCCTACACGTGGCAGGGTATCAGAGAGAAATTCAGAGGCATTCTGAATCAGTGTATATATGTGTGTGTGACAGACCTCTGACTAAAAAGAGCGAGACCTTAGAACAACAATCGGTAGGTGGTTCACCCTTGGCCAAAATCAAGTTGTTCTGAACTGGCTGGTAAGATGCCGGCTTTAATATACTGTTATGAGTTGGGTTGGGAATTTATAAGGAATTTTACGATTCCGGTTTCCATTCCTCAACGTTTCTAGTAACAATTCCAGTCATTCTTTTAGTACCTTTTTTTTAAAAAATAATTATTTGGAAATGAGAAATGAAATTCTTATTGCAATTTAATACAGTTCTTGTAAAAGGTGTGTTTGCAAAATTTTTAGAGATATAAATACAATTCAATAATTCAGCCTAACTATATTTTAAAGAAACAAATCTAAACCAACAAGAAATGTGATGACACATTTCATTAACTAATTTTAATTTTATTTTTTTATAGAATTCCACTTATTACAACAAAACTTGTGTATCTTTAATTATACATTGTCATATGAGCAATCAGTCAGTAACTGAACTGCTTGATTTAATATAGACACCGGTCATCATTAAAAATAAATGAACAGTTCCTGAGACAGTTTAGACTGTGTCATGTAGCTTAATGTTGTACTTCAGGCTTGTGAGACTTCAACAGTTCTTCTTTAATTTCGAGTAGGATGCTGGAGAACTGTTAACGGAACCGAAAGTCATAATAAATGGAACCGGTTCTGAACAAGAACCAGTTCTCGATTCCCAACCCTAGTTATGAGAAGGATTTTAGACCCATGAGAGTTAATTTGCAGATGGAGCTACATTGTAGAAATAGAAACCATTTCAAAGATAGAATGCCTTGTTGCTTGTCATGTGTCACGGCTGGTTAGGACAAAAACTCTGATTAACATGGAAATGATACCTTTAATTGCATGTCGCTGCATTCTGTCTGATTAGGACATCGTGTTAAATTTTGGGTTGTTTTTCTTAAGTATTATCTTATGTCTTCAGAAGACAAACATATTTAATGGACTACTTCTATGATACTTTTGGGTCCTTTTTTGAAGCTTTAAAGTAGCACTTTCATTGTATTGAAAAGACAGACTGGGACATACATAAAAAGATCTCCTTTTGTGTTCCACAAAAGAAACAAAGTCATACAGGTTTGAAATTACATGCGGGTGAGTAAATTATGACCACATTTTTGGGTAAACTATTCCTTTCAGTTTATGTATTCCTATTGGGAATATTGTCTGATTATGATAAGTATTAAATGAAATCCCTGACATGCATTTTTTTAAGCTTATGTGCAGTCATCCAATCTGAATTAAGTCTATGTAACTGTGTCTTTGCAGCAGAGGAGCTAGAGCGATTACGGCGGCAGGTGGAGGACCTGCGCAAGGAAAGTGCTCAATACATTGAGCTCCTCAAATCTAATGGCATTAATTTCTTGAATGACCCCACTATACACTGGAAAGGGAAGCAGCGCTGTGCAAAAGTAGCCAAAGTAACTCCAACTCATTTGATGTCAAAGGGAATAATTGTGTACTCCAATGGGAACACTTCCTGTCCCACAAGCAAAGTTTCCATTCCACCAAGTCCAGTTCCTCACCTTGATAAACAACCAGCAAATGCTGTAACAGTCCAACCATCATGCAATTCTGCATTGGGCACAGGCCAGACTCTTGGTATTACAAATTCAGCACCAGTAAGCAAAGTTATAGTCTCTTCTGCAGCTTCCCACATACCTGTAGCAACTCTTATCCCTGCTGTGTCCAAGACACATCTTACAGTGGTGGAACAATATTCCCCTCTGGAACAGACTACTCCAAGATTGAACCCTCCTATGCATCATGTTACTTTTCAAGGTTCATGTCCCCAGCCTGTGGTCAACACATCACTCCCTCCACAACATCAACAAGATAACTCAACTCCCAGACTCACTACTGCAACAAGTTCAGCCATGCCTCTCACACTTCAGCCTATGCTAAGCCTAACCTCACTGCCTCAAGTTGTGATCAATAACTCAGTGCTCTCTCAAAATTCTGAAATCCCATCTGTTTGCCCTATATTGCCATCAAACCATACTCGTCTTAGAACAAGTGCAACTAGCAGCACTCAGACTACATGGACAACACTACAGCTGGCCGGAAATACAGTGCAACCTGTCTCCCAGGCATTAGTCACAGATGGTGCCAGCATTTCACAGAATCCACAGCACCTCTCTGTGTGCTCAGTGGGGACAAAACACCTTGAAGAGCCTGCTTCTCTCCAATTACAACCACAGGTTCCTCTGCAACTGCAAGTATCAACAGATATTCCTATTCAGCCATCAAGACCCCCTCAGCTATATTCAGCAGTTGTTCCACACCCTCAGACAGCAGTAGCTCAACAGTCTTCACTTTTAGCAGTGCCTGCCATTGTGTCCCAAGGTGTTGTCGTTCATCAGCCATCTGAACCGCAGCCAGCCTATTTGACCCATCCACAATCTGCTGTTCAGGCACAGCCAGCACTATTACCAAAATCTCAAATTAACTCAGCTCTTATTCCGAACTCTAACCACACCATACAACCTAAACCTCGGCTTCAAGCTGCTATACCATCTCAGCCTCATTTGCAACCAACAGTAGTGCCCCAGGCCCAGTCTGCCATTGTGCCTCAACTGCATCTCAGTATGGTGCCTCAAGCTCAGCCAATCATAACTCCACCAACTCAACCTGCCCTTGTGCCTCAGCCTCAAGCTGCTACACTGCCAGTGTTACAGACAATGCAGGTATTACAGGTGAATTCAGATGACACACCAGTTGCTGTGACCTCCTCTCCTCAAAATAATGCACATGTTGTTATTCTACAACAGGGAAGTTCTTGTCCAGCACCACAGGCTCACAGAGAGGATATGACTAGTCAGACTCCCTGCCAGCACATTGTCATAATTCAGGCACCTGCTTTAACACCTGCATCACAGAGCCATCACACTGCCATTGCTTCAACTACAACATCGACTTTGTCAAGTCAAACGACCACTTCACACCCTACCTGTACAACAGGTACAATGCAGGCAGCTGGGACAAAACAGCTGGTACACATTCTTCCACGCCCCTCAACACAATTGCAAGCACAAGCTCCTCAGACTATCACTGTGAATGGAGAAGTTTATGTTTTGCAGTCAGTAAAGTCGCCAGATAAGGGGAACTCTCAGCAATCTGGTCAAAGTGTGACTCAAATCCTTCAGCCAAGCTGTGAGGAACCCACCTCTAATGTTGCCATGAATTGTTTAGGTGCTCTAACTAGCCTTAATCAGAACATTTCAAAGATCACAAGTCAAAGCAATGTACAAATATACACGATTACTCCACCTTCATACACTACTGTGCAACCTCCAATCTGTGGTTCAGATTTCAGCACTCGTGAAACTGTTCTTTCCCCCTCTGTTTCTGTACCATCAACTGCTGCAGGGAGTGCAGTTAAAATCCTGCCAAAGAAAGGTAGTGTGACTTCTGGAAACCAAAATAGACAGATCTCAGTAAGAAGAACCAGAATGGTTAAGCGAAAAGAACCAAAACTTGGACAAGGTTTGCACAGAATTGCTGCAAAAAATAAAGCATCCGTTTCAAATGATGCATGTTCCGAGTTATACACTGTAGCAACAGGTAGTAATTTATTGAAGTCTGTTGGTAAGGATATGGTTAGTCAGGATATAAATATTCGGAGTGCACCAACCCCTACTAGTGTCAGTTCTACATCCATTAGTTCTGCAGTCATTAGTACCAGTTCCTTCAGTGAAAAATCAGCAGAGAGTTCTGCCTCTTCTTTGGTGTATGGCAGTGAATCTATTGTCAAGCCCTCCTTGGCTGGTGGAGAAATCTCAAAGACTAAAGTAAAATCTGTCAGTGTTGTCCCCTTGCATAACAATGTTACAGTTAGCAGTGTCAGTTCATCAGTAAGTTCTACTCAGGGTAGTGTAGTTATTTCTTCAAATTATGACTGCTTAAGTAAAGGCATATACACTCCAGATATTGGGCCCCAGCTTTGTTCAGCTGACAGTATTGCTCTTGCTTCAAAATCTAGCACTATGGACACTGTTGCATCTTTGTCAGTTACAACATCAGAAATTAATGTTAATTCCTCATGCAGTGTGTCATTTTTTGGCGAAACTGCTAGTCAGAATGAGGTAACTGCCAGTAATGTTTGCTCTAGTAATGATGGCAGGTCAACAGTTTCAAGAACTAGTTTACCAGAGAGTTCCATTCCAATGACTGCAGTAAGCTCTTCTCAAAACAGTTCAATAGTTAAATCTATTAATTCTGTACTTTGCCTACCACCAGTATCAAGTGGTATATCCACACTGAGTAGACAGTTAGGCATTAGTTGTGATTCTATAGTGAGTGAACCAAGAGTTTCCATCATGCCAGAACAGAGTATTTCACAAATTCAAGACAAGTTTGTTAGAAGGGAAGAGTTGACTTCCTCTTCTAAAATTCAGACATCATTTAGTATATCCTCAACTTCAACTCCTAGCTCAGACACCTCTATGTCAACTCTACCTGTTCATTTTCCAGAGGCTTCAGACCATTTCAAATCCCTTAAACGAACATCTGCAATGAATATATCCATGGCAGCCACTAACCATGAAACTTGTACAGATTTCAAGCTGATTGAATCAAAAATGAACACAAAACCTGGCAAGATTGGACAATCTGTTTGTTCCACAGAGAAACATGTGACAGAAGTAGGTCCCTTTGCTCAAAAATATACAGTTCCTCCACAGCAGGAATGTACACAGGACAATGATTCTTTTGAGCCCACATTGGTAACCAGTAGACATACTGATTCACCTCTGGCAGGAGGTTCAGGTGGCAGAGGCTTTTCTGTTGCATCATTGCTCCCAGCAGGTCACAACATCAATGCTTCTCCAAATACATTTGGTGCATTCACTTTCACTTCTGAGCAGGCTGAAATATTAGCAATGGCTGCCAGGGCTATATTTGAACAGGACAGTCCAGGTAAGAGGGCTGCTGCTGGTTGCAGTGTTGACAACCCAAATACTGCTGCTACAGGGTGGGACTTTCCAAAAATGCAGCCAATCCCTTCTAACAAGGAGAGCATGACTGGCCAGCAGGTTAAACCTACAAAGCAGGTGGATTTATCCATGTCAAAAACTTCATCTCAGGTCTCTGGTCGAGGTCCTCTAGTTGAGACTTTGGCCAGTGGCACTGTCGGCATCAGACTTCCACAGACCATAGCTTACTCACATTCTCAGCCTACTACTGTCACTAGCCTTAATGTTAATAACCTCATCAGACCAAGCTCCAGCCAACCTTATCCAGGATCACCTAATCTTGCACAGCAGGTCTCTGCTCCATCGTCCGGGGGAGCTTCCAGTATGGTTTCTCAGTCTTCCTCTCAAGTTCCCCCAACCTGTTCTGACCCTTCTCAACCCACTGAATATGCACCTTTGAAAAATGCTCTGATGCGATCTCAAGTCAGTGTTGGAATGGTTGAACGGCATCAGAAGGATATGCCAAAAAGGTCTGCCCAAGATGACCTTATTCTCCCAAATAAGCGTTCAAAGCCATGCCCATCAGGGAATGTTCCTAGAGTAGAGATGAAGGCTACAGATCATGTCCAGATGATGGTTTGTCATATGCCCTCAAGTACTTCTGCAGTTATGACAAGGAATCACTCTGATGGAGTTGGGGCTCTGTTTTCTGGTAATACTTTCATGAGCACTGTGCTCCGCCCTACTGAAGGACACTGCTCTAACCAGGTACCAACACATGAACAAACTCAGCGAAGTGTGTTGCACCTGCAGCAAGTGCATGCACAACATAGCTCTCCACAGTCTGGGCAGAACTTAGGTGGACACTCCTACCTCAAACACCAGCAACAGCAGGAACAAAGGCACCTTTACCAGCTTCAGCATCACCTGACACAGCCAGAATCTCAGATCCACAATATTAATCAGAGGAACCTGCTGCAAGATCAGCATGTGCACAAAAAGAGAGTTGTGCGTGGTGGGCAGACATCGGTTGGTCTGCAGAAGCAACATCATTTGGAAAAGAGTGGCATGCAGCAGCAACATCAACAACAGCAGCCTCCTCAGCAACAACAACAGCAGCCTCCTCAGCAACAACAACAGCAACCTCCTCAGCAACAACAACAGCAACCTCCTCAGCAACACCAACAACAGCAGCAGCAGCAACAATCCCAACAGCATCAGCAGCACCATCAACAGCAGCAGCAATCACAGCAACAGCAACAAAAAGCACAACAGATACAACAGCAGCAGCAGTCACACCAACAGCAGCAGCAAATGGCAACACAGAATGCACACTCACGCCATCAGCATCTTCAGCAGCAGATTCAGCAACAACAGCACTTTGGGGCTTGCCAGGATAAAAATTGTGAGGCCCAACAGTCAGGTCAGAGGGCTCATCAAAACAATCACTTGGGTCAGCCGGAGCGTCCACCTGGTCAGGATCATGGAGCTATGCAAAGACTAATGGTGTCTCGCTCATTGGAACAGCAGTTGACATCCCAGCCTAGCAATTCTGTTTCTCGTTCCTCAGATCTTGCTTGCCCTCCATCACGTCAGGAGCGCCACCGTCTCTCTAGTTATTCAGCAGAGGCTCTTATAGGGAAGACTCCCGCTACTGCGACTGGTGAACAACGTATGGGAGTGCATCTGCAAGCACCTCGAAACAATGGACAGGACCAGTCAGAATTACGAGGCTATGTAGACTCGTCATGTGGCAAAGGAAATATTGTTCATAATTCTCAGACTAGGCTCCCCCCAGATCATGCCAATGCCACAGACACACAGAGAATACCAGAGTGTGGGCCTTTCAAGGCTCTGGTTAGTGGGCATCAACTCAGTAACTTTGAAGGGCAAGTGTCTCACAGTGGTGACATGTCCAGCAAGTCTGTATCCCAAATCCATAGAGGTCCTCAGTCACAAGCAGGATTCAGAATGGGTTCTGGACCAATAGGGGATGGGCGTACACGTGGGACATATTCAGGTCCACATCCTGCTGCTCATCGTGTACACATTGGTGCAGGATTGATGAGAGAACAAGAGGGTTGTCACCAGAGCTTCATGCAAAGTCTTTTGGCACCACATATTCCTGAGCAAAATGTGCACCAGAGAGCAGTACAGGGCTGTACCCCAGGGAGTATAGAGTACAACTGTGTTCCTGGGACCTCTGCTGGAGAACTTCAAGCTAAATCTTCTAGTCCTAATTTGCACCCTTTACAGAAAGCTGCTAACATTCGTCTAGGGGACAATAACAAAGGCCATATTTCTCAGGTCAGTGGAAATTTGCATGGTCCAACTGTGAGAGCAGGTCCACCCCATCCTCCGACACCACACAGCAGTTCAGAAACAGGACGCATACAAGGCTCAACAAGATCACTCTCAGCAGTTAATCAGCGCCCCCACCATATTGGACAAGATCCACAAAGCACAAAGATCCGTCCTGGAGACCGACCTCAGTCTGGAAACTTGAGACCTGGCAATCCATTTGAACCAGAAAGCTCCCTGCCTCTTCCATCAAATGGAGGAGTGCTCCTTGGCCGTACACAAACAGGAAATGAAGCTAGGCGAAGTAGCATTGTGCGTTTTATGCCAGAAGGTGCACAGGTCAGCAGTGACAACAATTTGGTTTCAGACCAGCATCTCACCCAGAATTTTGGTTTTCCCTTAATAGCTGAAGGAGGAATGAACCCACCACCTCCCATTAATGCCAATGCATCTTTCATTCCACCAGTCACACAGCCCAGTGCCTCTCGCACCCCAGCCCTCCTTCCCGTGGAACCTCAGAACACTCTACCATCATTTTACCCGTCATATTCCCCTGCAGCTCATCCCAGCCTTCCGAGTGAGATTCCTTTACAGTATTTTTCCAATCAGATGTTTACAAGTCCAAGCACTGACAAGAGTGGAAGTGCACAATTGAACAATCGCTTTGGTTCTATTCTTTCTCCTCCTCGACCTGTGGGCTTTGCACAGGCCAGCTTCCCTCTTCTCACAGATATAACACCAATGCCAATTGCAAACTCCTCAGGCATCACACCTCATTTACACAACTTCAACCTGACCTCTTTATTTCCTGAAATTGCCACAGCTATGCCTCCGGATGGCTCCTCCATGCCAATGTCCCCTTTATTGTCTCTTGCTAACACTACTTCTTCAGACTCAAATAAACAATCTAATCGCCCAGCCCACAACATCAGTCATATTCTAGGACATGATGGGACTTCTGCTGTTTAAAGCTACAGCAGAAGTCAAGCAATTAAAGTGTGGAATAGTCTCAGTCCAAATGAATGGTTCATGTTATGTCTGTTAGCCTTTGGTAGGTTTCCTTTGCTGGGCTTTTCTGATGATTCTTGGTGCTGTCATGGTTCTACATGATGTACAAATTGTTACAGGTTACTTTCCATACAATCAGCTCCCAATATAGGAAGATGAATATGTTCCAAACTTGTTTTATTCTGTAGCAACAATAGTGATTGGGTATGAAATGCCGCAGCAAAAAAAGTTATAACTTTGCATTTAATGCTAAAGTAGTTGTAACTGATTTGTAAAGTATCAGTTGTTTTCCAATGTTTTTGAACAAGTTCTCCAACAGAATATAATTCCAAAATAACATTCACTTATTTATGAAAAACAATGCAATGTCTGTATATATGTGTAAAAATGTAAGTTTATTAAATTTTCTAATGTAAAAATTGGCAATGTCTTTTTTAGGCTGTCCTTGTATTTGGAGGAACTGTCAGCTACAGTGTTCACTCTTTTTGATTGCTTGTTTTAGCATGTTAAAGCCACCAGATGTCAGTACCTTTCAAAGATTTTTTGGCATTAGGTTTGATTTTAGCTCAAAATAGCTGAACAATAAACATTTATTAGTGTCAGTTAGCTATGAACCACAGCTTTCTGAAATCAAATGCTGAGCTATGTATTTATACTTTATTTTTATCTCTTATATTTACACAAAAAGATGTATCTAGCATCCTGCTAGATGTAGTTTTCTCTGTATTTGTTTTTTTTTTTTTTTACATTGCAAGGTCTAGTATCTGATATTTAGGACAAAATTCACACATTATCTAGTCTTTAATATCGGGGGGCGGGGCTGTGGGATATGTGTGTGCGTGATGGGTTACTATCATACATTATTAGGTAAAGTGTGTGGGACAGTGTTCTCATGCACAAGCAAAGACATGGTTAACTGACCAATATGCAAATATGGAGCAGAAAGTTGTAGTCTAGTAATCTTTAAGGAATACATGTTACAATAGATTTATAACCTTTCAAAAGTGCCTACATTAGCCACACTTTAGAACATATTATGCTGTCAAATGACATGCTATTTCTTGGATGCACAAATATAAAGAATGAGAATGACAACAGGGCTTATTATTTCTTTAACTTTATTTACAGGCAATAGTGCTCAATCCATGTAACCAAAGCAGCTAATCTTCTAGAATATGTGGAGGTTCCTTCATGTTTTGTGTTTACAACCGTGGTAACAAGCTAATACTGATGCAGGAGAACTACCAGCCTCCAAAAGCAAAATCCATCAAAGACTGTGTGAAGTACCACTATACAAGCTGACAATATCAAACCAATTTGAATATAAAAATCAGCATGTTGCAGGTAGGTGTGTTTATTTTAAGAAAGATTCATATCCAGGCCACTGAAAAGATAAATACCTACAATATATGTTCTCTTTCGCATAGTCAATATTACTACACCGAGAATGCATATCCTTTGTATATATCCATTAATATTTTTGTTAATGATGAAAATAGATAATTCTTAGTAACCTATATACAAGCTGTAAAACACTGCACCAACAAGACTCACACAACTTAATAGAGAGCATTTGGAACAACATACAATCATGGTTTTTAGTGTGTATCAATGTTTTCACCTCAAAGTACCATCTACATTGCCATCAAGCCACTAAACATATGTGGCTTTAATATATTGTGCATAAAATATGTACACATATAAGGAGTACACATACTATAAATACTTTAGACGCAAAGTGTTTTAAACAGTCAGTTGTTCAATGAATTGATCATAATCACAATGCCCTGAAAGCATTACAATTTCCACTAGCTGTGCTTCAAACATCAAGAAATGCTTGCCAGTGGGAAATCTGAAGCTTATAACTGAAACTACATGATAAACAGATTAAAAATATATGCCATTGAGGTGACAATTTGTTCCAATCCCAACTGAGGATAATTTTTACAGCATGAAAATGACAATGTGGTGGTGACTGACAAACATACCAAAACGTGTAACATCTCAAAGAACCGATATATATACACACACATTCTAAAAACGGTACTATGTACAAAGACATAAATATATAAATATAGCATCTGTTATACAAAAATAAATATTTTTCTCTGTCTTCCTTTTTTATCTTTTATCCATCTTTTGGATCGTGTGTTCCTTGTTCTTCAAGTTGACTTGTGTTCTGAGTTGTTCTCATTTCATGGTGCTCAGCTTCTTGGAGCAACCTGTTTATGCCTGCATCAACTGTCATTAACCAGGGCAAGTCTATGAAGAGAAAAACAGAATATTTAGTTTAAAAATAATGTGAACAGATTGTATCTTTTCATCTCACTCTGAGTTTTGAGTGAGAAGTCACATTTGGCATTGTCCTCTTTAAAAATACTGTACATAACATATCTCACCGGTAGTCACCTCATCTTCCATGTGAATTGCTTCAGTGAGGGGGTGAATGTCCTGCAAGGAGTCAGAACTCTGAGATGGATGTGCAGGATCAGAAAGGCTAAGGACCTGCAAGGGGGAGTCATCAGGTTTACAGCATCTCTCTTCAGGACAGCCAGTTACCCTAAGAACAGCAGATATACATTTTGAGTTGACTTCAAGTGGAGTTAAAAAAAAAAAAGAAAATCACAGCTTGAAGACCAGTTCTTACCCATTACAGTACTTCTGGATATGTGGTTGCGGATTTGAGAGTATCTGAGGCAACAATGCGTCACACTCCAACTCATAGTCAGCATCATCCTATATGAGAGGTAAGGGTTTGATGAACATCAATACAGTTATTAACTTTCAAATCTTCATTCATACAGAGGGTACATACATAAGTAGTTTTACTGTGACAACCAGGGACTAAAAACGAAATGTTTTTCATTTTGGTTCGTTCTGAGCAAAAACTGTATTTTTTCACTCTGGTTCGGAAGTTCCACAGCCTCCTTTCCAAAAGGTTACCGGTTAGAACAAAATAAAAGAATGGTTAATAACATTCTTTTTTAAATTACAGTAGTCTGCACTAATGGGTGGTTTAAATAGATCACGCAAGAGAAACAAGCAACATGGTCTGAAAAAATGTCTGGTTCGGTTTCGGTCTGTATAGTCACTAATCACTTTGTTCCAGTTTTCTGTTACAATCTGCTAAAAACTGTTCCTTTTCTGTTTTCGTTTCTTGAACCGTTTGTAGTCCCTGGTTACAACTTTGCAAAAAAATCTACCAAAATCTGAATACCAAGACAATCAAAGTACCAACTTTCTCAAGATTACCTGGTGCACTCCAGGGAGGTGTTGTGTTGTGTGTTTTCCATTCCCATTGGGGGTGTATTCTACTTTAGGAGCGTAGACAGTGTGAGGAGGTGCCAGGTGAGGGTTGACGGCACAGGGCCGACCAAGAGCCAATCCCTGCAGTGGCACCATGGTGTACTGGCATGGAGAGACTGCAGCTGCCAGAACTGGGAATCGCATGTCTAAGGTTTGTTCTGAAATAACGTGAAATTCCAAACTCAGACCCAGAATGACACAAAGTTCTCAGACTTAAGAGTATCCTTTACGAATAATTGTATCCTTAGTGAATCCTTTAGATCAATTTGTAAACCGTTTTGATGAATTTATTGAAAGTAACTGACTCAAAAGAACGATTCACTGACAAATCAGACATCACTATGGCTTGTTTGGAGCATGTTTTATGCTACACAAGAGTGTACACAGACCTGGAAAACATTGTTTTAAAAATCCCAGACATTTCTGCATTTTCCATGACTATCTGGCCCCATGGAAATTATAATACTGATGGTTATCAAAGAAAGGGTTTATTGTAATTTTTGGTCCCAGTTCTAAAATTCTATATCGGACCTTTGTAACTTTGTCATGTCACTTTGCATGTTTCTGTTAAACTTTCTAAAACTTACTTTGCTTGGCCCAAACTCTCCACAGACAGATTGGGATGAAGGCCACGATGATGAAGACAAACGCTCCAAGTACCACACCCACAATGAGGTAAGGCAAATCACCAGGTCGTGGCATTGGGTTTCCAGGATGTTCAAGTCTGGGTGTTGATGTCTCTGGAGGTGTAGTCCTCTGGTGTGGGCGTGCTAAAAGTACACGCATTCACATTTAAGATCTGCAATGTCTGAATATATCTCTGTTTTGTAGATTAGGTGAGGAGTTGGTTTTGATCATGAATAGGAGCAAAAGGATACAAACCTTTAGTTTCCAAGATGACGACATTGCCAAACTCACTCTCGCCTCCTTCATTAAAACACTGCATCTTAATGTCGTAGGCGGTCTCAGGCTGTAGATCCGTTATGGAATGCCAGTATCGGTCACCTAAGTAGAACGACACAATGTTACAATTTATTTTTCTTTTAAATATACAGTAAGTTACAAATCACAGGGTAAAAACAAGATGACTTACCTTCAACAACGTCCTTTTTGTAGTCACTGTCGTTGTCACTATCAGTGGGTCGGTAGAAGATGTAAAAGCCATAAATGGGGGTGTTATTGACTGGCGTGTACTGTAGAGAAAACACAAAATACTTGTACAGGGGCCCATTGTGAGAACACACAGGTCATATTTCTTGAATTTGACCATTTAAAAGGTGTTGTGAGGAAATGAGAATGCCTAGTGCTTACCGTCCATTTGAGGATGATTGTGGTCTCATTGATGGCTTCGTTATAGGTGATATAGGGTCCGTCAATGGGACGCCGGTTTGGTGGGCCGCTGCCCACTACTGTGTAGGCTTTGGAGGGAGCACTAGGGGGACTCGCTCCCAACACATTAACGGCCAAAACTCGAAATTTGTATGATGTTCCTGCAATGCAATGGAAAGAAAAGGACTAAGTATCAGTTGCTTGTGAAAGGAGGAAAATAATAACAACATTTTGTAATTTAGAAATGTTTTCTGATTAACAGTATTGGTAGAATGATATATCATCCAAATATTAGTTCCAAAATCTATCGGCAGCCTCATCAATGCATTTTAAACCATTTCCGAGTTCTTTTAACTTTTGAATAAATGTTGCATAAAACAAGTGTTATGTTAAGTGTTATAAAGCTGATATAATGCTCACCTTTCTCCAGGCCTGGGATCTCCACTGAAAGGCGTGAGGGAGGAATGTTGTCCACAGCCACATCCCAGTCTCCACCTCCTTTCCGCAGTTTCTTGTACTGTACACGAAACGACTGAATGGGGAATCCGCGGTTTCCGCGTGGGATCCATGTCACATAGGTTGAGGTCTCTGTGGCCATGGAGACAGTGGGCCTGTCTGGAGCTTCTGGAGCTATAATTACAATAAAAACAGAACAATGTTGTTAACAAAGTAATAACCTGCGGTGAGAGTGTGTATGCATGCACACTGGACACACGTATACGTAATGCATTTAATATAATCTCATCCAATTTTAAGATTGAAAAAAAAAATGTAAAATCAAGAGAACAGTCATGATAGCATAATAATCAGACCAACTATTGGTGACTGTTATAAAGCTGTTTACATTTGAATTCTTTTTAGATGAATTTAGAATTAGAATTTCTTATTTCTATTTGCACCAGTACCAGGGTGCCCATTTGTTCTGACAAATAATTGTTCATCACTTTTCCAGTCATTTGTGATTATTGGATAAGTATTTTTACAAATAATTTTCTAGATCACATTCAAAAAGAACAACTTTTAACCTAAAAATATTTTATATCAAGGCAAAACTAGAAAAAACTTTTATTTACTATAGAAATTTCCAGAAGACTATTAATTTCCATGATATTCAAGGCCTGGAAGTCACAATTATAAAATTCCCTGATATTTTCAGGTATTCTATAATTGTGGAAACCCTGTAAGGAAGCAAACATACCATATTATCATCATACAGACAAATTTATACTCACGCGAGAGACGAGGTTGCACCACTGGTGGTTTTGGAGCCCCTATGGGTCCTCCTCTTCGCCCTGCACACCAAAATTAAAGAGTCACTTTAATTTACTATCTCACTAGACATAAAAAAGCCTGAACATTCGACTGATATACACAATAAACATTTCTTTCACAAATTATACTGCTGAAAACTCGTAAAGCAGTCATGCGGCTGTGTACATTTGCCTGTTCTGAACGTCATCATAGCAGGTTGCCCGAGCCCAGCGCAGTTCTTAGCGGCCATCTCCACTTCATAGAGGCTGGCGGGCTGCAGTTTGGTCAGAGTCAGTTTGTGCTGTGAGCCTGATATAGTGCTAGTGATCCAGTCACCAGGAGATTCTCCAGCCTGCAAGAGGAAATAGAGGAGAGCATGCACAAATACCAATGAATCAGTGTCAGGAATTACATGAGAAACATATATGCACCTACTGTATATATTGAAATATGAATAGAAACAGGTAATACTAAGAACATATTAGATTTTAAGTGATGTTTGTTCATGAAAACTTGCTGTCATGATGCTGGGTTGTTGCCTGGGCATTGCTATGCAGTTGGTAAGATATTTAGAGTTTTTTCTATGTGGTTCCTAGGGCATTCAAGATGGTTGCTAGGGGATTGCTTGGTGGTTGCTTACTGGACCAGGTCAAAAGAGATTAACCTCAAGTCTCTTATGACATTCTTGTCCCTAGATGTGGCACAGTTTACGCAACTTACATCCCTCCTTCACCTGTCTGTCTGCTTAGAAAGTTATGTTACATCTCTCATCAACAATCCGCAAAATCTTAGGTGGCACGAACAGTGCGAGACGCGTTATGCACCAAAGTTAATTACTTAAGAGATAGGGGTTTGTTCAAATCCCAAACCCAAAGTACAAGCAAAAGTAACAGTGAAGCTTGCCTTAGCAAGCGCCACTAATAAAGGTGGCATTTGATAGAATTGCAGTGCTGTACCTTTCTGTATTTGATAATGTACTCCAACACAGGTGCTCCTCCATCATGACGGGGTTCCCAGGTAAGTTCATAATAGTCAGCCTTTACTGTGCGTGGCTGGCTCATGATAACCGGAGCTTCGGCAGGAGAGACTCGGACCTCAGAGCAGTCGACAGGCAGCATTGCACTGGTGGCCACAGGCTTCATTGGTGGCTGTTCCCGCAACACCTTATCTGGGCTCATTGGTCGAATTAAGGGTATCTTACCTGACCGTGACGGCACTAAAATCAAAGATCAGAGCACAATAAATGAGAAAAGTGACACTACGACTGAACAGCTGAGATGCTAAATAAGACAAACACTGGAAAAACAATGTGACAAACCTACAAAGCTCTCTGGAATATCTGATTCTGACTCGTCAATCACTGTATTCTGCAGTCATATATTTCTGTATAATATCTGCTAAACTGTATAATCTGAAAAATTGTCCTGTGAAACCGATTTCTTACATAAATGGGCTATGTGAGACTACACCATCATAAAATGGCATAAAAATGGCACGCATTGTCTAATGTGTTGCATACCTGTTGGGACAGTGAGAAGTCTTGTAGTTGCCTGAGAACTGCCCACGCCATTCTCCGCCATGCACTGGTACACACCATCGTCCTGCGGCCCGACGTTGAGTATGCGCAGCACCTGCGAGGACATCCGATGCCGTGGTGACTGCCTCAAGGGCTGAGCATTGTGCAGCCACACCACAGTTGGTGTGGGCTTGCCCCTCACCTGACAGCTGAATCGCACTGTGTCGCCCCGGGAAACGTCTTGTTGCTGCAGCTTGACACGCACCTGGGGAGGCTCTGAAATACAAAACAAGAGAACTTTAGACAAGTGAATGTCAAAACATCAGGCTGTAAAAGTGCTTTTGTGTAGGGGGCAATTGGAACGTTTTCAACATTTGCTTTCATAAATCAGACTACTACAAATCGACTTGCCATCTTTTGGTATATGAAACAAATATATGCCAAAAGTAATGGTAACATTAATAGACTTATCATAAGAAAGATTTAATATCTGGGATGGCATGAGGGTGAGTAAATGACAACATTTACATGCACTTAATAAAACGGTTTATTCCAGGGTTTTAGCAGAAAGCAGCGGTCTGAAACGTCGTGTAAACTAGAATGCTGATTTTCTTACATCGTTTAAGTGATTAAGATAAAACGGTTTAACACAGCTAGGTTTCTCTTGAAGAACGCGGCTTATTGTGGTCATGTAAACGCATAAGCGCCATTCTGATGGGTGTTTGAAGAGTGAGCGTGCGTGGAACAGACCGGGATAACAAATGTCGTAGGATGCCAACAACATTTTAACACAGTGGAAAGAATTCAACATTACTGGGAGTACAGTGGGAAAAGCACATATAATACTTCAAGTAGCAGTGGGTGATACAAATGCTGAATAGCACAAATCAACATGGATGCTCATGGTTAAAACTTGTAGCACAAAGCATGGGCGCATTAATGCGTCTCTATGAGTGCTGTATGTGAAGGCATGCTGCCACAGAGGAATCTGGGACAGACTGGTTTCTCTCTCTCCCAAAACTTGATGGTTGGCTGCTAGTGAATGAGCTCGAGCTCATTAGAGCAGCAGCAAGAGCGGCTTAATTAATCACAGCTGCTGTGAGACAAGCCCAAAAAAAACAACCTCATCAATGTCTCAGAAACTCGATCCTACACACATACATACTCATTCTGCTCTGTAAATGTACTGTGGGTTTATTTTGGATGCTTATTAGCGGCATTCAACTGTATTCTCTAAGCCCTCCGGTTCTGATACATGCTTATTACCTTAAATGTAGCCATCAAATTACTGGATATTGAAATTATGCCACCACACACATAAAATGTTCCATTACTGCCCTGGTTCCAGCTTTTCAAATCCCTGTATATTTCTCACTCTTAAAGCGTTCATACTCACCAAACACCTGCACGTCGTAAAGCACGTTTGCAGAGCTAGCAGAGCCGATGCCATTGTCGGCATGACACACGTATGTGCCCGAGTCGCTTTCGCTTGCCGCATCAATCAACAGGTTGCTAAGCAGGAAGCGGGTGTTGTTATGATTTTCCAAGTCCAGGCCATCTTTAGCCCATGTGACCTGTGGAGTGGGAATGCCACTGGCCACACACTCAAGGACAAGTCGTTGGCCTTTGTTCACCATAATGGACAGAGGTGCAGGTGGATAGATGATACGTGCAGCCTCAGATGTTGAACCTAGACAGGGAAAATCAAATTCAATATTAAAACACAAACAAAACCTAGTGAGCCACCCCACTGCCTACATAGGCAGCTGATTTCTAAGGTTCTGCATACTGTAGGCAGCAAATCCACACACAATAAAAATAGTGCACAGCATGGGAGACTTGACTTGCAATTGATTTCTACAGAGATCGATGTTAGCATGTTGCTAAGCTAACACGGTTTTACTTTAATAAGGGTTAAAATAATTCATTTCTATGTATACAACTATTTTCTAACTTATGTTTAGTATTGAATGCATTACAAATATATTTAAAACCAATATTTCTCTCGCTTTATTGTATGTTCACCATCTCAGAAATTTTTTTTCACTGTGCTCGGAAACTTAATTATGGGATTGCTTTCTCCATGAAAAACACAAAAACAAGGTATCCTAGGAGGCAGCATAATTTCATTTATGAGTGTGCAGATGTTTTTGAATGCTGCCTCTGTAGGTACAGTACAGAGCAACTGACACAACGTGTTCACAGCGTAAATTACAATTTTACATGCTTTGTGTGCACTTACGTCGTATCCGCAGACGATCTGTCGAAGTGGAGGTTTTTACTTCCTGCGTGACAGGGTTGTAGGCAGCACATTTATAAGGACCCTCATCCTCCCGTGTTGCATTGGCTATCTGAAGGTTTCCTGAAGGCATGATCAGGTAATTCCCTACAACACAATCAGGAAACCACTGATTAGCATCTGGATTACAGCTATTCAGACAACAGGTTTGTCAACAAAAGCTTCTGGTGGTCATTTCCTGAAATCTGAGCTGTTATCTACACCATCATTAAACTGATTATTTGAAGACAGAGATGGAAAAATTGCAACAAAGACAATCCTGCGAACAGGCGGCACCTTGTAGAGTGAACAAGACCAGACAACACTGAACACTTGATGACTCTCAACAAGACAAGAGCTGTCAAACACCCAAATACCAGAACCAGCTAGTGTGCTTTTAGAAATGACAGAATTAAATTAAGGGAAGAAGTATTTGAATTCAAATGATGTGACTTGAAAAAGATACAATGATGGCTCATCATTGGCTCAACCAGTATTAGCAAAGAGAGCCATAAATCTGGAGCGATAAATGTAAATAGCTACATATGAGAGAGACAGCAAATGGGTTCAGGGGTTTTTAGGAATGGGGGGGGTTATACATTTGTTGACTTTAAGTGTAAGAATTACCTTTAGATGTCTCTAGCCATTCCTGCTTGACACTGTAGCGGACTTGAGCTTTAGGTTGACTCTCAGGAAGATGGCACTCAATCACTGCTGTGTTCCCTTCATCTACTTCAATTTCCTGCTGGTCATCTGGCTCAAAATCACGCAGCTCTAGACCAATACACATAAAAACATGAGAATTAGAATACAAACACTGTTTCTCCAACATTTAGCCTTACATTATGGTCTGTTCCTCACAACGGCTGTAGAAGACTTCGAATATAGCATGATTTGACTTGATGTCAACTCTATGTAAAAGAGCAGCCCATACATTCTGATGAACTTCTCCTTTATGTTCCACAGGAGAAAATAAATCCATACCAAGTTCAGGCACCCAACAAAAAAGTATGTCTATGGGATGGCTATCCCTTTAAATAGTCAAAGAAAGGATATACAAAAAAATGTATTAAAAAACCACACACCCATTGGACATCTCAAACTTCCAAGGCTCAGTTTTGAGAGTCCCAAAGCTGAATGCCTCTTTGTATTCTGTTCAAGAAACAGGAGAAGCTTTAGAGTGCATATGCTTAGGACTTTTACTTGGATATCATATGGGCAGACATCCAATAGCTCTGGAAAACAGAGACAGAAAGTCTAGCTTCCTTGAGCCCAAGTCAGCCCGGGCTAAAATGAGGTCAAAGGTGACTGTTCTCTTGAGTTTCAGGCAAGGAAAAGCAGTTTGGATTTCAATAAAACGGAATAACTCCACCTAAGTGAGTCTGAGTATGCATGTCATTCTGTGAGGGGGAATAGTTTCTGCAAGACATAGAGGGAAATTTGCACAGCGGTGTCCTGAAAAAAACCCTAACTTAATCAAATACCTCCCCAACTGTTCATCACTCTAACAAATCAAATCACTCTATTGTTCTCCAGAGTTTAGTTATATTCCTTGGCATCTGAAATGTTTCTAAGTTATGTAGAACAGGCGAAACGGAGCTAAAAAATCTGTGAGCTAAGAATGAAAAAAGGTTCTTCATGAAATCTCACTTGAACCGACGAGATACAGTGATGAATAAGTTGAGAGAAGCACTTAAACAATAGTGTAAAGGAATTGAGTAAAAATGCATTGTTTTACAATGCGCAAGTAAGCAGCTGCTGCATTTCCGGCGAATGTGCAAAAGATCCGCTGTTATTGACCGCAATGTAGATAAATAGAAGGATAATAATACCAGAATTTTGTGATATAAGTTTAGAAACTATCACACAACCACAGGATGTACAGCAGAATGATGATTTAATGTCAGATAATTTTCTAACTTCAGCATTTATAGAAAAAAGTGAATCATTCACTTGTTGCTGTGTGGTGTTGTATTGAAGAGAAGGTAATAAAATCTGCTTCTTACTTTACCAAGATAGTAATGATGCAGTGTTTCTTGTCTCCATGTAAACCTCCAATTATATGTACCTCCATAACCTTCGATGATGGCTTTATTTGTTTATTTCCAAAGGTCATGTTTCATAAGCCATGCTGAATGTGAGATCTGCATATCTGTTTACTATACACTACTAAGAAAGAGAGAATGGACTGTCCTGTCAGCACCTGATCTCTCATTCATTCTGCCTGTGAAACAGTGTGATAAAACGATGGCCAAATGTGATATACGGTAAAACTATATGCATTCAAAACTAACGAGTTTATGAAAATTGATGATAATAATATGACGACATATATATGCCTGCCAGTCTGCAATATGAAGCAGCATAAGGTAGTATTTTTGTATCGCTAAAATAGCTGGAAGTGGCTGATACCAGAAGTGGTCCACATTCAAGGTTGAATTCAAGGTTGATGGTAATAAGGGGAATACTTAATATATTCTATATATTAATATAAGTATATATTCTTAATATATACTTAACTATTTTTTGGTATTTGTACTTACTCGAGTGCAATTTAAACAGAATACATTTACTTTTACTTAATTACATTTCCAAAGAAAATGTTTTACTTTTTACTCCTTACAATTGTATTTAAACTTGAAAAGTACTTGTTACATTTTTGCAGATAATTTTCTTTCATCTTACTGGACTGAAGCCACCTTTTCACTGCATCAGTCAGAGGTCAGTAATTATAAATGCAGTGTCCCACAGCAGCTAAACAAAACCTTTCATTTGATTGTTTTTTTTATCTTTCTCTATGTCTCAAGGGGCTGGGTGCTCGAACATTGCAGTTTGTTTGAATCCCTTCTCCAATGCAACGAACATTGTGTGACTGTGGCAACGTTCTGCAAAATTAAATTATGTGGTTCATTACACGTCTCGGGGCAGTTCCGAAGTGAAATGTCCAATGTGTGGCACTAAAAGCGAGTGAAATGTTCTCTCAAACAGATGAGGTTTTTAAGGTTAATATTCTATAGAGATTTAAATCTAAACCTAAATGATAGTGTCAGAAAAAGCCAATGTGAAATGACAGCCACATCTTTTTGTGGTGCTTCTATGACACTTTCATCTCACGTGTTGACATGCATGCTCTTCAAGTCTCGTACCCTGGTCCTTTACAAGTGTAACGCTCTATCAGTTGAGCCACCGCGCAATTTGATCACACTCGAACAAGCTTGTAATTGTAGTTGGTTATGTAATGCAAATGTTAAAATGAGTCATGCGCTATAGTAAAAGTGTTTATATGTCACAAGATAGCATTGTGTGAGGAACAGGGTGAAAAGTAATGAACTGATAATCTGATATTTTACTCATGATTTGAGTGAAAGGGGATAAATGTCATTGTTGTTTTAGCACATCTAGTGTTCATTCAACAAGGAAATTGCCATGTTACTTACAACAGGCCACATAAAAATCATTTTGCAAAAATTTAGTTATTGTAATACGATTTTTTGACCAGGTTATAAATGCCACTGGGGAGAAATATGACATTTGTCGGAGACAGTAAAAATGCAACTTCAATCGAATTTAACAACATCTTCTCTCACACAGTCTTCTCTCTTGATTTCATTCTAGCTAGGAAAAAAGTAACTTTTTTTATACTTAAGTACAATTTACTGTGAATACTTTTTTCTTTCACTCAAGTATGTTTTTGGCTAGATACTGAGTACTTTTTACACCCCTGCACTTATATAATCAGTATCTGATTTATATGTTATTTTGTTCTCTAAAAGCCTTCATCAGGGTCCTGTCTGACTTTTTATTAGCTGAAGGGAGGGCTTTGGGGGGGTTAGTGTGACAATCCATTTGCTAAATCAATCAGGGTATTTTTACAGCCCACCACTGCCAGCATCCCCCTTCCACACCTCTCCTAAATTCCTCCGCACACACCTTTAACCCCTCCTAGACTGCCGCCCCATTCACCTCCCTCTCCTCAAAGCATTCCTCCCTTCATTCCACTGCATGATTCCCTCAGGTGTGGTGGGGGAATGAGGGAAGAAAAAGAGAGAAACAGGCACATTTAGTCCTATTCATCTTTAGTTTATCCTTCAGAATTACTCCAATTATTTATTCATTTTTAATAAAGCTGAAGTGTGTGGTAAAATAATTACTCCTATCCCAACTTAATATGCAGAGACATATGCAAGCCACTGGTAGGTTCATTTTGACAAAAAGTGTATCATTCAATATATTTACATGCACTTTAAAAGTTTGATTTCAATGATACTAAAACAATAATTCATCTTTAAAAAATGTCATTTAAATGGTTTAGTCAGAACAAAATCGTACAAGTCCAATTTTTGCGAAGTCGGACTAACAGACCTAGAAAAAGCTAGTTGCTGTTGCTTGCATGCTTCGAAAGACAAAGGTGACACATGCATGTATTTAACACTCCCTCAGCTGGTGTCCATCCATCATGTCACACTATTATTCAATTTCAATTCATTGCACTTTACTTTTATTTACTTACTGTATACTCTATTTGGACTATTGGTATTTTACATATTTTGCACATTTTCTCATTGTATGCCGATATGTTGCAAATACTTTGGCAATATGAATGTACAGTTTCTGTTATACCAATAAAGCACGCTAAATTAAAATAGTAAACAGAGAGAGAGAGAGAGAGAAAGAAAGCGAAGGAGAGAACAAACAGTGGTTAAGAATGATAGACCACAAGGAACAAACTGTGAAATAAATATTTATATGCTTCTATTATTTTTGTATGTGTGAGGAGGTAAAGGGTGAATGTGTGCTTTGTGCGTGCACGGTACTTTCTGAGTTTCCAGGAGGCCTGAAGAGCAGGGAATGCTGGGAGCCATGCAGGATTAATAGTATTTATAAAATAGATCAGCCGCGTTTCCAACTCCACTTGGCAATGCTTTCGTACACGCTGCACGGTTACTTAGCATTCATCATTTTTATGTCTGGAACAGTGAAGCCTGTGTGTATGTACTTGTGTGAGTGTGATTTGTGTTCGTTTGTATGATTTTTAAAACTCATACTGAGATGATACTGTAAGTATTGTGTGCAATCATCATTGGCTGGACTATGTGTCGTCTTAAATGACGAGCAAGAAAAACAAATACAACTGAGTGTGCACAACTGTGAATCAGAGTTTATTGAGAATTAGCCACGGTCTGTATTAAAAACATATGTTGAAGAATTTAGAGTTGTATTTAAAGGAATAGGTTACCCAAAAATGGAAAACTCTGTCATCATTCACTTACCTTCATGTTGTTCCAAACCCCTTTGACTTTTTTTCTTTCATGGAACACCAAAGGAGATGTTAGACTGAATGCCAGCCTCAGTCACCGTTCACAAAATAAAAGTGAATAGTGACTGAGAAAATCTCCTTTTGTGTTTCATGGAAGAAAGAAAGTTCATACAGGTTTGGAAGTCATACTTGTTTGGATAAAGTGAGTTTTGATTTTGGGGTGAACTCTCCCTTGAAGTGCGAGAAAGAGAAAAATTGTGCCGAAGGAATGTTTTTGGCTCAAAGCATATGGGAGGCTTGCTTGTCTCAGGCAGGCAGTGGCCCCCCTAATGTGAGCTGCCTCAGAATTCCTTAAAGACAGATACCAGGGAGAGCCAAACTCTTTCACAGAGCAAAAACAAATGGGCAAAGCTTTAAAATATGGAGACACGAGTCAACGTTGTGCTCACGATCACACACACAGCTCCCCAAATAGCCATGCAACCCCTGACAGACTAAGTGAGGAGGTCTTTATTAAATTAGAACGAGGGGCCAATGTGGGGTCATCAGACATGGTGGGCCCCCAGCTAAGAGCTCGCATCTGCGTGCCCCTAGCCGCCCTTGCTCTTAATTCATAGAATGATAGACCTTATCAATTACATCTTACACATGTACACCAACCTATCCATGTGGCAGGACAGCAAAGAAAAAGAAAAAAGATAGATAGACAGAGTATGACAAAACAAAGTAGGCGAGGCAAACAGAGAGGGAGAACAAGAGGCTGAAAGTTAGAAAAAACAAATGAGCTTTGAGAGAAGTGAAATCCAATGCGCCATTAAATGCCAGGAGCAGTAGAAGTGAGATTAAAGGGATAGTTCACCCAAAAATGAATATCCTGTCATCATTTCCTCACCCTAATGTTGTTCCAAACCCACACAACTTTCTTCAGTGGAACAAAAATTTTGATATTTTAAAGAATGCGCTGGTTGATTTCATCCATGTAAATCCAATTAACGAGGACTTTAAAAAGTATGCAAAAGAACCACGGTAGTACCATAAAAGCAGTCTTACAACCTGTGTGCTATATTACAAGTTTTCAGAAGCCACATGAAAGCTTTGAGTGAGGAACAGAATGAAATTTGAGTGAAAAGTAATTCTTCAAAATTTCTCCTTCTGTAGAAGAAAGTCACACAGGAGTAAATTATGACAGAATTTTCCTTTTGGGTGTACTATCCCTTTAAGAAAAAGTAAGCTAGAGAGATTTGGGTTAGATGATGTAAAGCATTTTTGCTTCGCGGAGGTGAAGATGGTGTCAAGAATCTAACGTCACATATCATCTTGAGAGAGGATCCTGCCTCGACTAGCCCCACCAAACCAACGCCCCTCACACTATCACACAAACATGCACACATAGTTCCTCAGAACCTTATATGTGACATCCATTGGTATACAATGGGGTCCGAAATTCTCAGACCTCTGATTTCTACAAGAAATCTAAAATTCATTGATTTTTTTTCACTTAAACTGTTATGCCGGTAATTTGTATTTTTAATAAATAAAGAAAATTATCTAAATAGAATCATTTTCACAACTGGTCTCAGACTTCTAATCCCTAGTAGTGTACTGTATATATATACACACACACACACACACACACAAACTCACATTCTGGTTTCCAGACTCAAACTGTGCCTCATTATACAAATATACTCTCGCAAAATTGGCACACTATTTCTTCTTTTCTTTCATTTCTTCCTTTCTCTCTCTCTTTTCCCCTTCTCAATGTATCAAGAAGAAATCAGTGGAGAACAGGGAGGAGGCCCTTCACTAATGGGGCCAGTGGTTCACCGAACACATACACACATACATCGTGGTGGCTCACATTACACACCCCTTCCCGCGCTCCAACACTGACTAACTTAGTGGCAAAAACACCACCAGTATTGCTCAGCCTGGAATACAACCACAAAACATAACACACTCTTTAGAGTGAACTCAACACAACACAATATCATCAAGGTTCAAACCACTGCAGAACAGATCTAGTTAGAAGAACACATATATAGGTGTGCGTGTGTACTCACTTGCTGCAGTAACACTGGCTGGCACACTAGCGCAGGATCCAACGCTGGTGGTGGCCACACACTGGTATCTGCCCACGGTGAGGTTAGTAAGGGAGGGGATGTAGAGAGAGTCAGGCTGCACCAGAACTCCCAGCTCCTCATTGCCCCCAGCTGCCAGCTCTCGCCCGTTTAGACGCCAACTGATGTTGACATGGTTGGGCAGGGCACTGCAGCGCAGGGTCACGCTGCCCCCCAGTTTCTGTACCACAGAGAGAGGCTCCTCTGTGAAGACAGGGATGTCATCTAGAAACAGAGAAAGTGGGAAAGACACAAGAATGGTGAAGAAATGCATAATTTTTCCAAAACAAACTATTACAGAGGCCACTTTGTACACTTAAGCCATACAGTGACATCTGCAAAAAAAATGATGCTAGACCCTTTCTCAGAACTAGCTTCACCATTGTCATTTTTCAGTTATATTTAAGCAACTGGTCTTAAGGTGTGTTTTAGTTTACAGTATGTATGTATGAAGTCAGTTCCCCTGAAGTTCACACAGGTGTCCTAACAGAGCAACCACAGGTGGAGTTCAGCACATTAACTATGTTCCACTAACATCTAACAACCAGAAAGTGTACAACTACATTGACAAATACAAGTTTGAACAATGTATCAATAATTTTATCATTTAAAACCAAACAAACTTCTTTCTGTGAAATGTTTCGTGTTTGTGCTTGTGCCCCCCCCCCCACACTTTTTGGGGCCACTGTATATTTAATGCCACCTACACAAAATGATATTATATACAAACTATATTAACTTTTTGTTGGTAGATGTCTTATGTTATAGCAATGGAGAAGAACTAAGTAGGACACCAGAAACTCACCACTGAGAGCAGCACTACCCTGCAGGCAGCACAGCAGCACACCCAGGGCACAGAGCACTCGAACCTTCCGTTTCCTTTCCCAGGGTATCCAATCCAATATACCAGACATCTTCCATACACTACCCCTGGCAGACCAAGAAAGAAAGAGAGGTTATCAGCCAAAAAAGGTTCACAATAACATGAAATTTTACTGTTTGTATGGTGACTATAGTCAGGAACCAACACAAACTGGGGATATGCCTTTCCGGCCCCGCCTGCCGGCAGGTAATCCCCACCTCTTCGGACCTGGGAAGGTAACAAGGGGAGGGAAAAATAACACACACAAAAAAACAGAAGGAAAGGCCAACATGGAGCGACAGCAGGAGTGAGAGAGAGAGAGAGAGAGAGTGAGAGAGAGTGAGAGAAGAGAGGGTAGATCAGGTTCTCCAATACGCCGTAGCCTGGTCCTCAGCCACTCCTCCACCCTCTAGTGGACGACAGGTGTGCAGCATCACGACCTGGCCCAGCCTTTCTTCCTGCCACATCAACATATTTCCAAAATGGGTCATAATAAGGTTTGTTTTTTAGGTGCCCTTTACGGAAAATTTGTTCTTGCAATTAAAAAACAGCTAGATGTAGTGCAAATGAATGAAACATAACGCAAGGGTCCTCAGACATGTTTTTAAAAGTGTAACTACTTTTAACTTGGCACAGTCTTAAAAAATGCTTCAAAAAAACTTTCTGAGAGACAACACTTCAAAAAAATGTCAAAATGAACAAAGAATATGTTGAAAACAAAAAAATCTAATCAAATCAAATTGGCTATGTTGAACCATCATATCCCATCCCTAGAAAAAAACACAACCTTGTATCCTGAGGTAGACAAAACGCTAAAACAGACTTTCAGTAAAGTTATGTGTCCTGTTACTCCTAAAACTATTTTTCTTCACAATCCCTGCTAAGGGCATCACCAAAACATGCTGAAACACACATCCGTTTGAACCCACATCTACTGGGCTTGTGCTGTTGAGGCGGGTGCCCGGATAAACTAGGGGAAATCTGAGTCCCCTCAGTCAGGTGTAACTGATACAGGCACAGGTTCAAACGAAAACGGTCTGCACACAAAGAACAATGGGGTAGGGGTGGGGGTGATATAATTTGTATTTTCTGGAAATAATAAGCAGGGTAATGTGATTATTACAAAGTCACAAACAGAGGAAAGAGCGAGAGAAAAAGAGTGATTGTTAGTGTATTAACAGTTAATGCAGGAAAGGGAGCATTTCTCTCTCCCTCTCCACTCACTGCCAAGTTTCCCAAATTCTTTCCTGTCAGGTTAAACTAACAACTTCCCGTCAGGAGGAGGGTGGTCCACAGCTCCCAGACTGCAAATCTCTCTCTCTCTCTCTCTCTCTCTCTCACACACACACACACACACACACACACACACACTCACACACACTCACAAGTCTACTCTCATTGATTGTACGTAATGATTAATGAAGTCTCGTAGAAAGATTCAGAGCTCAAACATGGGAGGGAACCACTGGACAGAACTCCAGAAAAAATCGTTTGCAAAAATAAATGAAGTTTGCGTCTTGGGATTCTGAGTTGTTTTTCTGGAGTTAGTAGGTACATAGCCATTAGCTATTAGCCAGACTCTGCTGTCGGAATAAAATGTATTCCATTTACAGACTTTTACTGGGGTTGGCCCTAAATAAATGTTTTTCTGTTCCAACACAAAAATAAACAAGTCATGCTGTCTGGATAGAGCTGTAGAGAGATGTTATTTAGTCTGGAGTGGTCCAAAAATGTTGGACTCGTCTTTTTATTAATTACCATATGTGTTAAAATGATGATCAATTCCCTTGTCTGTTACAACCCAAGACTGTTTGTTTCTCTTCATCGAATTTGAAACGGCATGACGTTGATTCCAGGCACACCAGGCTACCTCACAGGGTAGCTAACAGCAAATCGCCCCAACCAAACACTCAACCTAAGAAAAATATCAAGGGTAGATAGTTTCTACCAGACTTAGACCCTGTTTCCACCTGGTATTAAGATGCATCTCGGGTGATCTGTTCACATGTGATCATCGCTGTTTACATCTGGTCGCTCAAATGTGTCTCTGGTGACCATGCAGATTTCAGATGTTACATTAAACTGATCAGATCAATGAATGGTTCATTTCACTGCTACTGTTTATATTACTTATATTAGTACTATTAGTACTATGACGTTTATTTCCACAATTACAGAAAACATGAATATTATATTATTAGTAAGTAGTCATTAACAGAGTGTTTCAAGATATTAGTGATATTAGAACTTTACACCAAACAATGTTGAGTGCAATCCACATGAGCACTACAACTGTCAGTCTCTCCTTTGATGGCAAGCCACCTGTTTAGGCATCAAAAGTTATCCCCTTGAACACACACACACTCTTTTATTCAAACACACATGGGTAATCCAGCTCATGTCATCACCTTTGAGACAAAACACTTGGAACCATGTCTGAAGGTATATTTGATAATGGTAGCATTAATGGAAAATACTTCATAGCAATGAAATGTATTTTTTTTTACCATCACAAAATGTATATGTAAAAATGTAGGGTCAGAGGGAGTGTTAAAAAAATACTGTACATGAAAAATGTGCTGCTGTTCAATTATATGACCCTTTCAGTGAACTGGAGTCACATTGATCTGAGCATCTGGATAAGGGCTGTACAAAGGCATGTGCGTTTAGACTCTGTTTTCAAGAGAAAATGAGAAAGAATGAGAGCGAGAGAGAGAGAGAGAGAGAGAGAGAGAGAGAGAGAGAGCGAGCGAGAGAGAGACAAAAAGTATAATACTGAAGTGACTTCATAATGCCTCTTTGTCAGTAAATGGACCCCTTTCTTCTAGGGCCACTCTGGTCACCATTGTCATCCAGCTTGTGTGAAATTCATTTTGACAACCCTACTAATTGGATAAAACTTCTCTCTACCGCCCGTGGTCCTCCCTCATACTGCTCACATTCCATCTGCTTTTCCACACAGAAGGAGAAGAGGATCGAGGAGTAAAGGGAGGTGGGGTTTAGCTCCTTCGGACAACTTGAGTTGCTGAATATTTATCGCCCCTCTCCCTTAACCCTATTTATGTCCTTAAGCCCACCCCCAAACCCATCTTCGATTCTCCAAACATCACAATACCCCCCTTTAGATAAACACATGCGGTGTCAAGTGTGAGGACTGCCGGGTTCAACTGCCTGCGTGGGCCCATGGCCCACAATGCCGCAGCGCATATCTACTATGCGGGAGGCCCGTTGCTCTGGGAGACGGTAACAGGCAGAACGCACCTTAATAGAGTGGAGAGTCTTTGTAAAGCAGTGAGCCAGCGAACGGACAATAACCCCACGGCCCCCTGTGAAAGGAGAGATGCTTCTCAGAAGGGTCAGAGGAAGAGCTGATAGGGGCGGTTCAATGGCCCAGTCAGGGTTGGAGCTTTGGTTGGGCTGGGGGGGTTAGTGATGTGGGGGTGTGTAGAGGGTATCAGAGCTTTTGGGGTCCAAATTAGAGTGTAGATGTCAACTGGTTAGTGACTAGGCACGAGGAGGAATTGAAATGGTGGATGGTTGAAGTATGTTGGCCATTTTGCAGAAGCAGCAAATTCGGGAAAGTATAGTTTCAATGAGAGGTTTCACTCATTTCACACTTACATTTACAAAAATCTTGATATTTTATCTCAGGATCCTGTATATATATATATATTATAACACCAAAGAATACATTCTTGTAGTTAAATTTTTCACATGAATATTTTTTGAGGGAAAAAGATTGACCACCTCTTAGAGCAAAGTGTGTGAGAAATGAAGCACTCAATTATTCAACTTAATTTCTATTCAAACAAAATGCAAACTCAAATATAAGCAGGGACTAAAAACAGTTTAAGGAACGAAAAACCAAAACTGAACAAAATTTTTAGCAGAACATAATCGAAAACCAGAACAAAGTAATTTTCAATTGTTTTGGAGAGAAGACTTTATTTTCCATTACTGGTAACTGGTTATAACCGGTTAATTTTATTCTAATATTTTTTTCATGGAACTAAAGGCTAAAGGGTTTATCAGTGCATTTTTGGAACTACACCACTTGCCCAAAAAAATTAAACATGTGCCATGATCCTGAAGGAAACTGCTGCATCACACATTTCTTTGCCTAATTTCCTGTTGTGGATGTTGCATTCTCTGAATGAACAGCTATGTGTAATTACTACATAGACATGCCTGCCTTATCCAGATACAAGCAAATCTTTATTAGAGCTAAAAACTACATTTCTCAGTTGTTTCCAAGTCTTAAATGAATTATTGTTAGATATTAGGGGTGTCCATGGTTAACCGATTAACCGTTAAAAATTGCGTAACCGAGTGAAACATTTTGCTCGGTTAAGTGGCGTCAATGGCGTGCATTGAATTTAGTTGTAATACATTTTTGCACCACCAGAGACTGCCAGAGCGCTCCCAGACATTTGTAATGTCCACAAGAAGTAGTCTTGACCAGTTTTCTAATATGAAGCGGGCAAAGAAATGCACAGCGTGGGAGCACTTTAAAATCGAGAATGACGGGGCAAAATGCAAGTATTGCAATGCAGTGCTTAGATATACTTCAAGTACAACCTCGTTGTTGTACCATCTCAACAGCCAACACCCGGGCACACCAGGGATGGAAATTAGCACCAGCCAAATGCGGGTGATTTTGTGTTGTGGCGGGTAAACTCACTTCACCTACCGGCCACCGTGGCGGGTAAATAAAAATAGCATCATGCGACATTCGTCTGTTAAAGGACAAATTAGTTTGAATAAACGAGGAGACACTGATTAGCAAGACAACTCAGTGAATGTGCTTTCCATTAAATGAATCACACACACAGTAAACAAATCCTTAACAAAAAAACAGGGCTATTCTGGTGGGTGCGGTGACGCGCTCATGTAAGGGTGGCGGCGTGGCGCTGCCAATAAAGCTCCTAAAATCTGTCACAAAGAACCGGCAAAAGTAATGATTATGAATATGTAAAATATAGCAAGGAGATATTTTAATTATTTATTAATAAACAAGTCTTTTCTTTGTCCGTGTCATTTGCAAAGATGAAGTTGACGATGCTGACTCGCGGTCTTCACAGTAACGCACCAGAGAGAAATGCACATTTCTTACGGATTACATAAGCAGAGAGCAGTCTGTGTCTGTTTTCTTTAGTTTTGAATTATTTGTGAGGCAAGGCTACCTTATACACTGAGTTTTGGTTCATTTATGAGACGAGCTCCAGTTCACGCGCCGGCGCCTCCGCTTCGTGATTATATCGTCTGCTATATTTAATTCTTATTTATTAAATCCAGGCAATTGGTTGATGAAACATTGATTAAAATTAAGACACAATTAATACAAAACGAAATTCACTTTAAAGAAAGCTTTTGTGCTTTCTGTTTGATGTCTCTGTGGAAGTTTTAAAGCATCTTTCAGTGCCGCTTTCAGAGCGCTCACGTCCGTAACATTGTGTTTTCCTCGTACGCGAACTGAAATGAATATCAGTTCATGGATTGTGTGTGTAGGCTATAAGAGAGAAAGAGAAAATGCCAGTATTTCATTGAGACTTGAGATTAAATAAACGGCTTAAGTATTGTAGATCTTGTAGTATTAATTTTCACATGCAGTTACACATTGTCGGTTAAAAACAAGAAAGTGGCTGGTAAAAACATTGAGTGGCTGGTAGATTTTGAAATCCACAGTGGCCGGTGGACAAAAAAGTTAATTTCCATCCCTGGCGCACACTATGGTTAACCGAGTATTAACCGTTAAGGGCCTCGGTTAACGGTTAATGAAAAACTTGAAAACGTGCAGCCCTATTAGATATGATACATTAATACAGATTTGATACTGCTGGGCTTTGACTCAGAAGCAGCTCTGTAAATAAAATTACACTTACTGTTAATTACCAGCTCTGGTACTTCCGTATCGATACTAAATCGATACAATAATCAACAAATAAAACAATTTTTTATGAAATTACACAGAAAATGACTTGATTAAAAGAACTGCATAAAGTCTCACAGATGTGTTTTCCACTTTAATTATGTGAAACTCCCATAATGCTGGGATACTCCCTTCGTGACTCTCAAACTGAGAATCATGTGACAGCAGAGCGGCACTTCTTTATCATTCTGTAGCATGCAGTGCATGTGACTATATTATTTAATTAAATTACATCTTCTGCTGTTTAAAGATCACACTTGGCCATATCCAGAGGCTTTTTATTTTATTTTCAAATTGTCTTTGATTTCATCTCAAAACTGTCAAATCTCATTTAATTTAGCTAATGACAGCATACTGTAATGTGGTACCGAAATTAGCAACAAAATATCATACCGTTTAAATTTTTTTGGTATCGTGGTACTTCGTTAGTACTGGTAAATTGTGTAACCCTAGTGAGGTCACAATATCAGTTTTGATTTGCAATATATATTGTATTGCATCATATTGCATAATGTATTGCCAGATCACTGTGGATTTCAATTCCTAATATACTTGTAGGGCTGCAACAAACGATTATGATAATAGATTAATCTAGAGATTATCAGAATGATTATTATACTATTCAGCGATTATTGCAACAATTAATCATTAGCTCTTAACCGATTATTCAGCTTGTGGCCCGACTTAAAAGGTTGTAGGACAAAAAGATGATTTTGTCCTCTTTTTTTAACATGCTTAAAAAAAAGAGGACAAAATCATCTTTTAAAAATACCTCTAAATGACATTCACTGAATGAAAGGGAAAAAATACTTTTTATTCAGTTTAAAGAAAGAGTAAAGAAATTCACAGCAAAAAATCATATTGTTATCAAGTGTTTTTGTCTTGTTTTCCATTTAAAATAGTCAAAAAATCCTTAAAACAAGATACATTTACTTGAGAAGCATATAGATATAGATATAAATGGCACGTTTCCACTGCACTTTACAGTTTGACTCGCCTCAATTCTACTCGCTTTACATTTCTGAGCTTGCATTTCCACTGCAGTTTAGTGCCTCCTCAGCGTGGGTGGGATTATAGGCTGATTATCATAGTTGCACCGCCTCCACTGCCATGACATCATCTTAAACGCGACACAAACATTACTGATGATAAACAATAACATGACCGCTAGCTGTTAGCTACTAGCTCATTGTGCTGCATAAAGCAGTTGTTGCATAGTGATTTTACACAAGTGTAACAGTAAATTGGCCTGGTTGTTTTAGAAGCAAGCTTTCCAGTAGCTGGTCAACTAAATAAAGTGAAGCTTTCAAGCAGAGTATAGAGTTAATGTAACAAAATGTACCATTCTCCATCATGGCTGTGTCCAGGGCACTCTCCCTCCCATTGCTCGCCGGTTTAGATTGCATCCATTTGGTCGAACCACTTCCACTTTTCCTTGATGTTTCTGTAGTCACTTTTAAGTTTTTTTTTACTTTTCCCTACACTGTTGGTAGGACCGGTGGTAGCCGTGTGCGGCCAACAGCCGATACACTTCTTGAGAGACATTTTTGTTTCGCTCATCGCTAACGAGTGGACCGCTTTTGTACCTCGTTTATTTACCACGGTGTGGTTTTGCACACAGCCATTTCTTTTTTCACAATTTGAATGTCTTGTGAACAAATGATACTGCTATCGCTGTTACTAACTTTAAAACTTTCGGGTTGATGTCGCGTGTCGGAAATCCAGTGACACTGGTAGTGACGATTCTTCCTGACCAATCAGTGATCTGCAGGATTTTGATGTCACATTCAGTATCGGCTCGGCTCGCTTGGAACCTCGACTGAGGTGGTACTAAAAGATGTATCAGGTACCAGGTACTATACACAGTGGAAAACCCCCAAAAAAGAGTTGAGTTGAGTCGAGTTGTTCCGTGCAATGGAAAAGCCCCATTAGACTTGCTTTAAGAGAATGTATCTTAAATATAAGTGCATTTTGTATATAAGTGTATTTTTTCACTTGGTTATACTTCTGTGAGTACAGTAAAGACAAAATGTACATTGTTTTAAAGGAGTTTTACATATTTATATAGGAAAACAAGAAAAAACTAAAACAAATTTATTGCAGGCGGTGGCGAAGGCTACCCTCTCTCACCTTTCTGTTCACTTCAATCCATCTTTAACTCACAAAAATAAAAAACTCTCTTTTATTAATAAAGCTGCATATTTCCAATTTTCTTCACGATAAGAAACACACAGTGACACATATATTATGATTCGAAGTCGCGAGCCATCACGTTAAACTCTAGCTGCATTAAGCGTGCGCGCTCGAGGGACGAGCGTCCCCGCGACAGAGTGTGAAACAAAGTTTCAATCTCTCTCCCTTAGATCGGAACACTACGCGCAACTCACAAAAGAGGTGCTGACCGCACTGAGAAATGCCAGTTTCTGAGTTTGTAGTTATTTAAATGATCTGCTTTCATATTATTTGAACTTTAATTAAGCTATAATGCATTAAATATAACTGCATTAAAGATCTAACTCCGGGGTGTTTCATTTAAAGAGCTCCAGCTCACCATTTTCCACAACTTTTCCCTCATACTTTGTGATATACATCACTTGAAGCTGTTTGGATTGTTTAGAGTGCATCTGGACTGTGAGAGGTATAATTCTTCCTCTCCTCAGTCAGGCATGAACTGCAGCACTGCTCTCGCACGTCATCAGAATTTAATGTGATCTCATGTTACGTTAAATAAGATCAAACGACTATTCGACAACGAAAACCAAAAATTTTGTCGACAATTTTTTAATTTCGACATTGTCAATAACACCAACTTAACGTTTCAGCCCTATATACTTGTACGGTGTACTTGCTTATAGAATCAAAATTCACTAACCTATTATAATTTAGCACTGGGCGAAGTTCACCTGCAACCCAAGCCATTACTTTACTCACCGTCACTAAACATTTGGTGATCACTTTCTCATGGCTCTCAAAACAGATTAGCAGGTGTAGGCAAAGCGGAGTCTCTTTCAGTTCTGCCTAGACTCCAACAATTCATTGCACAGACATCGGTTGTTCCCATGCCGGATCATTAAACATCAAACGCAGCACTAACAAGGCCAATACTCCCATCATCACAGTACCCTTCAGTGTATTAATGAGCAACATCCACCCCTGCCCAAAAATATAATAATGAGAACCACTCAGCGGATTAACGAGCAAAACACTGAGCCAAGTCCAGAGGCTCTAATCAATTAGGCACATATGCATAATTCATATAACAAGGCAGCATTAACTAGTGCACGCTAATTATTGAGTTCGAGTAGGATGGTCACATGACAGAATACCTCCATTTGGCCAGATGATGGGAACTGTCAGTTAGGATTAGACTGACTTTATTTTCAAGCTGCTTCCTACAGCAGGTATTATGAGTGGTCCAGTTCACCAAACATCCATTACAAAATGCCTTTTTTCTTTGAAAAAATATTGTCAAGTCATGCAATCTGTGAATGGGCACAGTGAGCTTAGATCACTACATACACTTATTACAAACACTTTGCTTCACAAACAAGCAAAGATATGTTTGATGTCTGTGCATATGCACTTTGAATAGGAAAATGGCTAAAATGTAAATATTTGTAGTCATGTAGTCAGTTGTAATGACTAAAAGGAAAATATACAGGCGGCATAAGTATCATAAAAAATTAAAAGACATCACCAGGTCAGGGATTGCAAAAAAAAAAATTTAATTGAAATGTGAGGTGTGTGTTGACAGTTTCTCTTCACTCAAAGTGATCATGTTTTAACGCCCTCATGTTTTTACAAGAACTCAACAGCTGCACTAATTTATCAAATCCACTTTCAGAATCAAAAGCTAGCCAACAGATTCACATTTATATATTTTCTTTTATGCATCTGGCAGACATTCACTCACTCGACACAATTCTAGAACATTTGATTCTAGAACATTTGATTTCATTGCGTTCTATCCAATTAAATTTGTAACATTTAAGTTAACTTAATCCATTTGGTCTACATGTTTGGACTACATGAATACTTTTTGTAGAACTGATAAAACTGGGCAGGAGATTTCCATTTCCCAGCATGCTCTGCATGGGACTGGATGGGGTGAACAAATGTTGAAATTAAGTGTTATTTTATCAATTTTTGAGCAAGATGGGAACAGGAGATTTTTTAAAGTTTAATGTTTTGTTATACTGTATTTAAAAAGTGTCTGATATGCTGGAGTTTTGAGGGTTCCACTGTGGTTTGATTTGAGTACTGTGTATCTCTATAAGCAGCTGCAGTCAAATTGACAGAGCTTAAACTTGCTCAGCTGGCACATACTAATGATTAATAAAATAAATTAAGTTGGACCAACATAAGAAGTAAGATTTTAAATTAAACATTAGTAAATGTATTTTGATGAACCTGATGACGTTAAAATCAAGTTAAAACAAATATAGAACATTGATTTGGCCTAATCCAACAAAATTAATCTGGCTGAATGAAACTGATTTAATATGAATTAAATAAAATAAATTACATGTAAAAACTCAATTAAGTAAGGGTTATGACTTCATTGTTTGAGTGAGCAACTTTTACAGTTTATGTGTTCCCAAAGATTCAAACCCATGACCTTTTAAAATCATGGAAACATTTGGAAACCAAATGCTCAAAATGTAATCATTCAATGTACGCCTAAACACACACAGACACGTGAACAGTCATTTGACAGTAAAGATCATTCGAACATATAGAATTACATTAATACAGAAAATGTTTTTATGCAAAACCACACAAAACAGACACTTTATGCATATTAGCCGAGCAGAGTAGCAGAGCAGCGGTACGATGAGCCGTGCAGAGCAGTGGAATGATGGAGAAGAGAAGGGAGGGAACAGTGCGGGTGGAGGGGCCCCTGCTGCTCTGGCAGCTTTTCCATCATCCTGAATGGAACCAATTATAAATCTAAAGCAATTTCTCCACATTATTCAACAGGAACTCAGTGAGCTTAGACTGCCTGCGTGCTCACCAGCAAGTTTCCAATGATGGGAAAAAAACACCTCCAGAAAGGGAGGGAAATTCAAATATGTCATGAAATAATAATAAAATGTGTATAAACTGTTTATAAAACACTCATGTGTAATAATGCTCTGTTGCCACAGAAAATGGCTGTAAACAACACTGACACGGTTGGAAAGCAAACAAAAGAGGACTTTTAGTGCAGATGCGTATCTAAAATGTCTTTTAAAAAGAGCAAGTTAGTAAAGGTTAAGGTCTAATTATTGGGTCTTTAATAGCCATAGGTTTGGCTTAGGCAGGGAAGTTTTCATCAGCTATAAACACCTGCAGCATCCATGACCGCACAGTTTGTAGACACATCAGAAGCAACACTAACCACATAATAAATAAACCCTAAGAACTGCAAAACAATACAGTAGCCCTTGGCATTGGATGTGCCATGATGTCCAAAAGGCACAAAGACTGTCATACCATGAGGAAAACATAATCCGCTTCTTTTTCAACACAAACTGCTGTGCTGAAGCAAACATGTTTAAACAAATTTATAACACTGATTTTTTTTTGTTGCTACTTTTGAGCACAATGCAACTCAAAAAAAGATGTTTAATGTCTGCACCACTAGATCACCACCTGTTTTCAAAGCGTTTACCTCAAACATTTCCCCACTGGACAGCAAAACAGAAAGTCCGACCTGAGATCATTGTTTGAGCCAATGTATCTATGTCAAGCTGGTGATAATATTCAAACAAACAGAGCAATGTTTTGATAGGGGAATTAACCTATGGGAATTAATCTGCAAATGGCTTACTAAAACCTGACTCTTCATATTAAGATGGGATAGGATCAAGCATTTTAACACTGAAAAAAAATTATACACTGGACCTTTAAACATATAAAACAAGTGTAACAGAAAAAACTAGGCTACTTCAAGCATCTTCCATAATATGATTGTCTCAAATTTACACGAATAACTTGAAATCAATTATCAAACAATTACAGAAAGTGACATATAACCTATACTCCATAGACAATGAAGAGGACTTTGGAAGAGTGTGTGAGAATGATTCAGAGCATGTGTGTGAATGTGACAGTACAGCTCTCTGAAACTCAGTTATCGAGCAAGTGTGAATGGTCTCTCAGAGTGTCACCATTACTTTGGGCTTGTCAAATGGTCCTTAATCTTTGTACAAATATCTGCTTTACCTACACTGAGCTGTTTGTCCGCAAACAGTCGCCGCTTACTTACCCAAGTCTGGAGTTTATCAATGATCTCATTCCCTTGCAAAAGACACACGTACACAAAAAACAATGTGCAGCTATTTGTGAGTGTTTCTATTGATTTCAAAGACAACTGCAATAAGAGATGACATGATAATACTGTACTAACAATTAGTAAAACAACTTCTAGTGAAATGGCAAGGTAACACATTAGCAACATTTAATTATGACAGACTATATGTGGGAGCATATAATATTTCAGAAATATTTCACAAGGTTTTTCACAAGTTTAAAACTTGACAATGATTAATGGGATAGTTCACTCAAAAATCACAAATCAGTCTCTAACATTGCACCTAACACCTCTTTTTCTGTTCCACAGAAGAATGATGTCATACAAGTATGGATTTTGGAACAACACGGGGCTTAGAACGTGAAGAAACCATTTTCTTTATTGGGTGAACTATCCATTTTAAGAATTTTTTTAAAGAGAATATCTCAGCTCTGTAGGTCCAATTAATGCAAGTGAATGGTGGCTAGAACTTTGAAGCTCCAAAAAGCACATAAAGACAACATTAAAGTAATCAATAAGACTTAAGTGGTTTAATCCATGTCTTCTGAAGAAATCTAAAAAGTGTGGGTGTGAAAGAGACCCATATTTAAAACTCCACTTTCACATTTTTCTTCTTTATGGTGATTCACATTCTTTGTGCATATCACCACCTATTGATCAGCGCTGGTCAAATGTGGAGATTGATAGTAAATAATTACTTAAATATTGATCTGATTTGCACCTATCATATTCCTTCAGAAGACATGGATTTAACCACTGGTAGTATGGGTTACTTTTATGCTTTCTTTATGTGCATTTTGGCCACATTCACTTGCATTGTATATGGACCAACAAAGCTGAGATATTCTTCTGAAAATCTTCATGCAGAGGAAAGAAAGTCAAACACATCCAGGATGGCATGAAGAAGTAAATTAGATAATTTTCATTTTTGGGTGAACTAATCCTTTAAGTTTTTTTGTTTTTTTTTTATATAAAAAGGCACTAGTTTCTTCAACAAGTGCAGCACAAGAGCCCAAGCTGTAAATTCACAGCTGAGGGAAACAATAGCCAATGAAAGGGAAACAATAGCCACCTGGACGTCCAGGTGTAATCATGTGTCTAATGAAATGGAGAAAGGTCTAAATCTAAATTACCTCAGCCAGGTGCAGCAACTTAGAGGCAATTATTCCTCACTGCAGTCTTAAAATTGCCAATTGATAGCTGCCATACTTTTGAGCTTTGTATAATTCTGAGTAACCAGGGCTTGTGCATTTGGAAATAGCAGACTGACATGGTGTGCATTCCACTAGGAGAAGATAATCCTGATTGGAGAGCATCTCTTACACACTAACCTGCAGATTGTTGCCTCCAGGCTATTATGACTGCATGAACATACCCGCTATAATAGACATGAAAGTCAACCAAGAGGAGATTTTTTTTATTACCCAGTCTTCTTTTGCAAATTAACAGAAAAGTTACACCCTTTAAGAAAACAATAAGTCTTTCCAAAAACCTCTGCGGCACCAGGAAACCTCTGAACCCAGTAGGATTAATCATCTTCCATCTAACATCCTCTAAAAACATATGAAATAAGTTCATACATGAAAATCACATTTCTATATGAATGCGAGGACAAACGATGGCACGCTCTTATATTGAGACAATGACAACAAATCTAGTACATTCTTCTGATGCCCATAGACTTGTGTATTTTTCAAAGAAACAAGAGCCTTTAAAGACATATGTCACCTCCCCAGCTTCTCTGCCACAATGAAACCCAATGCCCTCATCTCTCCCATCTAATATGCTGTTATCAACCTTTCCAAATCCCCAGGCAGGCCCCTTTGGCACAGCTATGGGATACCTGTTACACTGAAAGAATGTGGTGCAGTGAGGGCATGTCATCTAAAATCTGTGCATCCATCTGTGCACAGCTAATAGGCCTTCCAAACATTATACCCAAATAAGGTCAGAGCTCTATGAAAACCAACAAGATAATCAGACTGGAATCAATTATGAAACAACTTTGATCCACCCGACCACCAATCATCTTTAGCAAAAACCCAGCTACCACAATTTTTTTCTTCAAATTGAATTCTTGGCATCCGAGTGTAGCTATCAGCTAGTTTAAAACAATTGCATGTCCAGGCAGCATTCCTCAGTTTATTCCCAGTTGGCCTGTTTTCATTATAGGAGATAGTGTAACCCAAGACTAATTCTTAGAACAAAAACAACACCTGGGCTATCAAGGCTTGGGCAGCTGAATAATTTAATTGCCTAATTTGTAACATTGCTGTGTTGTTACTTAATAATGGTACTGAAGGGCTGTATGAACATTTACCCAGGAAAGTTGTCCACATGGCTAGGTACAATTTGCTTGCATCCGATCTGTAGATAAAACTGTACTGATATTATCTGGCAGAAAACTAAAAATATTTTCAGATAATACCCTAAAATTACACTCAATTGACATATTTATTTCTTCTAACAGCTTTAAAAAATAAACTGAAAGAATACGAAAGGGATAGTTAAAAAATATATAATAATTGTTCAGTAACCAACAGGTTTGGACATTTTGGGGCAAGTTTCTTGATGCCCTATTTTTATTATAGGTTGAAACATGTTTCATAAAATTTTAAATGTGGAAAAACAGCTTAGTTCATAATATAATATATCACCAAATACAAATGTATTTAGAATGAGAATGAAAATACAGAATGGTATAAATATGTGTTTTGATTTGGTGTTGAGCACAGAAATGACAACGAGCGCATCGGAATGAGGCCTGTAAAACTATCCCAAAACCTTTCACCTACATAGAGATGCTCTCACAACTCCCAATACATTTACTGACACTTCAGTCATACTACATCAATGCGAGCATACAAAACGATCATTAAAATACAATCCCTAATTTTATTCCCGTCTTTTATTAGGATTAGGGATGGACCAATGGATGAGCATCACTCTCACTAGTGAAAGCGCATTTAACTTACTTTTAATGAAATACGGTTATAAATACGCCCGATTTGATCACTGTATCGTTTACCCTGGAGAATAAACAAACAAATGCATCATCTGATTGTCACTTATCTAAAGCAACAAGTATCTGTTAAGCGGACGTTGAAAACAAAATAGCCATTAGCTAACAACCGCATCATTTCGTTTTATATAAGTTAAGCTCTATAAAAGACGAATAACATGTAATTCAAAAAAATATATATTATCGCAGAAGAACACATATGTACAGCAAAACACACGAAAGTGAATGAAACACGAGCAAGCTATTGGAATAGCATGGTGGGGTTCCTCAAAACAAGAGATGTTTTGGGGGGAGGAGAGAGAGACTTACCAGAAACGTGCAGTATATTGGAGTTGAATCCACTACTCTTTCGTGCTCGACTTTTTCCAACAAGTTTTTCCCTCGTTTAATATTAATAGAAAACTAATTTCTTCAGTATATTATACTGCTTAAGTAATTTACTACTGCAGCAGCACCGACATTTTCTTCGGTTCCCCAACTTCTCGCATTGAATGGACGTTTTTGGATGACTGAGCCCTGGAACAATTCTCCCTTTTGCGAAGAACTTTTCGGGCCCTCCCACTTTCTCAAGAAGGAGGAGGGATCTGAACAATAAAGATTCCTTCCCAAATTTCAGCTCAGTTCACGCTCGTCTCGCATAAAGAAATACAATTTAAAGTCTGAGTGAAACGTTTGCAGACGCGCGTGAGGAGAACGTGCGTATTCTTCGCGTGCTTATGGTTCTTTAGTAAGCGAAATGTTCCCCAAAAGTTATGTGCGCGAGGATAAGAAGCCTCCTCCCATCTCCTGCTGCTTTTTCTGTTCTCCCTGATTTAGTATGCGTTCGTCCCCTCAAGAGTTTGCAATTGACCCCTGTCTATTGAAGCTCACGGTACCGCATGTCCGAATTCGCGCACTTTCAAAGTAGCCCACTGCATTTGATTAAGAACGTTCTTATTGGTTGTTTATAAAGTGCGTTATTAAGGTATGCTGGAGTAGTATGAATACATTCCCTAACACACTTCATTCGGAATCGTGGACATTTGTCCTGTGACCTGAAGTATGATGAACTAACAAAAGTAATATTAATGTGGTTTTGTTAAACAAGGACCATTTATCCACAAGGAACAACTTTATTGGTGTATATATAGCACTTAAAGTTTTAAATCCTATGCTCCTCAGCTCCAATGACATTATGGGATAATAAAGTGTCCAATGGACATTCACTTTAAAACCCAAAGGACACTTCGGGTTTGAAGTGAATGCTAACCGTATGCATACTGTCGAATGCATACTCTTGTAATGTATTGTTTAGGCTACTTAATTTACTGAGCATGCATACATAGGTGGTTGGTGCACATGCATACATAGGTGGTTGGTGTATGCTATGAGATACTGGACTATTTCTCTTCAGGAGTTTTAGACCAATAAAGGTGTCTTTATATTTCTTCAGATTCGAGTTATACAAATCCAGACATATCCTGACCTCCTCACACAAGCGCTCTTGACATCAGCCCCAAAGTGCGGGAAAATGCCCGGTATGCCAGACACACTAAGTATTGCAAATGATTCCAGGCGCATTTGCATTTTGCATGTTCAGAGTATGCATGGTAAGAAAAATCTGGCTGCATGCATTCAGTGCTCGAGCTCACGGCTGATGATGAAAATTCACATCTGACCGAAGTATACTTTGGCATTTACCCAGATAGCACACGTACATCTCCAAGCATCACAATCTATTAGCGTCTTAAAAAGATCAGATTAACAAACAATCTAAATCATAAACGTCTCAAAGACATCTCTTGAATGTCTTATTGACATCCAAGACATGCTTATTGATATACGTCTTACAGACGTATTGCAGATGAGTAAACAATGTAAAAAATATGTTTTCCAAATGTAAACATACACATCAAATAGACGCCTGGGTGATGTACGTGTGCTATCAGGGTAGAATTTCAGCTGATGAAGATCCTGATAGTCCCACGTCTCCGAAATGTCTGTTTTAGATATTTATATCTGAGAAGCATCACAATCAAATTAACGTCTGCGAAACATCTGAAAAAGATCAGATTAACAAACAATCTAAATCATAAATGTCATCTGCTGAATGTCTTATAGATGTATTGCAGATGAGAAAAAAATGAGAAAAAAACAAACATCTTCCACATGTAAACACACACACATCAAATAGACATCTATGATATCAGGGAATAAATCATCCAGGTATTTTGTGATTTGGACATGCTTTGATTCGAACTGCTTTTGACACAATGTATAGTAGTTTAGTTTGCATGCATGGACGCAGGTTCATTCGATGGCGACCACAAGACAAGCTTCTCAGAGACCCTGGCTTCATTAATATCCAACCATTGTGGCACACATCATATAATTACAGGCCTGTTTGGTGGTGAATGGCACCAAGAGACCTCCCACCACTTACAGTGCCTGAATGGTTATTTCACCATATAAAGCTCCCAGTTGCTCTTGTTTTCGTGTCACCTGGTTCCTCAGGTGAAAGTTAACGTGTCTGAGTCTGTTCTATGGCGATGTGTGTGGTTGGTGTTGCCTGGTTTTTGCATGCCAGTGTCGGAGCCACATGTTTTTCTTTTTGGTTTGCTTGGCATGAGAGCTGATGTTATAGCAGAGGATGAATTAGACTTCCATGCTTATTAGCTTTGCAGGCACTCTGCCCATGTGGACACAGCTGCAGTTGATGCACCAACAATCAGACCCTCTCCAATTTACACACACACACTGAGCAGGCATGCACACATGCTGTAATTGCAGCAGTAATTAGACTAACCTCAATACTATTCATTGTTCTAGTCATGTCATCAGTCTTGACTATATGTGGGTGGGTGGGTGTAAGCTACTAAGCTATTAATTGCTAATACATTCATAAAATGTTTTATAACAAATGTTCAGGGATATAAGTGGCTGCTCACCTCACTCATGTGAAAATTCTGCCAGCATCCCTCCACCACCCCAACTCCATTTTGTTTCTAATATCTTAACTAACTACCATTAATTGAATAGTCCAGAAGAGAACTCGATTTGAGTCTCATGGTTGAACCCCTTCTTTACAGACTGCATGCCAGAGCTGTTAAACCTCACTACTCTCAAAGATTATTTAAACATTTTGAACTCAAGAAACATTTGATTTTTCTTGAGTTTTATTTATCTTAAGAATCTAGATGTAACACACTATAATACCCAGGCAATCTTGAGATATTACATTTGTAAGTATATAAGTTTAAGATAAGTTTAGATACTTGAATGAAGCCCTAACCCTGATCAAATCACAATAAAATTAGCTAAAGCAAATTGACTTCAAGCATTTTGAGTGAGGCATTACTGTAATCAGTATTACAGAATTGTAGATGCACTGACGACAAGCTCAGCTTGTTTCCCTGTATTCCCAATTTGGTTTATCTCATGTAACATTTACTAGGAGATAACAGATAATAAATATAGTCTTTGATAATGTATTATTAGTTTACTGAGAGGCAGCAATAATAAGGGATGGACTTTTGTGAAATTTATTGGTGGAAAATCAGATGATGTATACGGTTTAGCTGTCTGACACTGGATTTGCGGATGTTTGGAAGTGTGTACATTGTACTGCAATTTATGTGTCATGTTCAGCGCGTGTAGCTTCATTTGGCACAGTTGGAGAGTAAATATACTGTATGTGGGTGCATCTGTGGTCTGAGGTTGTTTATGCAAAGAGAGAAAAAGCATTAGAAAATTGAAGTGCAACTGCTCTGTGTTTCTATGCTAGTTACAGGTAATCTATATGATCAGTGTGTGATGCACTGGGCTTCTTAATGTTTTTGTGACCTGTGAGCTACATACTGATAGTTATAATTAATATGTAAAGGGGTATATTCAGTATGTAAATGATAATGTCCACTATGCGTCAAGGTCCTGATCAGTCTGTTGAGGTTAATCTTGTTGTGACAATGATCGGCTGAATGTACATCTCACTTATTAAAGTCAGCTACATTTTAAAGAAATAAATAAATTGACATGAAAAATTCATTTGGGTTAATATCATTTTATCATGGAAGAAAGAGACTTTGGAGTGATATGAGAACTAGCACATGCAGCTAGCACAGCTATGCAGGACATCAGTTGCCTGGGACAACAGTGAATTATACATAGAATGAACATTATTATTGACCTGTTTCAGTGACGTCACTTTTCCCCAGAGTCAACATATCTGTGACCATCAGCTGGAGGAAACAATGGTGCTGAATAGAAAAACACCAATATCAAGAAAAACTTCAAAATTGCTTCTGATCCATGCCAAGTCCCAGTAAAAGTTCATACTAGACTAAAGACAGCACAAATATTGCCAAATTGAACATTCATTCACGGACACAGGCGAGTCTGATGTGTGATCGAAGAGTACACACGACCGGTACATCACCGTAAACATATCTCATTCAGAAGTTACAAATGTTTTTGAGTTTTCTAAAGATGCTACCGAAACTGTGCATTTTATTCACTTTCATACAATTAATGAATACAAATGCTGATTATGATTTGAAATAAACCACGTAATTCCGTTTTTCAGAAATGTTGAAACGGTCACATAGTTTTCATGAGATCAGGCTGTTAAAGACAGACCTCCTGTGAGCTCTGAGGTTATTAATTAATGGTATATACTCTGCGGAAGTATCTGTTCGCATAATTCAACTTAATGAAAAAAAAATCATGTTAAATAGGGGATATCCTGGTGAAGAACTACACTACCCATGATCCTGCAGAGAAAAATCCACCATTCAGAATCATGGCAAACAAACCGCAGCAAAAGAGCCTAGCGGCGAAAAAACACTTCCATAATGCACTGCAAATGACTATATCAAGTCAGTCTTCCTACACTCTCAAATTGCTTGTTTATTTGTATATATCTTACAAATCCTAATTTATTTATTAGTCAAATATATTTTTTTTCTTAGATATAGGGTTAAGGACCAGCACAAGGCCAATATAAGAATGGCTGTGATACGTCAATGTTTTCAAGACCTGTCAAAGTTGTACCCTTACTCCTTCAAACCAGAGAGAGAGAGAGAGAGAGAGAGAGGTGCGGCAAAAACTCAAGGCCCTGGGTGCCACTTTTCCTCCCTGCTCTATGCACCACAGGCTGAATTAGGCACAGACAAAAGCCTTTGTGGCTTAGCCATGAAAGGGCTATTAACCATGCTGCTGTCTCAGAGGCCAAGCCTGCTGGGGACCTACCTCCCAGAATGCCTCTGGCTCAGCATGCATCATTCCCAGCATGCACTGCTCCCTTACACCAATACCTCCATCAACTTCACAGCTTCATAATAAAGACCAACAGATTGATATGTAGATGATAGCAGTTGTGATTACAGGGGTAAAGAGAGAGGATAAGTTCTGTTAAAATTGCAGGGCTCTTGTAGCCTAAGGCTAGGCTTTTCACACTTGTTGCTCAAAGCCGCACAATGGAAGGCAGTTTTGTCTAATAAAAGTGTGTGTGTGTGTTTGTGTGTGTTTTTGTGTGTGGCATGGTGGGCTGGGCTTCCAGCATTTGTGTAGGGGAATAGTATGTGCAATGTGTGGCAGGTCTGAGAGTGTTCGGCACTGTTCACTTGTGTGTGTGTGTGTGTGTGTGTGTGTGCATGGATGTGTGTGTGTGTGTGTGTGTGTGTGTGCGTGTGTGCGTGTGTGTGTGGGGAGACGTGTGCTTTTGAAGGAATGCTAGAACAGTCTCTCTGGCACTGGGTCTTACCCTATTACCCTCAACACAGGCGCCATGACAACGACCCCACTCACCATGCCTACTGCTGACCTTAGCAGCTGTGTCACTTCCTCAGTGTGACAAAACTAAGGATGAGTTGCAGTTGGTGCCTCATACTCAAGTACATTTACTTAAACAACACTACTTACTAATACACCTACGCACACTACGTTTAAACACATACTGTTGTTCACCCCAAACATTTACAGAACACAGTCTGATGATTTAATCAAACTTTTAAAACAAACCATATAACATTAGCATGCACACAGTTTTTACATACATGGGCTGAATACCACATTATACATAAACTATTGTCTTTTAAAACATTGAGAAAATTTAGACATTATCTATCTATCTATCTATCTATCTATCTATCTATCTATCTATCTATCTATCTATCTATCTATCTATCTATCTATCTATCTTTCTGTCTGTCTATCTGTCTGTCTGTCTGTCTGTCTGTCTGTCTATCTATCTGTCTGTCTGTCTGTCTATCTATCTATCTATCTATCTATCTATCTATCTGTCTGTCTGTCTGTCTGTCTGTCTGTCTATCTATCTATCTATCTATCTATCTATCTATCTATCTATCTATCTATCTATCTATCTATCTGTCTGTCTGTCTGTCTGTCTGTCTGTTTGTCTGTCATGGACATGGCCACACAAACACAGTACTAAACCCACATATTAGTCAGAATAGCTTAAATATATTGTATTTGTATTGTTAAACCTTAGAAATATCATGTAAACAAAAAATACACACACACACTAGCAAATCTAATAAATCACAATTCTCTCAGTGAAACATTTCACAGAGCCCCATTTCATGCTGGTACATACACAGCAAGGCCTGCACAAAGCTCTGTGATCCTGTGCCCTAGCCTCTGGGACTCTTCATTTCCTGCCATATTATTGATGTTATTATTTTTCTGGATGGAAGAGTTTGTGTGTGTGTGTGTGTGTGTGTGTGTGTGTGTGTGTGTGTGTGTGTGTGTGATATGCTTTTATTGTTATTATTTAGTGTGATTGTGTCGTCAAAACTGGTGTGTGTGTTGCCGTGGTGTGGTTGGATTGGATCAGCCTGTTAACTTGCTCCAGATGCGGCCAACTGCAGTAATTGTATGTGGAGCCATTCAAATCCCAGCGTCGCTCTACCAGACTTTGAGTAGAGAAATGGTGGTAACGTTTCAGAATAACCCTGACCCGGTCTGGCCTGGACTTAACCTGAGTTAATGACCTCCCTCATTTTTCATGGCAAGGTGGCATTTTAATTTGCAGCCTGGGTGGAAAAAATAATGATGTGGTTTCATGTGATTTATTTTTGCAAAAGTGGGCCTTATTTGTTATTGTGTCCCTACTGTGCTTTTATGGCTTATTTTGTAGTGTGATAAATAAGGACTATGTTTTTACACAGAAATCATTAAAAATACACTTTCATTTCATTCTGTAAATGCAAACATTCAAAGGGATAGTTCACCCCCAAAAATTGACATTTTGTTATAATTTACTCACCCTCATGTTTATCCAAACAATGACTTTGTTTCTTCCATTGAACACAATAGGAGATACTAGTCTCAGTCACACTTCACTTTCATTGTATAGAAAATAAATTAAAGGAATATTCCGGGTTACCACAAAAAGGTATTTTGATGTGAAAAAGGAAAATATGGGTTAAAGTGAAGCACTTAAAATGGGGTAAATTTTTGGAAGGTTTAAAGGCAGAAATTAGAATTTTATCATTTTTATCCATAAATATCTTGCAATATTTGAAATTTCTGTATAATTTGAGCTGTAAAGTTACTTACAAAGGAAGTGAATGGTGTCAATTTTTTGGAGGGTTTCAAGGCAGAAATGTGAAGCTTTTTTTGTGGGGGAGCTATTTCTTTATTCTTTAATAATAAAACTCTGCTGTGTAATAAATATTCTATCAGGAAGACTCGCAGACTTGAGTGAAAATGAAGATGACATATATTTGATGAATATAAAACAGAAAAGTGATGTCTCTCTTTGGCGTAGGCCCCTGTCTGGCGGTCCGAAGTTGTAGTACTTGGAACCGTCGGAGATAGGAGGCAGGGGCGAGGAGCCTACCCCTGTGCATGACGGGACTCAACTAGTGGTGGTGGGTGGTGGAGGTTGCCGCGTTAGCACACTGAAATAGCAATGTGAGGGATTGTGAGCAGACTTAAAAAAGCAATGGCTTACATGCGATTGGCTGGGAATTACCCAGCTAATGGTGTGATGATGTACAGCTGCTAGTCTTCCTGCTAGAACTATGCTGCGCTTACATATACCAGACAAAACATTTCTTGAGCAATCTTTCAATATTGATTGTGTTCAGGGTTAGTGGGCTGTGATCAGAGGAGAAAGTCTCCTGTGTGATTGACGATACACTGCTTTCCAGGCTGGAAGTTTGCAGGAGTTTGAGTTCTAAAGGATTTAAGGTGGACTGTAGAAGCTATTAGGGGGGAGTAAGATATGAAATATGTTGGAATATATATCCTTGACTTTTCCATCCATGCACCTGGTTTTATCGTCCACATTCTTGGTCCTCCTACACAGAACTCTCTATCTTGATTCCTGTCTCTTTTCACTGCCCCTCCTTGTCTTACCCTCCTTCTCCCTCACTCTCTCTCTCCATTTCTCCCCCTTCACACTTCCTGGACCCTGGGCTTGCCAGACGCTCATAATTAACGAGGAAAACGATAGTCCCAATGGCCCTCTCGTTCTCCACTACAATGATGGTCCACCCCAGTCTGTGGATGTGTGCACTTGAATAAATGTAGCCCTGTGTGTGTATGCACGGTTGTGTACCTGACTGAGTGTGTGTGGATCTCTCATGGTAGGTGTGTATGTACCTTTACTCTTGGCCTAGACTTCTTTTTTACTCAATGCCTCTTTATGTTCGGTGTCAGCAATGGAGCATGATCTCACCTGCTACAAATAACAGGCTCGGAAAATTACTTCTTACAGAGCCTTACACACAACCTGGGAGCAATGGCTCACACGCAAGCAAAATTACCTTCTTGACAAAGCATTCAATCTAAGAGTGCTGGCCATATGCACCCAGGGTGTTCAGGGCTATGTGTGTGTGTGTGTGTTTACTTTGGAGTTTCTTAGACTGTTTATTTTACAAATGTGCTTGCAATGCTTTTGCTTGCAATGGAATGTGTGTGAGTGTTTGAATATTATTTTTTCAGGTATGGAATTACTGTTTTCTTGTAATCTGCATATTCATAATTGTTTTGGATGTGGAAGACTTGTGAATGTTCCTTTGTGTTGAGATATTTAAGTCTTGGCACGGAACTCTTTGAAATACCATCATAATAACATCTCGGCCTGAATTCCAGAGGCTCTACACTGTAGAACTGTCTGACCATTTTAGAGTGGCTGGTCTGATAAGAGCCCGTCTGATCTCTATCTGTCACTCATAGCCAGAGGCAGTGTCACAGAGACCAGCACAGAGTCACCATTGTAAATAAACACATGGAAACTAACTCTCTCGCTCCATCTCTCTCGCTCGCTCACTTACTCTCTCTTTCTTTTCATTAACACACACACACACACACACACTCACACACACACACAAACACAAAGCATTTAGGTGAACACATGGGAAATAATTGAGAGAGTGGGGGGTTAAACAGGCTAAATAACTTCCCAGAAAAACAACCTGACTTATCACACTGTAACCAGAATTATTTGTGTCTCATCAGTTCTCTTAACTAGTAGAGTCCCACAGGACTCAATCTTAGGACCAATTTTGTTCTCTATTCACACACTTCCTTTTGGCCATTTCAAAGTGTGGTGATGGAGGTGTGGCCAAGCGTCGTATGTAGGGAGCGAGGCCGGGAGGGGAAGAACGGTAAGGATTAACACCTGTGGGAAATTATCTCTAACAGCTGTTCTACCCAGGCCCCCCCCCTCCAAGGGGGCCTGGGTAGCTCAGCAATAAAAGATGCAAGTTTGAATCCAGGGTGTGCTGAGTGACTCCAGTCTCAGCATTAGGTAGGCCAGCAGGGGGTACTCACCCTGCAGTCTGTGTGGGTCCTTATGTCCCAGTATATTGATGGGGACACTACTGTAAAAAGGCAGATTGCGCAGATTGATGGTGTCAGAGGTGCACGCAACTGTGACACGTCCTCCGCAACCCGGATTGAGTCACTATGCCACCACGAGGACTTAGAGCGCATTGGGAATTGGGCATTCCGAATTGGGGAGAAAAGGGAGAAAGTCCCCCCCATAAAAAGAAAAAGAAAAGAGAGAGAGAGAGAGAGAGAGAGAGAGAGTTGCACGCAGCAGTGTGGATGTGTGCATTTATTTATGTGTGTTATGCTGAAAAGCCAACCTGTGTTAAAAATAAAAAAATGTAAGTTGACTGTTTACCTGACCCTCACTTCCTCCTTCAAAGAGAGTTTGTGACTTGTAGATAATGACAATATCTCTGTTTGCTATCAATCTCACTGATTATGTTTACATTCATATCATTCGTTCTTTGTCAGATGCTTTCTTAACAAAGTGTGCACATTCAGTATAATACATAACAAATAAAAAAAAAGATTTCTAGCAATTAGCAGAGCAGGTAGCTACAAATACAAGGCAAATGACGCCGTAGAGCATGATTGGTCAGCATAATAAATGATCAGACCACATTAAATGTCCAAATAAGCATTCATTTCCTACAAATTTGTTTTTGTCAATTGCTGTTTTAAACTAGAATTTAATGCTTATTAGTTTAAAAGCTTAAGTTGCAAAACCAGATACATTGAACAGTGCTTATTCTTATACAGTCACTTTTATTAAAACAATCCCAGCCTTTTCTGATGAAATTGCACATCCAAGCAACTTGTAGACAAAGCTAAATTTTGTATTATTGTTGCTAAATAATGTAGTTACTAACCAACAACTTGTCTAGACAGTGGCTGAACATTTAAGTCACAAAATGTAAGAATGTCATTGGATTAGATTACAAAATATCAAACCAAGCATTTCACAAAAAGACATTTCAAGATGAGTATGTGGACACTTTCTGGTTGTCAAACATTAATGGAACACATCCATTATTAATGTAAGAAATACACTTTTGCAACAACATGCAATGTGAATAAGTATCCAAGCACTTTCGGGTGCCATTGTATGTGCATATCTGTATGAGCATATTAAGTCAAGTATTATAGTTCTATTTCCCCTTCTAAGACACAGTTAAGGAGAAAAATGAGAGTGAGAGAGAGCAATGTGAAGGACAGAAATTGGACTGAGAGGAGGAGAGAGAGGGGTGTGAAATATGAAGTAAACAGTGACGTAAATATTGTGTTGTGCTCTAGTAACAGCTCCTTCTTAAAGGCTTAGCGTCAGATCACTCAGCTGTTTATTTTCCTTCAAGACAAATGACTTCTGATCAAATAAGCAGACAGAGCTCTACAATGCGCTTTCCAACAACTGGTTTTTGCACTCACTCTTGTTCTGCCCCTAAATCCACTACAGTGTTTCAAATGAATGCATAGTCCCCAAAATTGCACAGAAGACCATATGGACAAACGCACTCATATACTGCCTATTGTGTTAGAATGGAGCCCCATGCCAGGCGCATACACTCAAGCATACCTGTAGACGTACAAGTGTCAGCACAGATGAAAAAGCAGACATAGACACACAAATATATAACGAAAACAGTTGTCACACTCATATGATATCAACAGTGTTGGGTAGAATACTTCTGAAATGATCTGATTATTTTTTAATTACTTGTTGCATGTTTTGATGAAAATCTAGTTATTGTATGTTTGATGAACCCAAGATTCTTTGAAAGTCAAGATTGTAATCAGGGCTGGACTGGTAATCTGGCATACCGGGCATGTTCCGTGCGGGGAAGCGAATGGGCCGCGACAAGCAAAAATGAGCTCATTTGCAGAAAAGGGCAGCATTTGATGTTCCTCACACACATCTTTAAGACTTCTTTAAAAAAATATTACACTTAAAAAAAAATTTTTTTGTCATGATTTACTCACCCTCATGTTGTTTCCAACCTGTATGACATTAAATATATAGGCAGAAAATTTTCCTCAGTCACCATACACGTTCATTGTATCTCTCATTGCATCTCCCTTTATGTTCCATGGAAGAAAGAAAGTCATATGGGTTTAAGATAACATGAGGGTGAGTAAATGATGATAGAATTTTCCTAATTTGGGTGAACTATCCCTTTAACACAAACTGTGGTTCTTCAAATCCTTTCCCAAACACACACATAGAATCTTCAGGATATGCGTCAGCGCTGTCACTGAGTGACAAGTATCAGACCCTTTCCCTGCAACCACTGCAATCAGTGGAGCAATAACAGTATGATAAGGGATGAGAGCTGGTTTGGAGGAGGTATTTATGAGCCTATCAGGGGAGCTGGCTGGAGTTCAAACCTATTCAGGCCACAAAGTGAAAAGGGAGCGTTTTTGACTCCCTTCCACCATCCCAACCCCTCTCCGTCTTTTTCTGATAGGGGCCCTAACCAGAAACACCTGTCTTGCAATTCCTTCTCCCAATGGGCCATAAGGCACTCTTTGCTCAGATGTGTGTGTTGGTGTGAGTGAGAGTATATCCATGTGCAAAAAAGAAAAAAGTTAGGGTTGTGCTATTTTTCTTGCAGTGTCTCATTGTTACAGGATGTTTTATTTTCTGTATTTATGCCTAATTTGTACATTGTTTGTATATATAGCATCGTTTTGTTTGGCATTGCTACGCATTCTTTCATCTTGTTTGTCAGTTGGCATGGGCATATTTTGCCACATTGTCTTGGCGATGTGCGCTTATGCCATTCTGGTGTTTTGTTGTCTTTTGAGACTATTTGGCTTTGTTTTGTTTCTGTATCGCCGTGTGTCTTTCTGTCTTACATCATACCCCACCTCCTTGTTTGCCCATTATTAGTTTATTAGTCACACCTGCCCTGTTTTGTTAACCTGTTGATTTCTCTCCTTATTTTAGTCTCCTTGTGTTTGCTGTCCAGTGCCAGTTTGTTTTGTTTCCCAGTCGGTCTTGTGCGTCTAGCGTGATCCAGACGGTCAGTCTTGTTTGTTCTTCATCCCATCTCTGTCTGGTCGGTCCTGGTTCCCTGTTTCCCGCTACCCCAGCCCTGGATTTTTAGTTTTCCCTTATGGGGGTTGTTTATTTTTGTTTTCCACCTTGTGGGAGCTTTATGTTTTTTTTTTGTTTGTTTTTTATAAATAAATCCCATTTTTAACTCTGCTTTTTGGGTCCTGCCTCTGCATTCACTGACACGTATATATAACTGGTCTTATTTGACGCAATCCGAACGGGACTTGAACCGGCGTCTCTGGCATGGGAGATGGGCATGCTAACGAGGAGGCTAAAGGCTACAGCCTCTAGCATCAGTCGCTAGTGTGCCTCTTGAGGCCAGGGGAGTGAGGTTTACATACCGCACAGCTACCTACCAGCTGGCTCCCGTTACATATATAGATATTCATAAAGTATTCAGACCCTTCATTTTTTTGCTAAAATGCTTTAAATTCATTTTTTTTTCTTCACATCAATCTACACTCCACACCCCATAATGACAAAGCAAAAAGATTTTTGTTAACTTCACAAATTTATTAAAAAGAAAAAAATGATATTATATTGACATAATTATACAGACCCTTAACTCAGTACTTAGTTTAAGCACTTTTGGCAGCAATTACAGCCTCAAGTCTTTTTGGGTATGACGCAATAAGCTTTGCACATCTGGATTTGGATAATAAATTTGCAAAGTTATCAAAAATCTGTTTTTTGCTTTGTCATTATGGGGTGTGGAGAGTAGATTGATGTGGGAAAAAAATAATTTAAAACATTTTATCATAAGGCTGCATCATAACAAATTGTGAAAAAAATGAAGGGGTCTGAATACCTTTTAAATGCACTGTAAATATATATATATATATATATATATATATATATATATATATATATATAATCTGTTATTAGTATAGATTTATTATGCTGAATGTTTGCGCCAAGATTTCCCTAAAAACTACATTTAGTTTTTGTCTCTGCCCTGCAAAAAAAAACTAAAAAAACTAAAAACTCAATAAAAACATGTTTCTTTAAATAGATTTTGTCCCATTGGCGAATATTTTCTTTGTTTAAAGCATAAATAAAATAAAAATAATAATAAAAAAAAAAAATACATATATTTAATTAATCATGTTTTAAGGATGTTTAGTTATTTTATAATTTTTTATACAAAAAAACAAGACAGAAATGCTTATTAAGGAAATTATTTTTGGAGTCTGTCATGTTGCAGGATGTTGTTTTTATGCCTATTTTGTCTATTATCTGCCCTGCATAGAGAAAATCACAACAAACCTGACTTTGAAATAGTTTAATAAACTTATTCTAAAGAATGTGTGCATATAAAATATTAAGTGCTTGTAATCAAGAGCAAAAGTATGTGTAAGTGAGAAGGGCATTACACAACATGTGTGTTTGTATATAAATGTGTCTAGTGTCTGTATGCATATTAATGTACACACACTAAGTTGTGAGAATAAATAAACATGCGGCAGTCAGGGCTCACGTGGCTTTATTATCTCAGCAAAGACAAACTGTTTTGTTCCACTGGTTTGATTCTTCCCCCATGCAAAAACTCTGTACGGCCCACTGCAGTAACATGTCCCCCCTCATATCCACATATGGCTCCAATAAGAAAGTTATTTTTAGCAGTTTGCAGAATCTGATTATGTGTTTTGCATTGTGCGGCATCTGATAGGCGCACTCAAATTTATTTGGAAGGAACATGTATCCACAAACACAAAGCAACATATTTATGAACTAACACTGTTTACTCAAACACCTCATTGTCCAAACTGGCCTTCTGTGAGGGCCGGAGGGTGTGTGAGAGTGTGAGTTTAAGTGTGGACGCATGAGCGGGTGTGTTTGTTTTTTACAGTTGAAGCATGAATTCTATCATATCCACAACAACAGCCCTGTGATTGTGAATGTTTCAAAATGGCGAGCGAGCAAGCAAACACAGGCACTCTGTGGACGCAGTGACTTTGAAGATAAAAACCCTAACAAAAATAATGTGCGGTCTCTGGAAAGCCAAAAGAGAAACACAGACACTTATGCACACACTGACTCACACACACTCATTCTCTTCAACATTTTTCATGTATCTCTCTCTCTCACACACACACACACACACACACACACACACACACACACACACACACACACTCATTAATCTAGGCAGACTCAGGAAAACCGCTCCAATGAGCTCAGTAGAGGCCCAAAAATGGGGGGGTGGGGGGGTGGGGGGGGATCAAAGCCATGACAAGAGCAGCAGACTCGCTGAAAAGAAACAGCACAAGGAGAAAACGAGAAGAAAAGAAGGTTTGGAAAAGGAAGAAAAGAGAAAAGAAAATTATTCTTTGCTCCTCGACAGAACACAAGGCGAGAGGAACTTAACCATCAAAACCTAATGAACTAACAGTGTGTTTGTGTGTGTGTGTGTGTGTGTGTGTGTGTGTGTGTGTGGGGGGGGGGGGGGGGGGGGGTTTAACAAAAACTAATACTAATTCTTTTTCTTAACTTAAAAAAGACTCTAAAATAAAAATGATCTCGGATTCATTTCATTTTTAGTTTAGTGCAAAGAAGGACACTTTCGGAAATGTTACATTTCTTGACATTTTTAATTATGATCCAAACACACATAACCTGATTATACCTTTGAAGAAAGCTTTGGATGTCTTCAACCTTAGACAAAAGCAAAAATGTAGAAATTCTTAATTCTGAGAAGTAGAACCTTTGAAGACCCTCCTTTAACCAAATCCCAGAAGAAACATTATTCTCTAGAAAATATCTATAACATATTTAGAATGATGTTTTAACATTTTGTTACACTTTTACATCAAAAATTATTATGTAACATTTACAAACGTTACACCTCAAATTTTTCTTTACCATTGCTTTTCCCACTGGTGGTCATGAAATGAGCTCTGTCACATATCGCAATGTAAAAATCTATTTAAAAACTAAAAAAGGTTAAAAATAAAGAAAAAAGAAAAAAAGAAAAAAAGAAAGAGATTTTGCCCCAAAATTACAATTCTCTTATTTACTCGCATTCCATCCAAGAGGTGTTTGATGTACTCACTTCTGCTGAACACAAGCAAAGATATTATAGAAATATCTCAGTTCTGTATGCCCATACAGCACGAGTCCACAGGATCCAAAGCTTTGAGGCACTAAAAAGCACATATAAGGTAACAAAGTAGTCCTTAAGTGGTTTAATTCATGTCTTCTGAAGATTTTGGGTGAGAACAGATCAAAATGTAACTCCTTTTTCACTGTACATCTTGCAATTGCAGTCTACAGGAAAGATTGCCGTTTAGACTGTACAGTAGAAAAGGATGCTACCTTCTTGTGCTTTTTGAAGCTTCAAGGATTTGTACCATCATGACATGTATTGTATGGAACTACAGAGCTGAAATATTCTTCTAAAAAATCTTACTTTGTGATCAGCAAAAGAAAGAAAATCTGAGATGGCATGAGAGGGAGAAAATGATAAGAATTTTCATTTTTGGGTGAACTATCCCTTTAATTGTTTACCACAAAGATTAAATAAGAAATTATTTATAATCATCTAAGGAAATTCATATGGAAACAATGGGGATCAAGTTTAAATGTTCTTTGTCACGTTACCCATATTCACCCTATGTTATAAAATTTGCAACGTTTACGATCAAAATTAAACATGATAATACAAACAGACAGAGATAACAACAAGACTGCCCTGAGAAATATAATGATGTTAGACTATTTTAAATGATAACAGTAAATGCTTCTGCTCAGACAGCCATGAAAAACACTAAAACAAAAACCAACTAAACTGAGAAAACTAAAACTAACAGACAAACTGTAAAACTAAAAAAACTAATACCAATTTAGAATGACAGATTGATTTAAAATAGAAATAAAAACTTAATTAAAAATCCAAAACATGAATAATACTGGTGGGGTGTGTAAAGAGCCAGACTGAGGAGGCAGACATAGGATCCATATGTGGATCAAGCAGGCCACATATGAGTGATCAAGCAGGCAAAAGGCCAAAACCAGAAAACAGTCCAGCGATGCAGACAAATCCAAAATGGAGAACATAGAGGCAAAATACACAATAAACAGGCAAACCAGAATAAACACTCAGAATTGCAGACTAAGAAAGAACCGTCAAGACTTCGCACAGAATGGTAGAACCCCAGGGCTTAAATACACAGATAATGAGCAATAATGAACAGGGGTGAGAGATAATGGCGGGAGGCAATGCATGATGGGAGTTGTAGTTCAGTGAGGGATTAGTATTCAGGGGATGAGGATCATATGAACTGGCAAGGAGAAGAGACAGCAGATGTGACATGATCTTAGAAATATGACAAAGCTCACATGTCCTTAATAAGTTGTATTGTAACAGAAAAAAATATCTGTTTATGTTTGGATAAACTGTATAAATACTGCATAAATATGTTTGCCATACAATAATGGCAAACCATCGACACACACAAAAAACTGTACAGCCATGGCCAAAAGTATTGGCAGTGACATAAATTTTGTGTTTTGCAAAGTATAATACAACATTCAAGTATTTGTAGATTATTTTTTCACATGTTTCTATGGTATACTGGAAAACAAAGTTTTAAAGGCTTTTATTGGCAAAAACACTCGATAAATGCAAAGTGTCAATATTTACAGTGTTGACCCTTGTTCTTCATAACCTCTGCAATTCGCTCTGGCATGCTGGATATCAGCTTCTGGACCAAATCCTGACTGATGGTGATCCATTCTTGCCTTATTAGTGCTCGGAGTTGATCCCAATTTGTGGACTTCTGCTTGTCTACTCGCCTTTTGAGGGCTGACCGCAGGTTCTCTATGTAAGATCCGGGGAGCTGCCTGGCCACGGATCCAAAATTTCAATGTAATGATCTCCGAGCCACTTCATTGTCACTCTTGCCTTGTGACATGGTGCTCCATTATGCTGGAAAATGCACGGATCACTAAATTGCTCCTGGACTTTTGATACCATTCTTTATTCATGGGACAGTTTTTGGGGCAGAATTGTGAGAGAGCCCACTCCCTTGGATGAAGCAACCCCACACACGGATGGTCTCATGATGCTTCACTGTTGGCACAACACAGGACTCATGGTAGCGTTCACCTTTTCTTCTCCAGACTATTGATTTTCCAGATGTCCCAAACAGTTGGAAGGGGGCTTCATCATAGAAAATAACTTTGCATCAGTCTTCTGCTGTCCAATCCTTGTACTTACTGCAGAATTTCAGTCTGTCCTTGATGTTTTTCTTGGAGAGAAGTGGCTTCTTTGCTGCCCTTCTTGACACCAGGCCATTGTCCAAAAGTCTTTGCCTCACTCTGTGTGCAGATGCACTCACACCAACCTGCTGCCAATATTGAGCAAGATCTGCACTGGTGGTGACACGATTCCAGAGCTGACTCCTCAGGAGGAGACGGTCCTGGCGCCTGCTGAACACTCTGGGACGTCCTGAAGCCTTCTTCACTGCGGTTGAACCTCTCTCCTTGAAGTTTGCATTTACATTTATGCATTTGGCAGAAATAACATATTGTTTTTTATAATAATAATCTTACTTACTCAAGCCTACTTTAGCTATGTCTAAACATATATTGACTATTTTCCTACAATGAGCAATACATTTGTTGCTCTTATTAATCTATGTGAATGTTAATTTCAGTATATACTATTATATATACACATTTTTAATACTAAAAGTTGTATATGTCAACATTAGTTAATGGATTATGGACTAACATGAATTTACAATGAACATATTCATAAATTAACATTAACCAAGATTAATAATTGCTGTAAAAACAACTACATTGTTTATAGTTCATGACAACTAATGTACTAGCAAATACAACCTTATTGTAAAGTGTTACCATGTTACCTTACTTGTTTTAAAATGTGCTGTTTTTTTTTTATTTATCTTGTAATTCATTTTTTTTCTATTTTCTGTAAAGCTTCTATAGAACAATATGTATTGCAAAAAGCACTATACAAATAAACTTAACTTAATCAAAAACTTTCTTGCACAGACACACAAGGACACATTTGAAAGCACATGTTCATGCACAGTTCATCTTTCTCCCCTTAGTCATCCAACACACACACACACACACAAACACACACACACACACACACACACACACTTTCTCTCTCTCTCTTGAGAGCCCTTCAGGGAGGGTCGGCAGTCCTTAAGAAAATATTCCCCAATGCTCTAATTAGAAAAACGATGGTTCTCGTTAATAGCTGCACCCCAACTCCCCTTTCCCCTCTACAACCCGAAAAAAAAGAGAAAAAAAGAAACAAAAACCCAGAGAAAATCCCATGGAGGAGAAGGCCTGCTGTTCCAATGACTGGGCCTGGGTCAAAACTCTATTTACCTACCGCAGAACTACCCACCCTCTTTCCCGTTTACCCACTCTCCCCATTTCTCTCTCGCACAAGCTCTTTTTCACTTTTAACACACAAATACACACACATTCTTTCTTAATCTTCTTCGCTCGCTCTCTCCCTGTCTCTCTCTCTATTACCATGTCTCTCACTCTCTCTCTCTCTCTCTCTCTCTCTCTCTATGTTTTTGTGCCCCCCTGGTAACCTGAGCCCTGGGCCCGGACCCGCACATGTTCCTGTTTAAGAGGCTTGGGCCCAAAAGTGAAACCCAACCCCTGCAGCTATGCTTCCCATTTCTGAAGACTTCATTAAAAGTGAGAATAATAAATGCTGCCATCTTTTTTCCTGCTCCCCCTTCTCATTCAGGGCCTTAAGAAGTTGTAGAGAGAGAAAGAGAGAGAAAATGAAGTATGAGTACGAAACCCAGCCAGGAGATTCTTGTGACTTGTTTTAATTTCTTCCTGGTCCAGTGCCTGGATCCTTCAGAAAACAGAGAGTGTACGATCGCAGCCAGACTGAATCAGACTGTGTTGGCTTATCTTTGGAGAGTTATCTCAATGAACTAATGTGGCAGGTCACTCCTTCCACTCCTCTAAACCGATGCCTCCTTCTAGTACCATACCCCATAACCCAACCAGCCATTACTTCACCACAGAGGCTCTCATTAAATGTATATATAGTTATAGTCCCAGTGCCGGAGATAGTCTGTGCTGTTTTTCACACACAAAGAATGTGTAATACTTAGATATGAAGTATGAACAGCCTTGGTTTTCTAAGGAGGATGAACAGGAGGGTTGTTTCCGATTTCCCACGAGCCAACACGGGCGCCGAAAGCATAGGTGGATAAACTTAGAAGACAGCATGCCGAGTCAGAGACATCGTAGCTCAAACACAAAAATAAGTCATAACTGGCCCCTTTCAGTTGGAGGATTATTCAAAACATGCTACGTCCTACTAAACGAATATCACTCTTGCACAATGAAGACTTTAAGTCATTACAGTCATTACAGCATAATTTTCTGTAAAGCTGCTTTGAAAAATCAAATCAAATCAAATCAAAATCAAATCAATTTATTGTCACACTACTGTGTACACGAGTGCAACAGTAGGTGAAATTCTTGTGTGCAGTTCCGAGTAACATAGCAGTCATGACAGTGACAAGACATAAACCACTTTACAATAAACAACATATTTACACAAAACAATTTACATAACAAATGTACACATACTTACACAACAATTTACATAACAATTGTACACAATACACACAATGTAGAATACACATACACTAGATACAGGTATAAATATATATAAACACTAATTGAATTGGGAGAATATATTGACAGAATGATGATTAATAAAGTGCAGTGCTGATTGTTGATCGTGAGGGATCAAGTGTTCAAAAGTCTTATTGTTTGTGGGAAGAAGCTGTCATGTAGTCGACTGGTGCGGGTCCTGATGCTGCGATACCGCCTGCCTGATGGAAGCAGTGAGAGCAGACCATGACTCGGGTGACTGGAGTCTCTGATGATCCTCCAAGCTTTATTCACACACCGTCTGTTATATATATCCTGGAGGGAGGGAAGCTCACCTCCGATGATGTTTCTGGCAGTTCGCACCACCCTTTGCAGGTCTTTGCGGTTGTGGGCGGTGCTATTGCCGTACCAGGCGGTGATGCAGCCAGTCAGGATGCTCTCAACAGTACTGGTGTAGAACCGTGTGAGGATGTGGTGGTTCATTCCGAACTTCCTCAGCCGTCTCAGGAAGAAGAGGCGCTGGTGAGCCTTCTTCACAACGGCCTCAGTGTGGACGGACCATGTGAGTTCCTCAGTAATGTGGACACCGAGGAACTTGAAGCTGCTGACTCTCTCCACCGGTGCTCCATTAATGGTGATGGGGCTGTGTTCTCTGTCTTTCTTCCTGAAGTCCACCACAAGCTCCTTGGTTTTACTGACGTTGAGGAAGAGGTTGTGCTCCTGACACCAGCGTGTCAGAGTGTGCACCTCCTCTCTGTAGGCCGTTTCATCATTGTCAGTGATCAGACCTACAACCGTCGTATCATCAGCAAACTTAATGATGGCATTGGAGCTATGTGTTGCCACACAGTCATGTGTGTACAGGGAATACAGGAGTGGGCTGAGAACACAGCCCTGCGGGGCTCCAGTGTTGAGGGTCAGTGATGAGGAGATGTTGCTGCCCATTCTAACCACCTGACGTCTGCCTGACGTGACTGAAAGATGTGTGCTTTGAAAATGGCTATACAACTAAAAATGACATAACTTGACAAAACAAATCATGTGTTTGAATGAGTGTAGTATAAACCAGAGACAACCCTGTAAAAAAAAAAATCTGGTTTAGACCAGCATGAATTTAAAAGCTGTTCTAGGCTAGTTTATGCTGGTTTGGTGCTGCTCGCAACCCCAAACTCATAGCCTATATTTAATGTATTCTGTGTCTTATTTTCTCTCACCTTGCATAGTTTTTTTTATTGGTTTTTGAGGATGAGGGCATGTCACGCAACCATGTTTGCATATGGCTACCTGGAATTTGTGGCAAAATACCATTAAATTTGATTGGACGCATTGGCTTTTTACATCAATGACAAAGATATAGACAATGTATTTTCCTCCCTTTAAAAAGCTGATAACCCCTCAGTATTTATTTCAGCCTGATCTCATGAAAAAAAATAAAAAATAAAAAATAAACATGACTGTGGCAACATCTTTGCAAAATTCAAAGGTTAAAATGTCCTATGTGTGGCACTAAAAGCAACTTAAATGTTCTCCCAATCAGATTAGGTTATTAAGGTCAATGCACTGTCAAGTTTTTAATCAACAAAACATACCTTCCTGCCCTAAACCTTTAACCTAAACCTAACCAATAGTATCATAAAGAGAAAATATGAGGTAAAGCAACCACATCATTTTGTTTTTCTTCTTCGACACTTTTGATTCATTGACTCACGTGCTTTTCAGGACTCGTACTCTACTCCTTTGCATCGCAAGTGCAAACTTCTTTCTGTTAAGCTACTGCACAATTTGAACGTGCTCGAATAAGCTTGTAAATGTAGTTGGATATGTAATGCAAATGTATAAATGTATCGCATATGGCATAGTAAAAGTGTTTTAAATATCATAAGATAGCATTGTGTGAGGAACAGGGTGAAAAGTTAGTGTTTATAAAACTAATAATCGGCTGTTTTAATAATCTGTGTAAAAGTATTTGTTGTTATAGCACCTCTAGAGTTTATTTACCAGGAAACAGCTGGGATAAGTACAATAAGCCATATAAAAATCCTTTTACAAAAATTCTGTGAGACAAGGTTGATTTATTTTACTATCCGGACTATGCACAATTACATGGTCAGTTAGATTTTGCATTGTTTTCCATTGATGTCTGTGACTCTGTATCACAACAGATCTGAGAAACATTTTTTGGGCACACCCCCCAGTTGAGAACCACTGCTCTAGAACATAACATGCAATAGTTGGACCAACTGGAAACCTTGAAGCACCACTTTTGACACCATTTTTGTCAAATTGTGATTTGAAATATCTTTTTGAAATGTAAGTTTGGCAAACAATTTGGTAAATGTTGTTTTTATCCATAGACGTAGATAGGACCTTTACTTGCATAACTAGACAATAGCCACCAAGTGGCCATTGTCTAGTTGTCCAAGTTCTGAGTAAAGCACTCATTTTCAACTACACGCTCCCATGAATGGGTCAAAATGGCCTTAATTCAGTATGAGGATCTCCATGGCACTACATTAAATCACACCTCAGCACATCCAGAGTCTTCATCGTGGCTAACACTATCTGCAAATATATTACTTTTTCTTCTACTAGACTCTCTCCGCCTTCTCTTTGGTGAAGGTTCATTAGAATGTCTCACTTAGTCTCACAGTGTTATTTTTCTGTTTGTATCTGCTTGTGAGAGCCTCTTTCTGTGGTGTGCTTCTTGTCAGCTGAGTGAGACAGCAAGAGCAAGTTGAAGATAAAGGGAGTTAAGCAAATTGCCTTTCCAGATGTGCTTTTATGGGCCTGAGAGGGTGTTTGGGTTGGGGTGGGTGGGGGTCAAACTTTCAGCTGGAGCCGAGAAAGAAGCAGGCGCCAATTATGAAGCCATGATGCACCCCATTTTATAGGCTCAGGTGTATGAAGCATCTGAAACCACAAAGGCTTGCAAACAGTAAACTGTGAATGTGTATATGTGTATATGTGTGTGTATACACAAATAGGCACGTTCCTGCAAAGGTGTGCACTAGCTCATCACAAGCGTAAATCTGTGACCCTTTTTGAACATTGTGTTTCAACCATAATTGAACAAGCTTCACTGAATGTACACATTAAAAGCAGTACTCAGTAAAGAAATGTATTGTAATTTTAAAACATAATGAACATGGCTGGTTATTTCTAGGCCCACATACATTTCTGAATGCATACTATTCACAGTGTTTCACAAATCCCATTGCATGTTATGTTTATCAAATATGTTGGCTAATTTGCAGCTATCAATAAAATCGTAGCTCCATAAATTCTCCATAAGATTTTTTTTTTTCTCGATAAAATCCATTTAAAGGGATAGTTCACCCAAAAAAGTCATCATTAACTCTAACATCATTAACACTGGCTCAACCAATGACCTCAATTTGGGACGGGACTATCTGTTTGGCTGACCATTAGCAGATGGGCAGGCATGCTCAGGTTAACTTGAAATCCATCTTTTTTGGTGACAATAGTGGTGCAGAAATTACACACTTGACACTTAAGCTTTAACACATTTTCCCATGTTTAAACCATTGGTAACACTTTATTATAAGGTTCTGCTTGTTAACATTAGAAAAAGCTTTAAGTGATCATTAAGGAACTAACAATGAACAGTATATTTTGTACAGAATTGATTCATCTTTGTTCATGTTAATTCATATAGATACAATTGTTCATTGTTCATTCATTTTAGTTCAAAAGGCATTAACTGATGTTAACATGTACAACTTTTAATGTAAAAAATTTATTACTGTATGTTGAATTTAACATTAACCAAGATTCATAACTGCTGAAAAGTGTTCATGTTGTTAGTTCTTGTTAACTAATGTAGATAACTAACATGAACAAATACAACTTTATTGTAAAGTGTTAGTGATCTATCTGACAGAATTCTACAGATATAAATTTGGGCCTAGCTATGTCCATCCATGCATATGAGTGTATAATAGCAAGAATCAATCACTCTGCGAATGCACGTCTGATCATTTACAAACCCGCATATGTTTCCCACATGTGTTCAGGTATATTACTGTTTGATCCTTGGATCTGTGAGCTGGTATGATATATTGTTTTGATCTGTGAAGTATTAGCTTCAGGCATCCATGAAAGGGCATGCAACACATGGAAATAGAAGAGTGTTAAACGAGCATGAGAACGTGCATCACCGAGGCCTGCAGCTTGTTAGTTACGATTGTTAATAGTTGTGCGTTTAACTGGAAATGCCTTCAAAGCACTGCCACGTCGATTTATCCAGATCTCACCTGCTCGGCTCCAGCCCGTGAGGAAGAGGAGGAGGAGAAAGATCAAGGAATTCCCTGCAAGCATATGCCACATCACACACACCTTCGGCCCTGACTTTGACACTTGAAAAGTATGCAACCCCTTTCCCTCTCTCCCCAACACCCTGAGAGCCGACTGCAGAGTTGCATCAGATCCAGATGTGTCTGTGGATTAGACCACTGGGCCGGAGCCCACTGGTGCGATGGTGCAAGTGTGACCTTTCGTGACCCTAGAGCCTGCAGCCATGCCGACAGGAAGGGCTCGCAATTGGCTTCAGCTGTGACCTGCCTCCTCGGAGCTCATTAAGGCAAACTGTTTTTAAAGGCCATACAGCTTATGCTATCACCAGCACTAACACTCTGCAGCTAAAAGAGAGAGACAGACAGGAGGTGGGGGGTGAAGGAGGAAGGGGGAGATTTGAAGTATTGAAACAGCACAGAAGAAAAACTAAAAGTGTTATGAAGGGAGATCTGTGGTGAAAGAGGATGAGGAAGGAAACACTGTCCCAGTTTGCATGGAGAATGAAAACAGTATGCAAGATAAGAATTGACGAGTCCTGTATCATAATATGTTGACAACAGTATGTCAAAGTATACCATTTCCAGTGGATTCTTGAAATGAGCATCTGTGTTAAGGTATTTCTGTGAATATTGCTCAATATTCCTTGCAGAACAGAAGAGCTGGAGTGTGTGATGGTTCCCTTTAAACTTTTGCAATTGTTTATAAATGGCAAGGAATTTGGAGGTTTAAAGTGTGAAACTTTTTCAGTTTTAAAATACTAACCCATCCCAGCTTAATATGCAGACCACTATATGTAAGCTTTTTGTAAGTTATTTTTCTCGAAAACTGTAAACACTGTGTCTCTGTGGAGCTATATAAATTTCTCTGTTTGTTTTGAGAGACCCATCAAGCCCAACAAAACAACATTGACTTAACTAATGGAATGAATTAGAGTCTGAATTATGAATTATAACTATTTGAATTATGTCTTGGTTAACATTAAAATAAATGTGATAGGATATACCTTAGATTAAACAACACTGCAAAGTGTAATTCTTCCATGTATTGCAGGTAGTGTGTATAGGTAATTGTAGTTTACACTATTCATTAACTTCAGACTGTATTCAACAGGTAGATCTTACGTTATCATCATCATCATCATTATTGTCATAATTAGATGCTGGAGAGTGTCTTTCATCGACTTGCTCATGATCCAAAGTCAAAAATCACCAGCTAACAGTTTATGGCTGATTTCTATATTTATGTTTATGTTTAAGAAGGATTTTAAAGGGGGGATTTGATTCCAAAAAGATAACAAAATCTATTTTTAAAGAATAGATCAAAACAGATTTATACTTTTAGTGTGTCTTTACAATTACTTATTCCTAATTATAAGTGTTGAACATACATTTGCCAGAATGTCTCCCTCACCCACACATTTGAACTGTTCTCAACAATTATGGATCAAAATCAGATAAATTCATCATTGAACTTTCTTTCCTAAGAACTAAAACCCAATTTCAATTAATTTGGTATTTATGTGTACAATTTATTAATAAAGATCAGGAATGCAAAATCATGAGAGGTTTTTTTTCTTAAATGATGAAGGTTTAAGGACTGTTCATCTAGGGGATGTGTAATTTTTTCAGCTTCAATACGGAATGGAACAACATACAGGACATCCTGACTAATATAGTACAGTTCGCATTTGCAACCATGTAAACAAGGGGATTTCTGTCAGTATTGGCAGCTATTCCTGCTCCCGCCAGATGATGAGGGCCATGGATTTCTTTGAACACTAAGGCTAACTCGTTTTAACACATTCTAATATTAACTAATTTGAGCAAATCTAGCTAATGTGTTTTCTGTGTGACTCTTATTACCTTCAAATTCTCAGGTTTTAAGTGTCAAGATGCAATTTAATTACAATTTACTATGTCTCAATGTTGAAATACTGTCAGACTACAGTACATATTAAAGTCACCAGCTAGGAACATATTTCATTGCAGTATTCAAATTAGAACAAAGATTAAGTATTCACTAATTCAGTATTCCTAGATCAAATGAGACCACAGTGTACACCACTAGCATTATTAAACATGGGTTACACATTTCAGAAAAACAAATCTTGGTTTTCATTGGAACATTGCTTAGGGGCTTTTTGTGAGTCAATGAGTGTGTCTGTGCTTGCATACTCCTGCCATGACTCCTTTTCTGCTTGACCATCGCTGGTTTTTACCACAAGTTCTCTCTTTCATATGCCTGTCTGTTCATTTTTTCATCTTTTCATCTCATCCCTCTCTCTGACTTTCTTTATTCAGGATGAGAGGCAGCTCCCCTCTGTGCTCATAGAGAGTGTTTTTTGGCATTTGTGTCTAATTTGTGTGTTTGTAAAAGAAAGAGAGAGAGAGAGAGAGAGAGAGAGAGAGAGAGAGAAGAAGAAGAAGAGAAAGAGACCAAGAGTTTTGAGTGGAAGAGCCTGCTGTGCTGGATTAATACTGGATGCTCAGAGGGGGGGCTTCCCCCATTCATTACTGACTGATGCCCATGCCGAATTGATTTATGGAAGCGGCCCTTAATCAATTATGTGTGGAGAGCGAGAACAGAGAGAAGAATGCAGGGAGAGGGCAATGAGAGAGCATACAGAGGTAAGATAAAGTAAGAGAGGTGAGGAAAAATAGGGCAGGGAGGTGTTGATGTAGTTTGTCCCTGGAGTGCACCACGGTGGGATGTACTGGCATGTTGAACTGAGCGGTGTGGTTAAGAGCTGGTTAGCTACATTGTGTGGTTTAGACGGGTTGCTGTTTGTGAGGGGATGTTATTTTTCAGAGAAGGGTTTGAGTGTTGTGTTGAGTTTGCTCTATATAGTGGTTTGCAGTAACTGGCTATATAAACAGTGCTGTGGATTTTATGTACTGTATACCTCCTGAACTGTATGTTTGTGAATCAGCTTGGAAAAGTGCTTAAGGAAGACAGTGTCAGTATTTCACAGGACACACTCAAACCTATAGGTTTTTGAATAAAGTTCTGTTTTTAATAATAATTCCAATGATTATGTGAGTAGCGCTTGCCTGTACAAAATTCGCCACCAAAATTCTTCAGTGATTGGGTGGTTGCCAGGCCATTTCCTTGCTGTTTGGAGTGTTTTTTAGAACATAGTTTTAGGGTGTTCTGGATGGTTGCTAGGTAGTTGCTATGTTGTTGCTAGAGCATTCTACATGGTTGCCAAATGGTTGCTTATTGCCCCATGTGAACAGAGGCAACCCCTAAGTGTTTTATGATATTCTGGGGCCAGATTTACAAAAATATTCCAAAGAAAAGTTCTTAATGTAAATTATACAACGTTTGTAAGGCCAAAAACATACATAAGAAAGTATACTGTAATGGAATTAAGGGAAAGGAGGAGGTGAGAACCGGCTTGACAATATAAATGATATTTAATTAAGAACTTAAACAAAAAGACACAAACACACACATATGACGGACAGCTGCCCATAAACGCTCTCTCTCTCTGTCGCGCCACCTTCTGCAGTCGGCCTTTATCCCTCTCGGAGTCTTGATTAGCCTGATAAGGGGCCGGGTGTGTAGAATCACGACCCAGCCCCACTCTCCGCCCTGTCATATATACATTTGCAGATGCAGGTGCCTGGCCAATGCATTTTCAAATGCACGGTCTGGTTGAACATGCTTAATATGTGTTCCCACGTTAATATGGCAGTGGCTGTAACAAACCTCAGTTCTCATGGGAGCGATAGAGTTACCTTCAAAAGTGGCATTAAATTGGATGTGTTATTATTTAGTTCAGTTGATATAAATATATTGACATTACCTTACTAGCTAAGCAATATTCTCTTCACACTGTTGCTCTGCCACAATAGTAATTAGCCTGAAAGGGAAAGATTGCAGAGGAAATGTACAGTTCACACTATAATGTCTGATATGGCCTGTTCCATATGATGTCACTGTATGACCTGTATGAACTTCTCCTGGGACTTGGCATGGATCAAAAGCAATTTTTGAGGTTTTTCTTTATTTCGTTTCTTGGGTGTTTTTCCATTCACCTCCCATTGGTTTCCTCCCGCTGATGGTCACAAATATGGCGGCTGCGAGGAAAAAGTGATGTCACTGAAATAGACCAATAGTGTCCCTTGTAGCAATTTTAAGAATGCAACATGTACTTTTATTGTGTTCTGAACTGCAATTTGACACTTTTTGATACACAATGCACACAATTGAGCGTTTGTAGCTAGAAGCATATACTTGCTTATAGTATGTCACGGCTTCAAAAAAATTCCTAAGTACAATTCATGAAGAACTTTAGCTGTTTCTCAGTGTGCATTATGCATTTTTACATTTTGTGGACTCGTTTGACGTCATCATCCTCCTACGAAAAAAGGTAAAGAAAATAGAAATGATGTTGTTCTACATGAATCTACATGTCACAGCACATCTCAAATAACTCACATAGATGCATCCTACGTCCTCTTGTCTTCATTTTCGGTGGAGGAATGTGCCATTCTATTGTGGCGGGAGATGTAAATGCAGCAAAAGAAAAAAAAACGTTTTCAGGAAAAAAGTAAGAAGAAATTTTATTAAGAATGTTAGGTAAATCAGGCCCCTTGTACCTAGACGTTGTTTGAGTCACTCTTTTATTGTAGTTTATATATATTGCTTATTGGTTAGAATAATGTGTGCACCAAAGTTGAATAATTTTGGTCAGTGTTTTTTTTAAGTTAAAGGGTGTGTGTGTGTGTTTGTGTGTGTGTGTGTGTGTGTGTGTGTGTGTGTGTGTGTGTGTGTGTGTGTGTGTGTGTGTCTCATGTGTGTGAGAGACAGAGGAGTGGAGTGTTTTAAAAAGCTCTTGTCATGCTGGTTCTATTGTCTGTTGGAGAGGGCAAGAGGGTGTGTGAGGAGGGGGCCGTTCATGCTGTGAGCTTGTTTCTCCGGCCCTGTCAGGACTCTATCTGAGACTCAGCCGGAACTAATCAACTCCAATAGGCCTCCCCACTACCCACAATGCACCATACCTCGCTGGGGGCCGGTCAGTGGGAACTGAAGGAATGACGGTAAAAAACACAGTCCTGGTGTCAACCCCCTTTTACTGGCCCGCACAGCACACAACACGCACTGTCTCTTAGTGCTGTAATAATAAACACTTGAAATAATATTTTCACAGCAAGCAAAAGCCTGCCTCAGATCACAGCTCTGCACAGCTGTGGCGGACACTTGCCTGGACACACACACACACACACACACACACACACACACACATACATGCACTCTGACAAATACAATCAGATATATGTTCATAAACTGTATCACATATGCTTCTGGATACAACCATTATACAACACAAGCATCTTTGTTTGGTTCATAATACCTACAATCTCTAGAACCAGGCATCTACTGAAAGCAATTTGTTTATGCATGCATGATGAATCTGTATACAATGCTCATTAACATAAAGATAATATTAATACTGGTGTTGAGCATAATAAACAGTATGATGACATCTACATGCACTGTTGGAGCAGAACTTCATTTTGATACACAAAGCTTATAAAGCTCTTTCTTATCAAAAATATATGCCATGAATTTACTTACCTGTTAAATAAATAAATTGACATTAAATTTAATTTGAGATGAAACTTGATATTAGACATATGAAACTTGAACAGTGTAGGAATTTGGCTGGCAGGGACAATGTTACATTGTTAAATATCAAATTGATCTGTCATTATACCAAAAAATAATGACTAATGAATTCCACAATTGACTAATCAGAATAATTTGGATTGACACCCCAACCCCCTCCACCCCCTCAGTACACAGATTTGTGCTCATCAATATGGGGTTTTCAGTGGTAGGTTCTTCAACTTTACGTTTGGGTTGCCTCAGTCTTAAACATCTGGTTATGTCCTAAGTGTGATGAGCATGGCAAAATTACACTCAGGTTTGTCGAGAGGCACTACAGAACTGCCCTCTGCTGGGGATTGTTATAAATTCATCATATTCATAATTGTTAAAATGTCCATGATGGGACCAAGAAATGACAGAAAGAAAAATTAGGAAGTGAAAGAGACAAAAATGGGATATCTTATTATTGAAGTTTTATTTATTTGTTTAAAGTAATGGAATTACATAGAAAGTCAATGAAATTTCAATAAAAAAACAAGAAATGTGTCTCGTGTGGTCACATCTAAATTAACTGGTTTTGTTCAAGTCAAAAATATTATTTAATTGACGTAACCTGACTACATTAGGTTACTCCTTAAAGGTCAGATCAGGTAAGAATAGTACCTTATGATAACAATTGTGCACTTTTACGGTTTCTGGAAAACTACTAAATTACTCTTTGTGACAACAACCTTTATTAGTGATTTGTAAAATCAGTAATCACAAACAACTCGATAAGACAACAAAACCTCTAGGACAGGTGTAAAGGCGTGGGAACCCTGATTTTTACATTTATTTATTTTTAAACATCATTACTATTATTATTATTATATGCTTACATAGACAAATCAGGCACATGTTAATACAGCACATCTGTTGCTCCCAACTCAAGTGACCAAATAGGGTTTCCTGTGTGTCACTCTTGCCACAGAGGATATGATTTGTGTCAAGTGATGATGAAAGAGAAAAAAGAGAGTGAGTGTGCTTCTTTGGGAAGTAAGAGGGGTGTTGTGGCTCCTCATAAAGGTGAAGTAGGGTACATTTAAAGGTGTTAAGAAAGAACTAGCCTGCATCAATCCCCCCACTCATTATAAGAGCTACTGGTTGTTTTAAATGAATGAGTAGGTATGTGAACAAGAAAGAATGTGTCTTTAAGCCTGCATGGATAAGTATATGAATGTGTTTGCATATGGAAGGTGGGGTGTTGTTGAAGATAAAGGAATTCATGTCTTTTCTTAGTAGTTCCATTATATCTTGGAATGTTTCTAAATGTTTGTCCATATATTATATTAAAAATATAAACAAATATTAAACTAGATCAATTTATTGCAGCATTTTACTGTATAGGCTTGTTTTCAGAGAATATATTTTGAATTGAGTTTAATTGTTTTTCCCCTTCATAAAGTAATGCATAAATAAAAAGTTTAATACAAGATATATTATCTGAAAATAATCCATTTGTCCTCTCCAGTAAATTTATCATGCTTTAAAAAATTATATTTTTTATAAGTATTGTTCTATTTTTTATTTTTTTGCAGTGAGCTTGCAAATACTTTGGAATTTCAAAGTTCAGAGGCTCACGATTTAATAATACTAAAATTATTAACATGATGATGATGTAATGTAAACATTGATGTAAACAATAACTTCCCGGTTATTTTTAATGAATTTCAAACACATGCAAGGCACTTATGTGTCCATATGTTCAGACTGCAATGTTTTTGGAATGTTCATGTGTTCATGTGTGGATGTGTGTGAGAGCAGAGTGGTGGGTGTAGCAGACCTATTGACTCCTGAATGGAGGAAATAAAGACCAGCACATGCTTGAGCTCTTAGCTCTTGGCGGGGATGGGGTTTTGAGATGCACTGGTGTGGGATTAATCCTTCATTCAGGCTCTCCTCCACTCAGCCGTCCTTGGCACAAAGGGCCCCACCCTGTGTCTGGAGGGTTTCCGTGACGACCCCTAACCTGGCATTTTGCACTGCTATTCCCAACCACTTTATGAGAGCACACAGTTACTTAGTTAAATATAACCCAATTATTTCTATCTAATGCCCCATTTTGAACCAAGGATTGATGAATGGAGGTTTGGTTACAACTTGAATCCACCAAGGTTTGGTATGTACCTCTCCCCAATCAGGGCCATAGCAAGGTAATCTGGGTAACCTGACTGTATATTGCTCTGGGCCCTTTTCTTATTGAAACTTACAGTTTAGTATTTGTTGTGGGTCCCCCAGGACTTTTGGGCCCATAGAATCATTGCCAACTTTCACACCACTAGCTACAGCCCTGCAATTTATACTCACGGATATTTGATACGTTCCTGCTCGATCGGGGGCAGCCTGTGGAGTGTCGGGGACACGGATCACCATCCCCAACTCTATCACCGATCACTGTTCGCTCCCCACAACTTCATCAGACTAGCCCAAACCTCATGCCCACTCTAGTGGTGGCAGCTTCCCCACCTGAGAGGAAGAATGGGTAGAGCCGGGGGGAGAGAGAGACAGGAGTGTTAATACACCTCCAAACCTGGGCAATGGTCTTGGGGGATTGTTCCACCATTTCCGGGGGAATGGGATAGGCCAGAAAGAAGAAGGGGAGGGGCCGGGGAGGGCCCCAGGTATGATGCTAAATGGTCCTCCACAAACTGCACTGCTTTATCCAGTGACGCCGGTCGGTGGCACTGGAACTACTCTGCTGTCCCTTTCGGTTGTTTGTAGATTAACAGTTCCAGGACCATGAGATCGATGACACCCCCGACGTCGCTGGGCTCCTCGGCCAGCCCCCACCACCGGCAGGCGTCGCAGAGCTGTTGAGCAAAGGCAAACAGGTGGCCGACTTCGCTTAGCATCAAGGTTCGGAACCTCCGGAGATGCTCTTCGGGACTGCGGCTGACCCACTGCAGGATTTCTTCAGCTCTTTCCTCCCCGGTCAGCTGCGGTAGGAGGTGGAGTGTACATTGCACACCTGGTCGTTTCAGAACTTGGCCATTGTACTCGAAGAGCTCCAGAAAGGCCTCCGGATCATCTAGTGCCCCTATCTTCGCCAGCGTCACATGGGGGTTCGCTGCTGCCGGGGGTGCCTTCAAGCTATGGCTATTTAGAAATTTTCAGAAATAAACCTGCCCCGAATAATATACACTGGAGTAAAACGTGTGACAACAAGCCTGGTCTCCCTTTTTTCAGAGGTTCTCAATCTTTTTGACTCTTTTTCTTTTTCTTCAGTAAAACAGCTGTTTAAGGGAGTTATTCAATTAAAATAAGACATGATACATATTGTACATCTTGATTTAAAGACATTTTTAGCAGTTTTAGATTTATTATAGTAAGTTAAATTATTATAATATAGCGTATTAGCTTATTTTAAATCATTTTAAGTCAACTTGATGCCCCCTTGGTATAGTGGGCCTTAGCTAGGGATAAGTTTTGAGTTTGAGTTTATTCACAATACCACTTCAAACATTACAACAATACAATTTAGAGTACAAAATCAATTGGGTAGAGTGAATGGGTATCCCACAGAAGCTAAAAAAGCTTATATGTGGGGCCCATGGTTTATGAAAAGGTAGTGGTACAGACAAGGCATATACAATTACCACCTGTAACCAGATGATGAATAAATGCATGCAAAAGCACACCAGAACATACATAACAATACATACACATACAACCATACACATACATCCCAGTAATCCACGAGAAAACAGTTCGATATTAAATATAGGTTAATAATGATTTTTTAGTTGTTTTTTTAAAGTTGGAGATAAAGGGCAACACCTTGAGGCCATCATCAATCCCGTTATAAACAACAGACATTCTGGCGTGCACATGTTGGCGACATTTTCCCTATATATCTATATCTATATAATCTAAGTATAGACACTTATCTATGACAAGGGACTGTTTGCTGTTGAGAGCATAGCAATTATTCAATGCAACAAGATCAACAGGTTCATTCCTTGTATTCACCAAACCCCATTCAATCTGATTTTCAAGAATTTTATGAATCCACAGTGGTTTAGCTCCATCTGCAGGGCTTGATGCGCACCGCCACTGGAAGAATTAATTTCCAGCTCATTTCATGGATGTTTCTTAATGGTATTTAGTTCGTAAGATTTACCACCATTATAATTTATTTGTTTGATTTGATTACGTTGTGTGTGTGTGTGTGTGTGTGTATGTGTGTGTGAGAGAGAGAGTTTTTATTTTTGATTTTTTTATCTCCACGTGGGTGGCAGCTAATTTAAGCCACGCCCATCGCTGTAAATCACTAACTTCAATACTGAAAAATTAAATAATTCAATATGAAATGCTAAATAATTCGCGGAGTAATCGGCGTCTTATGGTTTAGTTATGAATCTGAACGTGAAACTTTGTTGACACAGACTTTTTTTTTTAGTTTTTACGGTAGTTACCACTTCCAGGAAGTGGTACATTGCGAGGAACTGCCCAAGAGACTTTATGAGTTAAAGTTTTTGCAGATGTACTAAACTTAAAGTAATAACATCTCAAACATAAAAACTTGAATGATGTTTGTCGTCGTCAATGGTGCTTTTAAATACTTCTACAGCGACAGGTTGAACTGTCAGGGATGAAACGATCGCAACTCTGTTCTTCTAAGAAACATTTGAATGAACTACATGTCATATTTTAAAGATGAGCCGTAATTATATCGATATATTGTTGTGATGGCTACTGAGACACCTCACGATTCAGGTAAGCTTTTTTTATAGATACCATCGTAATGTAATTTGTCTTGAAAAATCAAGTGACACACATTTGTGTAGTTGACATGAAATGACATGTTTTACTCCTAAAAACTATTTTAAATGGTATTTTAATGTAAAAACAAAAACATAAGATGATTGGCTGCTCTTAGCAAGACTAAGAGAAAAAAAACTAGGACCAGTT